>OX101754.1:161084426-161684426 GCA_944452675.1 Tachina lurida
ATGTTGTGTGTGAGAAGCATATTTTTGTATGGGGTAAGAAAAGAATGTTGATGCATTCTACTAATGTCAAACTTATACTAGAATCACCAAATATTGATAGGAAATAATCATAATGTAGTTAGAATGTTTAAGTAATATGAGAAAAATATAACTCGTGTTGGAATTAAAAATATGGAATTTTGATTATAAGGAAAGATACTGAATTAAGTGATGATCGTCATAAAAAACAATTTGACTACATAACAGTATAGTTTTTCGCATTTTATCTGGCCTTAAACTTCATTCATCTAAATGTTATAAATGTCCAGCTACTTGTAAACTGATGACCCAATTTGAAACAGATAATCTGATCTGAAAATCTGAACAGCTCCTGATAACCTGATCTGTTTTACAGATCAGCTGCCTGATAACCTGATCTGAAAACTAGACCAACTCCTGATATGCTGATCTGAAAACCAGACCAGGTCCTGATAAGCTGATCTGAAAACCAGATCAGGTCCTGATAAGCTGATCTGAAAATCAGACCAGGTCCTGATAAGCTGATCTGAAAACCAGATCAGGTCCTGATAAGCTGATCTGAAAATCAGACCAGGTCCTGATAAGCTGATCTGAAAACCAGATCAGGTCCTGATAAGCTGATCTGAAAACCAGACCAGGTCCTGATAAGCTGATCTGAAAACCAGATCAGGTCCTGATAAGCTGATCTGCAAACCAGACCAGGTCCTGATAAGCTGATCTGAAAACCAGACCAGCTCCTGATAAGCTGATCTGAAAACCAGACCAGCTCCTGATAAGCTGATCTGAAAACCAGACCAGCTCCTGATAAGCTGATCTGAAAACCAGACCAGGTCCTGATAACCTGATCTGAAAACCAGACCAGCTCCTGATAAGCTGATACCTGATCTAATAGTTGATACCTCTTATTTGGTATTACTAAACATGAATGAGAAAATTTTAAAACAGTTGGTGTTGACAAGAAATGTCTTGAAGAAAAAGCTTCGTAGTATAAAAACTGGTGAAATAGATACACGTGAAGAACTAAGAGATATATTTGATCCTGTAACAGAACCTCTCAAAGAATTTATGAATAGTTCTAAAAATAATGACAGAATACACAAGAAAGAACAAAGTAAAAACAATATAGAATCTGAAAATAGTACAAGTATTTAAGTCTCAGAAACCATCAGTCAAGATAGAGAGAAGTTAAAGAAACTTTCAAAAGGAACAATATTTAATAATACTATCTTATTTAATGATGCTAATAGTGTGAATGATTATGATGATGAAGAAGATGATTTTTACCCACAGCCTTCCAACACCTAAGATACTTATATTGACTTATTAGTCTTAGAAGGAAGAAATGAATTAGATACAAACTATGGCTAACCTAAAGATTTCAATAATGAATGGAAATTTGGTGATAGAAATCTAAAACTGAATAAAGATAAAATACAAGTTGATGGTCAAATATAAGGCTTAAAAGTGGGTTTATTTTCTTTAGTGATTGATAAAACGTGAAAATACTATGACAAATTTGATTTTGAAAACTAAATAAAATATATAATTTCTACCAATGCATACATAGAGAATCATCATCATTCACTGACGGAGAATAATGTTATCAGTAAATTGTTTCTGGAAACTCAAATCTAGAAACTAAAGGATGAATTAATAATAAAGCTTAAGGCATTAATATAATTCAAGGATATATTCAAATGCAAATTGATGGAGTGGAGTGTGAAATAAAATTAACGATAGAAGATAGGTATAAAATTGAAAAAGACATTCTAAAAATTAAATCATCTTTTTGACAAACAAATTGAACAGCTGAACCATAGAATTTATAGACTGGAAAATTAACTACATTTTAGTATAAATAGCTAAAAGTATATCAAGTAGATCACAACACTCTCCAAAAAACTGTAAAACAACTCAATGTCTTTAAAAAGAAATTTAGTAAACGAACTTCATAATAAATTTCGAAAATTGTTTGTGTATTGTAGTGGTGTAATGAATGGAATAAGTAGATGATCTTTTATGGAGCTGATTTAGGTGAAGTGGGTAGCTATTCTAGAGAAAATAGAAATTATTGATTTTTGCTGACTGTAACTGATACATTCTCAAAATTTATATGGTGAGTATCATTGAAAATAAAAGCTGCACTCGAAAAAAAACAAGGCAATGGAAAATATTTTTGAAATGATATGAGTATCAAAACAAAAAAATACAAATAGATGTTGGTAAAGAATTTTTAATAAACACTGCAAAATTCATGCATTAACAGAGGATTAAAATTTCATAATATGAAAGCATCAATAGTAGAATAAATTAATAGATCATTAAAAGGAATTATGTGTTAAGAATTTAGCTATAATGGTTCATATAAGTGGATTGATATACACAAAGATTTACTTAATGCGTACAATAGAAAAGTTCATCTCATCATTAAAATATTTGCGATTAAAGTTAACTCAACGAATGAGAAAAAGGTACACTAATTTGAAGAGGTACAAAATGTTGAAATTTTATGAAAATACAAATAAAATTAAAAAGGAAAAATCTAGTTTGTATTGGTTTTTTGAAGGATTGATTAGGAATGTTAGGTCTCAGGGAAGATAAATAGCTTAATATACTACAATTCTCTAAACTTGATGGTCTGTATGAAATATTGTGAAAACTTAAGAGTTCAAAATATTCAGAAACACATCATATTATCACTTTTTATAGTAAAAGGTGTACATTTTCCATTTCGAAAGCTCTAGCACACAAAATTTTAAAATGTGAATATGGTTATTATAATAGATATTCACTCCTTTCATTTCTAGATAAACTAAGGAAATTGTACTTTGATATCCAATCTTTAACAATGTACATGTGTATGAATGGGTATCAAACAAACTTACTAAATAAATACAGACTTCAACTAGAATCATGCTGAAGCATGCATAAATTGTAAAATTGAAAGTAAACAGATCTTACTTTATATCTGTATCTGTATGAATATGAAATAAATTTACCGAAAAAAATATTGGAAGCATGCCGAAGCATGTATAATTTCAAAAAATTCCTCACGTCATACTTTTATAAGGAAAGAAATTTTAAGACTTTGTGGCAAATGAAATAGATATGTATCTACTTTGTTAAAAATTCAAAAGAGTGAATTCGTAACTCTAATATTATAGATTTTTAATTAAAACAGCACTAAATATCGGACTCTCGCGTCACTATTGATAGAATAGCATGTTAAAGCATGCATGCTAGCAAAATATTAAACTTGTTAGAAGGTGATGAGAAAGCTATTTTCTAATCATTAATTTGTAGACAGCAATTGTATCTGGATCAACTCCACTCATGAATGAATTGTATACAGGTATGATTGATGGTGATGAGGACCTTTTCTAAGTGAGAAATGATTACATCTGAATGCGATACAACGCAGTCTACGTTAACCACAATAACGTCAAGGGGTCAAACACCAAATCTTATATAGAAACACTTGAAGTAAAAATTCTATCAAACATAGATATTCTAAGACTTTATGAAAATATTGATGGTGAGTTGATGATGGAGGTAAATGTGTTATTTTAGATCGATTTTCTAGAATAGTTGATTATTAAAGATGTATTTCTTTGTATATGAACTAATTTCTACGTACATACATATATTTACCTATATTAATACATTTAAAAATTACACAAATATTCTCTATTTCAACTAGTAAAATCTGAAAAAATAGTAGTGACATTAGAAGAAAAAATTAATAAAAAGAAAGACTGACTGACCAATTGATATGTTCATTCTGTCTGACAGATACAAAAAGCTCACTTAAATATATTAGAAATATATACGCAATACGCTAAACTTTAATAAAATGAGAAAAAAAATCACTTCATCCAGAACATCAAATAAAAGCCATAGGCGCTCACCCGTCATAAAATAAACATATACTCGTACATTATTAATGTACTTAAACATATTATCAGTATGAAGTAACACAATTTGAAGAATAAAAAGTTTAAAATTTAATTATCCCTAACGCTGACAAAGAGGAGACAGAAATGCTGACATACAAAGTCATATTGTATACTAGAGGACCAGTTGAGAGGTTAGACCGAAATTGTAAGAAAACGACTTCGTTTTCTGTTGTTCGCTATTCAGGAAGAAAATAAGATTGTTCATTATGAATTAACTAATTTAAAAGTACATTTAAGTTCAGTCTCATATCCATATGATGATAATCCTAACATAAAATTTAAAAATAAACGTAATGCAATTCTATATAGTTATTATATGTATCTAAGATTCCAGCAAAGGTAGTATATGAAAGAATCTCATGCGTTTCTACCTGTACCAGAGTTTAAGATAAAAGCTCCTTTTATTCAATAGCGGGGCAATTGAATAAAATTTTAATTTGAAATAGTAAGCAAAGAAATCAGCTTACTGTATTCTTATTCATGATCGTATAATAGAATATGTACCCATCAAAGGACAAGTTCGAAAAGTCTTATAAATTGAGTAATATGGAAAACAACATAATTTTTATATACGTACAAGGTTTCAAAAGTAATTCAAATGATTTCATCGCAAAAGAAGTAGCGATTGTTTTCAACAATTACGAATATAATAATTTCATTATAAAACTCAATAATCAATAAAAATAAAAAAAAGAAGCAAGCTGGCTAACAAAAAACTATCATTACATAAGCTGGACTGCTGGATCAGTTTCATTTAAAAATGTTTATAAATGTATAAAAGGTAATGCAAGATGTTCTAAAATAAATGTAAAAGGTGATGAAAAAAGCCTACGGCTGGAAAAAATTTTATATCAAAATATTTCTAAGAATGAAGATAAGCAGCATCAACTTTAATCAAATGTAAATTAAATATATGAAATTTTTCTATTATAGTTACTATTATTCTAAAGTATGTATCTTAAGGAACTCAGTTTTACTTAAAACAGAAAATCCTCACAAATTTTGAAGTAAATACAGATAAAAATTAAATCAACGTTTTTTAATTTCAAATAAAAAAAAAAAAAACTATGAAGATATTTGACATCTATACATAAAAGACCCGGCGAATATTTACAACATCAACAAAAGATCGCACATGACATTCAAGCGCGGAGCCCAACACTTATTTGTATGTACATACGTACATACACACATAAAATCAATTTATAGATATGTATGTACACATAATATCAAATTTCTTATCAATACTCAAGTATTTATTAGATCTTGACAATCACACTTACATATCTACATCATAAAAATATATGAACAACGCAAACCATTCAGTCAGAGCACATGCCCAAGCTAAACGACCTTATTATGGACAGAGAAACTATAAATTCCCATGATCGTATGAAAAGAAGTTCAGCGAAAGAAGCCGGACGTAGTTAAATAAACAAAATCTGTAATATAAACAAATTTCTCGCAGGCAGACTTTAAAGCTGGACAATTTTAAGCATGACAAAATACCCAGCAACCTTGAGTATGAAAATATACTTATGTATATGTATCAGATATATGAAAATATTTTATAGAACCAAATCTCGATATTGAATACAATTTATTTCTACGTACATAAAACTACTAGCGTGAGAAAATCATACGCACACACACGCACACACACACATATACCAGATTTCATCTAAGAAAAATTCAGATTATTTCAACAACACACCACCCCTCACAAAACACGGCCAACCTTAAATTCCTACAGATATACATACAAAAATTCTCACGGTCATTCCTACAAACAACACTAACAACAACACAAATCACGATCAGCCTTAAACTCCTACGAACATGCATACAGATTCCCACGCATACATATCACTCGTACGACAACACCCTCACCTATCCTCAAATCATTAATAGCATTAAACTCCTACAAACATATGTACATACACACAGACATATTACTACACCAACCTCACCTACCCTAAATCATGATCAGCCTTTAATTTTCACAGACATACATACATACAGATTCCTACGTATACATATTACAACAACATCCATAATCAGCTCTCTTAAGTCATGATCAGCCTTAAGCTCCTACAAACATATAGACATACATACACGCAGTCGATCAACCTCAACTACACCACACCCCCTCCCAATAACAGCCTCGCTTAAATTCCTCTGGACAGACACATCCACAAATTCCCATGGATACATACTACTCGTACAACAACACCCTCACCTACCCCAAATCACTATAAGCCTTAAATTCCTACAGACTAGCAACACCTGCATACACGCAGTCGATCTACCTCAACTACACCCCGCCCCCTGTCAATCACACCCTCACACCAACAGACAGGTATGCACACACATTCACTCAATCCATCTACCTCAACTACACCACGCTCTCCCGGCCAATCTCAGCCTCGCACAACAGACAGACGGACGGACAAACAGACAGACAGACAGACACATCTATAAACTCCCTCAGTTATATATTACGACAACAACCCCACCCACCCAAATCACGGTCAGCCTTAAACTCCTATATTAGCATTAGAAATAACTTTTATGTTTTTCCCGTCGGAATTATGAAAAATCATTTTCCCGTCGGCATTTGAAAAAAAATAATAATCATGTTTTGCCGTCGGCATTTGAAAAAAATAATATTCATGTTTTACCGTAGGCATTAGGAAAAATAATCATGTATTGCCGTCGGCATTAGGAAAAAATAATTTTCACTATTTCACCCCCCTTAGTATTAGGAAAAATCATTTTATGATTTTCCCGTTGGTACTAGGAAAAATCATATTCATGATTTTCCCGTCGGCATATACATACATACATTACAAAAAAAGAAAAACCTCCAACCTATGAACTCACTTAACGTATCCCCACAAAAAAAAAATCACCTGTTCACACAATTAATGTAACCTCAAAAAAAATCACCCGTTCCCACAAGGGTTAATGTAAACAAAAAACTCCTAATGTAAACAAAAAATTCCTAATGTAAACAAAAAACATCAAAGCGTGCCGCCGAAAACTCAAGGGTATCAAATTTCACAAATTTCCAAGAATTTTAAAATTTGGGTAATTAAAATTTTAAAATTTCAAAATTTTAATTGGCGCAGGATTGGCAGTTCCCTACTACTGTTAACTCGCTTGTCTACGTCGATAAACCACTAACAATTGAACACCTTCGAAGAGTTATCGGCGAAATACGGCCACAAATGCTGCGAAAAGTTGTTGAAAATTGGTGTTCCAGATTGCGCCTTCTACGCGACAGCCCTGGCAGAAATCATATTTAAACATTCGTTTCATAAAATTTTCTTTCGAATAAAGCCCATTTCATTGATATTATAAATATATTTCCTTGTTTTATTGTGATTTAAACTTGTGTCACTCTATAAAAAAAACACCCTTTATTATTTTACATGAATATAAAATATAAAAAAATAAATTAAAATGAGGAGCTAGTGAAAAATTACAACAACAATTGCATATATTTATAATTTTTTTAAGGTTTCCATCGGATCGTAGTTTATGAAAGCAAAAAAAATTCTGCCCGCGATATTAAAATGAATGTAAAGACGATTTTTGGGTTGCGGTGCTGTACCTACCTATTGTCCGTAAGTTATCCTCTGAGGAGCTAGAGCATCACAAGCATGAAAACAAAACAAAAATTATGAAATGCTTAAAAAAGAACAGAAGATGAAGGACACCTGTTTCGTTCAATGGTAAGAAAAAAAGTTTCAAAACTTGACATTAGAACAACTCTTCATTGCAACTGTTGTACATAAATGAAGTTACTGCAGCCTATGGAGACTAAAATTTCCATGTAACCCCAGTATTATGGTAGTAAAATTTTAGCTGCTCACCCAAAAATTCAAAAACATAAATTTAAGTGCTTCTAATCATTTGAATGGGAGTGTACTTATTTCTATTGAGTTGAAATGCCTTGGAACCCTGTTTACCTTAATATTAATTTCACTTTATCAAGTTTTTTTTTTCTTAGAGCAATATAACCATTTTAAATTTTTAACAAATTCTTAAAAAATAGGAATTTCTTAAAACACGAAACACTAAAAACCCTTTTTGTTCTCTTAAACTGAATTTGAAATAAAGGAAACAGTTCAACTCAAAAAACATAAATCCTTTTTTTGTAGCCTTCCAATAAAAAAATTGGAAAATGAAAACCCAACAACAAATCTCAATGAAACTGTTAAAAAACGCGTTAAAAAGCGAAATTAGTATTCATCTGTGACCATGGAAAATGAACTAAAAAAACGAGTTAAGAAAGGACTAATTTTTTGTGCGTAATAAAATCAGGGTCAAAAGGAAAAAGGTTGCAAATTCAATTGAAACGCTTGTTCTAATATACAATGTAGATATGTACATACAAGCTTGACATTGTAAACTATTGTAAAATGTTGAAATGTCCGGAAAAACATTTACACGCATATCGTCAACTAGAATCCAAACGGCCTTAAGTGTAGTTTTTTTCTTTTTACAGGAGAAGCAAAAAACCTGATAAATTTAGTACTATTTATTTGTTAGGTGCCAAATTGAATAATGAGTAAAGTCGATTTTTTTGAATATATGTGTGTGAGTAAAATCTTAAGGAAAGTTGTATTTTAGTTAACCACATCATAATCAATTTTAGGTGACGATATGTATGTATTCAAGAATTGGCTATACATATGTATGTATATAATTGTTGTTTTTGTTGGGCTGCAAATTAACCATTTCTTTTAAAAGGATTAACAGCAGTTAGTGGCGCGCCGCGGCCTAAGGAAAACTTAGGAAAATCTATAGGATTTATAAATATGTTTTGATTTTGCAACTAAACAAAAACGCCTATTCTGGATTAAATCAAAGGTCGCCTATAGGCACAAACTTTTTTTCTGCTCTCTCTCACTCTCTCCCATACAGGTACGAGTATTTGATGCGTTAATCAGTCATGCAACCGGACATATTGACCAACTATGCGTAAAATATCCTACAGAGCATGGTGGAGAGATTAACTGCGTATCTTGTTCTGCGAGAGTGTGGTGTGTCACAGCTCTTTAAATGTAGGAGCCTTCAAAAGGATTAAAGAGATTAAACCATGCATGTCCGCACGTCAAACCTTTAAAATCTTTTGTGAATTTTCGCTTTGCTCACTGTGGCAATCGAAGGTCATTTATAATTCAATCGATTTATGTACATTTGTATGTATACTATATGTATGTCTGTATGTATCTAGAAATCTAATTTCACTTTTAGTCGTAAACCCATAAAATAAGACAAAATTAACTCTCTAGTCTTCAGTGCTGGGCTGCCTGTCAGATTAAAGGGAGAAGAAGTTTGGTTTGATTTGGCAAACTAAAAGTTAAATAAATTTGTCAACTCTTTTATATCCTTTGCAACAATTAACTAATGACTCAAGGCCGTTGACATTCACTCACTCCTCTACAACTCGCAATTGCTGCTAATACATCCTTACAGACATGCAAGTTTCATATTAGATTGTGTGCAGGTATGCACACGCGCGCACACACATATTTTCATACAATGTACGAGTATCTGTACGAAAGTAAAGTTAAAGATAATTTGCTGAACTCGTTTCCTTTTGTTTTCATTTCATAAAATGAACTAGATTCTCAACATTGTTCTCAATATTTGTATGTACAAACTACATATAAACACACACATACATACATACATACATACTTGCATACATACACATACACACAAAAAAGAAAATCCTTTTTTTTATTGTCCTGTTTTTCTTTGTCACCCTTTTTTTCAAATTTAATTGTTTTATCCTAAAAACCAGTTGAGTTTTATGATCGCGATTTAGTTGTACTCGTACTGGGCCTGGCCTAGTGATCTAGTTCAGTATACTTTTCATTAGAATATACAAATAGAATTTTTTGTTTTTCTCCCTGAGAAAACGTTAGTTATGCTCTGGTTTTACCAATTTAGGGCACTAGAGCAAAAACAAAAAAAGTAAAAGGCAAACAAAAAAGTACAAAGAGTTAAAAAGAAAACAAATGACTAAATCGCAGACAATAAAATAAGAGCGTTAAATTTAGTTTTTAAACGCATTTTCGAAGAAAATTGCTGCTGGTTCAAACCATAACATAATTTTGAAGATAATTTTAAAAGGGTAACAGCCGTATTCTAAAAAAAAAATTTTTTTTGAAGTGTATATTAAAACAAAACTTCCATAAAAATTTTGACTAAAGTACACTTGAAATAGAAATTAATTTTTCATTATAATAATGTAAATTTTTAGGAAAATTGCATTGCATATTAACACTGCAAGTCCCCAAGTGATAGGGGCCAGTCCGAGTTCTACCACTTGCTAAAAAGTGGACTTTTACATGGGCATGTCCTAGGATGGCGTTAATTGACACTTTGCACCTTGTGGCTTGTCACTGAACGATCTCATGGGGTGGGGGTGTGGAATAATATAAATTATTTAAAATTGGGTCGAAAAAAATCTGACAGCCCTGGTGAAAGCACAAAAAGCTTTTAAAAAAAGTTTGCGCATTGTGCATATGGCTTGGACATAGCTGCTGCAGAGATATCATTAGTTAGAAATTGGAATATTTTATAAAAATTTCATACAAATGAGAGAAAAATAAAATGTTCCTTTTCCATTAACTTGTGTGTAAACTGAAAACTTTAGAATCGTTTTCTGTGAAACACGTTTTTTCAGTTGTGACTTTGTTGATGTTGTAAATGAGCGATATATGTCCACATGTGTACATGCCAAGGCCTATTTATTAGGTCTATGCAACTCTATAAAAACCCAGCAATACAAAAAACAATTTTATGTTTATGTTGTCAGAAACACGCACAAGCCTGAACTAAAGTATATGGTGCAAACAACTTGTGACAGCTTAAACACGAAAACACAGGAAATCATCAGGACTATTGCATTGACCTGATAAATAGGCCTTGGTACATACTTTCGTTATTGTTTTATTTGCTAAATATCTGCTCAAATTATCTTTATAATGTTATTAATTTGTACTGAATTTGTTTATGACTTTTTAATAGAAACTATTAATGTCACAAAAATGTTGTGTACCAATGCTGAGTGAGCATTTTATTTTTATGACAAAAAATAATATCTATTATTAAACTATTCCACACACTGCAATTTTATTTTTAAATTTTCTACCACAAAGAAACAAATAAACACATTGTCGAAACTCTGCGCCAATGATAGAGATAGAACTAAAACGAACATGAAAATCGGTGGGGGTGGTGTTGGTGGTGTTGTAGCAAACAAATATATCAAATGCAGAGCGAACACAGACATAATAAGTGAGAAAAGAAATGCGCAAAAATGGTTACGAGTACGTGTGCCACATAAAATCAACAATAAAACAAACTATTAATAGCAAATTACACGGTACAACAAATTTACACTTTTTCAAAATAACAAATTTATAACGATGCAATGAAAAAAATTGGAAGCAATTATTCAGGAACTACTGTTTCTCTACATCCAAAGTATCATTATGTGTGTATTTTTTTACTTTTCAGGCATCGATTATTAAGAACATCCATCTAAGTAATTAAAAAGCTATTTTTCACTTATGCAAAATTGCAGATCATTTTTAGTTTTCGCAAAATTTAAGAAAATGAAATCAATGTCATGAAGTATTTGATTTTTATTTATAAAAAATATATTGATTTAAAAGAAATTTATGAAAAGAAAAAAATGACATACGAAAAATCAGATTTACTCAACATAATGAATATAACTTGGGATTTACTGAATATGGCTCAAAAGAGAGAACTTCTTGCAATGACAACTCTATGTAAAAATTATTTGAAATGATCAAAATTTGCAACACTTCCGCATCACAAGTTCTTATTGACTTCCTTTGAAGCTCTTTTTTAATGGGGACTGATTCTGGTAGAGGCTAACAAAAACACGTACATATATAAGTGGAAGTGATTGATTAGTTTCGAAAAAATTACAAGAAGCATTCGTTGTTAATAGACGGTGTTTTTTAGGTAAGCCTGTTAGAACTCACAAAACTGTTAACTATCAAAAGAACTATCATACTGCAATCACTTATTCGTTTTTATCCTTTAAAAACGTTTTTCAAATGAATAAAAGACACCACTGTAGTAATTAGGGTTAAGAATGATACAAGTTTTATTTACAAATACACTTAAACTAATATAATCAAGAGCTTAAATACACATATACAACTTAAATTACTCAATTATACACAACTGGCTACCATTACGCCCGTCTCGCGCAACTGACTGCACTGGTTTTGGAGCAAAGCTCCCACTCGACTGTATGTCACACACAAGGCTTAATTAAATTAGATGTGACATAGCCATAACGCCATAGCCATAACCAAACCAAAATTCAATTGGTTTCTATGGTGAGAGTCATGATACAATAATACAACAAATAAAACAACAGTGATTTTTATTGCTGTTTTGTGATTGACAAGAGAGACAACCAAGAGAAAACATAATACATGTACTTGCATTTTCTCCTGGCCTTGCAAAGCATGTTTGTATTAGTACAGTTTTAATAGGCACTGTGCGCGGGTGTTGGTAAAACATAAGCACCATTTGGCAGATCACATCATGAAACAAGCAAAACAGCTGGCGCTTCGCGGTTACCAGTATTATTGTATCATGGTGAGAGTTATGGCAATATGGCGAGTCTCTCTCACTCTCACCATAGAAACCAATTGAATTTTGGTTTGGTTATGGCTATGGCGTTATGGCTATGTCACGTCTAATTTAAGCTTAAGGCTCAGTTACCCGACTGTAGTGTAAAATAACTGAAATGTAGGAAACAGCTGATCGATATTTTTATATGAAAAGTAGGCTACATTACATTACATCTCTATAACCATTTTCATTACTTTTCACATAACAATATCGATCAGCTGTTGCCTACTGTTGCAGTTACTTCGCATTACAGTCGGTTAGCTGAGCCTTTATTCTGCTGATGTTCACTGTTTATACAACATTGCAGACTCACTGCATTTACTTAATTACTTTCGCAAGTTGTCTTCACTTTCAACGATGTTGACTCTACTACAGTGGTCGGCAACCTATACCATTACATTTCACGCGCATCTGATGTAAACAGCTGTAAGAATAAGTTCGCTGCATTGCAAACAGAAAAAGAAAGTGTCAGCGTGTTGACATTTTGACGAAAGTACCGAAAGAATTTTTTATGTGTGGGTATAAAAATTTAAAAGTATGGAAAACTAAAAAGAAAGTGGAAAAGAACAGAAAGGTGTGAGAAAAATTCAAGCGCCCTGGGCGCATGACATGACGACACAGCTAATTCAGCTTGTGGTGGCTGTATGGAATTATATATCTATGTAGCATTTATAGGAATACAAATGCAAGAAAAACTGCATGGGCAGAAATTTCGTTTGAATTAGATCTTCATGTGGACGAAATTTTTAAACCAAACTGAATACTGCTTTCGTAAACTGGAATGCAGAGTACAATAGAATCCTTTGGTGGCGCGCATATTGAGCCCGGATCTTTTCCACCACTTTCTTTGTCGTTTTTTAGATTTTCTTAATATTTTTTATTATTGATAAACACACAGTGGCACTAGCCAATTGAATAATTTTGCGATTATCTATTTGTATGAATATTAATTAACAAACAATACGAGAAACAAAGTTTCACAATGATAAAGCAAACGACACTAAATGTCATTATGTCAAAATTAGTTCTTGATATAGACAATGATACCGTATTACCATTATTTAGGGATGGGACTCTTTCGTGTCACAATGACACAACAAAATTGTGTGCCATCGAAAAATTTGATGGGAACGGCACTGCAAAAACATATGAAAATGACACCACAAAATGAGAACACATGAAATGACAGATGTAAACTCAGCCTATGTCACGTTTTTTCATGCATGACAACGCACGTTGACAAACCAAACCTTCTGGTTTGCCATAATAATTTTCTGAAAATAAAAAATTTTGTAAATTCTTATCACACATACATATATTCTTATTGTTGGGTTAAAAATTTTTCTCTGGCAACGCTGATTCTTAAAAGTGTGCGATACACACAACTTGTTCTCAACAATGCGTTCGTACACATACGTAATAGAAGAGTATATTATATTATCTGATTAATGCTATGTTCAGACGGCAACATGAACCACTTGGTTCGCTCTCTGAACCACGATTGCGAACCCTGGTGTTCAGACGACACCATTCGGGGTTCATTTTGACAAATACTTTTGATGCAGTGATGCCAACTTAGAACTTTTCGTGCTGGATTTAATCCGTTTTCAGTCACTCAAAACGCGGAAAACACACGAAAATCTAGCAATTTTTATAATTATCAGGCCTGTCACAGAAATCATTTCATATCTTTTTCGATATTGTTTTGATTACGAATTTTCATTTCGATCGATTTTGTTTTACCTTCTTCAGATTTCGATCGATTTGTTCATTCCGAAAAAACGTCAATTCGATTGTTTTCAATTTAAATGTGTCAATATTGGGCAACAAAACACACATTGTTGCTCGTATTAGAAGATCAACAAGATACCAAAGGATAATTTTTTTTTATTGAAGTGAACCAAATTAAAAAAATTATACATTCATTGTCTTCAATTGCAATAACTGCAATTTTGGATGCCCAGAGCGGTCAAGATTTTGCCGAAAAATTGCTTCAGATCCACTTTCATATCCAAACGTAGTGTATGTGTTAAAGTTTTATTTAATTTTATTTTAAGGAATAGAATATTTCAGTTTTTATGATGATGCATTTTTTCCTTAAGAATTGAGAAAATATCTTAAATATGTAAAAAATTAAATAAAACAAACATATTTTAAATAAATGGTTGAAAAAAATTTTTCTTTGTTGAAATAAAGTTGTTTCAAACAGATTTTTGTACTTTCACATAGTGAAAATTACAATTCAGAGTATTATTCACCGCGCAAATTCTTCGTTTTTCGTTTTCTGCAGAACCTAATTACGGAAATGAAATTATTTCGATCGAATTTGGTTTCAGCCCTTTAGCCCCTTTTTACTTTTTGTTCAATATGGCTAGATTTTGGTCTTTGTGAACTTTGTCTTCCTTTAATTTAGCAATATCAACTTTTAACTCATTTTATTTTGTTAGTTTACCAATTTAAACAAGAAGAATAATATAGAATAATCTTCTATTTCTTCGAATTTTTTGTGATTTGAAAGATATTCAGTATAGCCTAAAAACAGGATAATGTATGTTTTTGAAAGAGCAAAATATTGAAATTTTGTATGTGTGTACTTATGTAAACATGGATACATACATATGCATATATACTTCTATTATGTATATATGTAGGTACACTATTTATATCTACCTTATTAAAATGTAATATGAAATGTAATATCTCGTGCTAATGTACTTATGTATGTATTGATCTTATGATAGGTACATATTAATTTTTAATAAATTACTTAACAAAATTTTTTTATTTAAAACAGAAACATTTTAAAACTATCTCCTTTTCTCGCTTATGCAAAAAATTTTAGTTTATTTTGCGCTAAATGTATATTTTTTCAATTTAGCGCTTTTTCAAAAATTTATACGCGCTTTGAGTGTCAAAAGTTGGTATCACTGTTTTCATGTATATACATACATGCATACATATATACGTGAATAGTTGATACGCGTTTTATATTCTGTGTTATTTGCTTTTTTACAGTAAATAAACAAATTAAGCAAAAATAATTAATAAAATGTGTTCTAATGTTATTAATTCATACTCGCAATAAGTTTGTTTTTTGTTTAAAAATGTATATGTGTATGTATGTACTCATTTTGTTTTGATAGCTAGTTCAGATAAATTAGCGATAATTTGTTATCAAAACAAGCGATGATAGCAATTTCTTCATGGTTCGCAGCTAGGTTCAAAATGAACCAAGTTGGTTCGCTCTCAAAAATTTGTATGGCGAACCATGTTGGTTCAACCAAGATTCGACCGCGAACCTCGAATGAGAGAGCGAACCTCGATAATCGGTGTCCGTATGAACATGCTATAACACTGCCTGCCTCTCACACAGGGTGCCTCCTTTTATACTAAAGGGAGCGGTTCTATAATGTTCGGTAGATGGCGTAATGAAATATATGCTCTTAGTAAAGCCAAATGGCAGAAACTGTATTACTGCATAAAGATATTGATTATATGCACACGTTACCATCGTTGATGTCGTTTCCTATTAGCAGCCAAGTGATCAAAACAGTCTTCTGGCACTATCTTGAAAATTCTTGTTACTGTTTCTAGGTGTTTGTAGATAATTCGATTGACCGTTATTTTTAATTTCAGAGTTACTATGTAACGACTTTTATGTTGGTAATACCGTGTGTTGTTGCTAATACAGAGTTGTTTCTATCACGTGTTTGTACATATGTGCATACGTGTGTACGTTTCTTTTTATTTATAAAAACATTTGCGGCCTGGCCCACGATGTCACTAGAAATCTTTCGGTCGACAACTTGTATTGCAAACAACAATAACTTTAAAAAATTTGTTGTTGTTTGCAATACAAGTTGTCGATCGAACGATTTCTCGTGACATCGTGGGCCAGGCTGTTATATTAGCTCTGTTCGAATATCTTTACGTATCTCCAACCCACTCCCATTTGGTTCAGAAAATAGCATTCAAAACACCGATGAAAGTTAATTTATTTTTGTCTCCTCTGCCAGAATATTTTTTGTTATTATTAAATGTATTTGTGTTGTGCAGTGTAATCAAATAATGTTGTTGTTGCACTTTCAATATTAAATAATTTCCCACAGTGGTCATAAAAAGATACTCTATAATCGTACATATGTATGTATGTATGTGTGAATGTATGTATATATGTATGTATGTGTGTGTATATGTTTGTAATACTCGCATCTAATATTCACATTCATTTGCATTCATGCCTGTCGGACAGTCAGTTTTTAACGTAAATGATTGTACATACGAGTATATAATAAAATTTGTGTGGGTGCCTAATTTTTGGGAATTTTTTTTTTTTATAAAAACACCACAAAGCAAATCACGCGCCTCGACATCATTCAACATTCAATACTAAATAATTCTATTGAAGGTACCAAACGAAAATAAAAAATAAAAAACATTCACATGTTTAATATCAATTGCAGACTGTGGGTTGTAGTGGGAGAGTTCTTCGAGGTATAGTTTCCTATTCGTCGCCGTTTTTTTTTTATTTTGTAATTTTCTTTATTATATTTTGCATATTTATGTTATTTTTAATAGATGACGTTGTACACAGCATGTGATCGTTGGAATTTATTGTATTAGTTTTTTGTTGTAATTATAACAATCGATTTGATTTTTTTTTGGACCTCGCCTGAGAAGCTTAGTCAAGCAAATTGAGGAAAAGAGTTTATTGAGTAACATATCGATAAATCACAATGGCTCTCCAAGTGCTGGTGCGGTATAGACATGAAGTTGTCTCTGCTCTTTCTGAGTTTTTGGGCCCGATTATCGTTTACAACAGTTGTTATTTTAATGCTGTAAATTTCAAAATTGCGATTACGGCTTACAACACTTATTTGAGTGTTGTAGTTTCGTCTTGCGATTATGAATTGCAAGTGTCAGTGTTGTCAGATATGGCGATATCTCGCCAAACGTAGCGACAAAAATTTGTTTTTGGCGATGAAAATTTTGAAATGGCAATTGGCGATTTACTTGGCGATAATTGAACTCCTTGGCGATATTTTTGGCTATATTTTTACGTTTTCAATAACATAGAATAATGTTAAAAATATGAAATTTTTTATATAAGCAATTTCTTCTCCAACATAGAATATTTCGTGCAAAAAATTCTAAATGTTGTGACTCTTTATCTCAAACAAAAATTTTCTGAAACTCAAGAAGTTAAAAAAAATATGGACCAAAAAATTTGGTGTTTATAAAACATAGTGGGGAAAACTTGCTTTTATAAATTGGAACCAACATTTTTGTAATGAAGCAGAAATAAAGCCTGCAAAAGTTATTACCTAAATTGTATGATTACGATGATGCTCTGGCACTTACTACTTCAAGGACATGATATGTGTACTGTAACACACATTTAATTAAACGTGAATTCCGTTTTATCACAAGATTTAAATAATAATTTTGACCTTGGTGTTCAAGTTCAATTTATCCTATTAATATTGATTTTTGGAATAAGTTATTTTTAAGTCTTTTTTAAACGCCAGTATTTTTTAAATGTTAATTTACATACTTTGCAATATTATTGCATATGTTGTTCTACAAAAAACATATTGCCCAATTTTCCTGACAGTGAAAAAGTAAACAACATTGATCAATATTGTCACCACATTACACAATTCTCTTGATTGTACAATAAAAAGCAAAAGTCTTTTGATATTTGCCAATATATTGAGCCACCTTCGAATATGATATACACATTGGCTATATTATTGTACAATACGAAAACTTGCACAATTATATTGCAAGTGGGTGGGCCCCTTCAAATAATAATTTTTTTATGTTTTACGATAGACGTTACCTACTGAATTTAAAATTTAACGATATTTGTAATGTAATTATTATATATTTGGCGATATTCAACAATTCATTTGGCGAGGAGGCTGAAAATAAATCTGACAACACTGGCAAGTGTTGTTAGAACTTACAACTGTTCATGATCTGTTGTCTTGTTGTCGTTGGAGAAAAATGTGTTAGTATCATATCGTTACCTTAATATAGAAAGGCATTCACTCGTTATTTTTTTGAAATCGAGATTTTTATATATATGTCGATAGACGAACATCTAACGTATCGAAAAATGCGAAAATCTCAATTTAAAAAAAAATATATTGAGTTAGGGCTTTTCTATATTAAGGTAACGATATGTAAATGTTTTTGGATTGCAATTTATCATATTTCTTATCGCGATACTGGACTGCGTTCAATATACATATATTGAACGTGTAGCAGTGCCCTTAAAATATAAATTATCAAATAAGTTAAAAATTCCGAACTGTTTATACTTTTTTCTTTAATAATTTATTTTACATATTTAATGTTTATTTTTTTTTAACTATAAATTAAACATTTAAGACACGTTTCTGATATTTTATAGGATTAGAAATTGTTATATTAATTATTTACATAATTCTTAATTATATTTTTGCTAAACATATGTACTATTTTATATGTTTTAAAATTATTTCATTTGCTAAAATCACAATTGCTCAATTCACAACCTATTGAAGGAGTCGTAGTTCGTACATGAGTTGTTGGTAATTTAAATAAGAACATTGTTTATAAACAAATGTTTACATAGAAATTACCAACAACGTTTGTACGAACTACGACTCCTACAATAGGTTGTGAATTGAGCAAATATATTGTAGGAGTCATAGTTGGTACAAACGTTGTTGGTACGTTCTATGTAAACATTTGTTTATAAACAATGCTTTTATTGAAATTACCAACAACTCATGTACGAACTACAACTCCCACAATAGGCTGTGAATTGAGTAATTATTATTTGAGAATATTTTTTTTGAATACTTTATTTTATCACATTATTAACGTTTTTAAAACAGTTCTGCTTTAGCTTTGCTATATTCAGTAAATATACTTCGATATTGTTGTGTTAGAATAAACGATAAATTTAAACCATTTGCCATAAAGTTGAGGGAAAATTCATTCGGAGTTTCGGGTATAAAGCCACTGAAATATTTGAAACAAATTATTAACTTGGCAGCACCAATAAAACAAAAATATTTGTGTGGCAACAATCTTGTTATTGTGAAAGCAATGTATAGCTGTTATTGTTTTTTATTGGAGCTATGCTCTTTATGGCGCGATATAGGAGTTGGGACGTGATTTTCATAGCAAATATAATCGAACTATTACAATTAAAAGTTTAGTTTTGCTTTGATTTCTTTGTACTTAAAAGCAGAGTACGAAAATAAGACTTATAGTTATTCAAAATATATGCATGTTTGTGATTTTTTCACAAAAATTTTGAAGCAAAATATCTGAATTAAGAAAAACAAACTCACTTCAAAGTACTAACAAGTCTTGCACTTTTAATGTAGAAGCTTATTTTGTTTTTAAATAATACTCGTAAGAAATATTAAAAAGAAATTTATATTTGCACAATTCACAACCTATTGTATGAGTCGTAGTTCGTAAAAACGTTGTGGGTAATTTCTAGGTAAACATTTGTTTATAAACAATGTTTTTATTGAAATTACCAACAACTCATGTACGAACTACAAATGCTACAATAGGTTGTGAATTGAGCAATTATTTAAGAAACCTTTCACATACAACAGTAAACTCTCTAAAACATGAACTCATATTTTTAATTTTGATCACATATTCGAATGTCAAAATACTCGTATGAGAAGGAATCTTAGAGAAACCAAATATTTTTTTTGGTATACATTCAAAATCTTTTTTAAATAATTTTCCCAAAACGTTATTGTAAATGGAGTAAATTTCGTTTCTTGCGTAACGTGTTCAATGCACAGTTTGATTTTTGAGAAAAAAAAAAATAGAAACAAGCTTGCAGTTTCCCAAAGAAATTCCACATGGACAGATGTCGAATTTAAATCGGAATTATAAATGAATTTTTAAAATTAACTTTTTAAGAGACATTTCTTAACTCCCGCTTAATGAAAACATTTGTGTGTGTTTAATTATCCCTGATATTCTTATTCCTTTTTTGATTACCTGTAATGTCTCGGTCCAGACTTGTAATATTTGTTGCAGCAACTTTTTATTTTTTAGCGCAAAATAATGAGAGAGGAATAAAAAATTTATATATTTCTATTTCAACACTCTCCCAAATATTCAAGAATTGCTGCAACAAAAATTGCAAGTCTAGGTAAATGGAAAATTTTTAGAGAAATTAATTTTTTTTTTTTGGAATCGGATTTGCAATCTAATCTATCTTAGAAAGACATCATAAATGTAATTGCACAAATTACTTTAGAGGTTTGTAAAAATGTTCAAATCACATAAATCGTAAGAAATTATTATGGATTCAAATATCTCAAATACCTGATGCTGGCTCAGATTATTTAGCAATATAAGGTTTAAATTGGAGACTAAAATGTGAGAAACCTTCTTCTGTTACCAGGCGTAATTTCACTAGAAACTAGAAATGTAATTCCATTTGTTTTGTTTTTCATATTCCACTGTGCAAGTGTTACTACAAGTTATGACGGTTTGCTGTCACTTGGTGTATGACACTTTAGTTGTTATCACATTTTTATGTGTGTTTTTTCCTTTTCTTTGTTATTCGTTACTATTTACAGTTTAAGGCCATATTGATTGATTCATCCGCTCCGCTCTTCTAGGTGAATATTTTCTGCTGTGTCGCTGTATCGCTTTCAAATCATTCACATTTTCAAAGACTTTCGCGTAAAAACATTCACCACACTATCCCAGCCACAATCGACTAATTGATTGGGTGTATTGGCATTCCAATCTAGACCACAAACAAATTCCGTATGATGCTCATGGATTTCAGTGGCATCTAACGAAATGCCAAAGTCCCAAATTCTTAAAGAAAAATTAAATTAAAATTAAATTATTTCGTAAAATCTGCTACAAAATCATGTTTGCTATGCAAATTAAACTTACCTTGTTGTAAAATCGTAGTTCGCCGAAGCCAAGACAGAAGCTTTGTGCGGCGAAAATGCCAAACGTCTGACGGCAAATTCCCCAGAGAATAATTCAAATACATGATGACGCATATTTCTTAAGTCCCAACCACGCACGATACCATCGGCGCTACCTGTCACCAACACATTGCGATCATATTGACTCCAGGCCAAAGATAAAATTTCACTACCATGAGCTGCCTTAACGCTCATCAAGGGCTTACCTGAAAAATCAAAAGAATTCCATAAGTTTAATAAACAATCAGTACCTACACTAGCAAATATATTTGCAACTAGAGGTGAAAATTTTGCACTATATATAAGATCGGAGTGGCCAATGTACGTGGCAACCGACTTATGGCGATTACAGTCCCACAACTTAATCGCACCATCCCAACTGCCTGACAGAATCTGATGATAGTTCCATTTCTCACTCCAATCCACACTGTATACCTCGTTTTTATGTTCATGCAAACACATTACTGGCTTTTGCGACAACTTCAGGCAATCCTTCTCGACATCTGACTCGAAGGCCAAGTCTAAGCCAGACCAGATTTGTAATGAACCATCACCCGAAGCAGTACAGGCGATATTGTTGCCATATGGACACCAAGCCACATCAAATAGACCATCAGACCATTCGAGACGCGCGACCTCGCTGAGATCATGCTTGGTTGGATGAAGCTGTAAAAGAAATAAAGAGCCACCGCCTGCAAAACCATAAAGTTGGCTGTGTTGAATGAGGAGGTGAGATGGAAAGCATTAGTTTTCATTTGTAATGACTTAAAAATTTGCTTTTTTTTTTTTGGTATTTGTAAAACAAAGACATGCCTTGTTGCAAGCAGCAGTCGACCTGTTTCAAATGTTGAAAATTTCACACTATAACCGTGACGTTCGGCGGTGGTGTAGGTGGAGTACATTTTCCAACTGCAATGAAAAGAAATTCAAATAGTTAATAAAACTGCAATTAAAATGGATTAATCTCACATTTAATAGAGAGGTTACAAAGTAATATTTGTATGATTCCTAATTGAGAGAGCTTTTATTTAATCCAGCCTAAATAGTAGCTTTGTTAAGTCAAGGCAGTTGTGTTTTAAATTATACTAAATAATATTTTAACCCTTTACGTTTTCTCTGTATGCAAACTGTTTTTCCCCACAAAAATGCCCTTAAACAAGAATACAACGAAATAAAATATTCTATAAATATATTTGTCATAAAATTCTATTGAACCAGAGAGGGGCACCTGACGAATTTTTCCAACACGGCACGACAACAACACGAATACCAAGAAAGCCAACACATACGAAACAGCCAAGCACAAAAAAAAATAGAGAGGTGTCCTAGGACACTTGGTTAGAGCTATGCTGCTTAGCTAACTATATAAATAAAATTTCAAGTGCAATAAAATTATATTATATGATGATGTCAAATTCGCCGCAAAATTTAGTTCCCATTGTTTTCTTTTCTATGTATGTATTATGTACAAAAACAATACAAAAACAAATTGAGCAATATTGCTCATTGTTTTTGATTTGTTTTTGTTTCATTCACTTCAAAGAACGAAACAAAACAAAATCAAATATTTTGTTTCGTTTATTTTCGAACTCTGGCTTTAAGTACAAAGAAATCAAAACAAAAAAAAAAAATGTATAATTTTAATAGTGTCGATTGTTTTTGTGTTACGACAATCACGTCCTGGCTCCTGCGTCTGGCATAAATAGCATAGCTCTAACAACCAAACAATGCACGAAATAAAATTGAATACGTTCTTAAATATGAGTCTAGAAGAAAACTTGTTCAAGTAATATAGCGAGCCTTAATTTCAATTAACTTTTAAGATACGGGCTGTCAAATTTTATCGTAAACGACAATTGACATACAGAAACCTATTTGAATATTAAAAAAAAAACTTTCTCAAAAAAAATTAAATTTTTGTCGCTTATGATAAAATCGAAAATAATGCTCGATATGCTGGATATTGCGAACCGTTTTTTCTTACAAAATGTTGTTGTAAAATTAATATCTTTCAAGTTACAGTACATTAAAGATAGATTTTCAGTGAAACTATCGTCTTTCCCGAATTTTAGTGGGCTTGAAATTGTGTACGTCATATTTGTTTACCCATATTCACCAATTTGGGGAGTGAGAGTAAGGAAAAGTTGAAAAAATTTTTTTTAAAAATTTATCGATCCATAACGTCCAAAAAAAGCTTGACCGACAAATATTTTTCACCTCGCTTTTTTGACGAAAATCGATTATTTACGATCGCTTATAATCGATTTTGGAGAAAAAATTAAATTCCGAAATTATGTTGCTTAACCTTTTTTTGGCGGTTATGGCACGATAGAAATATTCCTTAGGGCCGTAACAAAATGATTGCCCATCGTTCTATCTAAGGATAGGTTTTTTATTTCACCCCCATTGTGTCCTTCTTTTGCAATTTCTGCATTCACCAGTTTTCCTGCTCTGCGGTTTCCCTGTGGATAGCAGTTAAGCGCTGTGGATGTGATGTCCTGCGACTTTCTGACATTGGGCTTCTAGGAGTATGGGCTCTTGTTTTCTAGAGATAGTAGGTATAATTTTCCTCAAGCAGCGGCTTTTAAAGAAATGGGGAAGTGATGTGAAACCCATACTCACTCCCTTACAATAGGCAACCTCGACAACCTGTGGACCGATGTTATAAGCCCCATATCAGTTTAGACTTTGCTCAAAGCATGTCTGGATGCACGCAGTAGATTTAACACACATGATTATTGAAAACAAAAGAAACTTAAACAAACGAAATTCAACTTAAACATCAAAAATAAGTCCGTATTAAAGTAAGTCGGAATTAGAGATCGACAATATACATATATGTACTTCAATTAAGAGTTGAGCATACAAGATATTTATAATTTTTTTATACGAAATTGTTACACAATATACTGCGAGAATTAATTCTGCATCATTCATTCGATAATTCCATTTTCTTGAGTTATGACGTTTTAGCAAAAGAATGAAATGTATATGGAGACGTTCACATGTTTTCACATGTGCTGCCTTCGGTTACATGTGTCATATGTGTATTTTGTGACAAAAATGCTATCAACACTTTACGGATTGCAGCCACTACAACTTACAAATTTTGGTAGAATTAGGAACTTTTCTTTAGCAAATAGAACCACCCTCAACGTTTTCCCGTTATTGTGAATAGTTTTAATAAAACGCTTATAACGACTGAACTTATTGTGACTAAGATCTATTTAGTTCAATAGCGCCTGATTTACTTAAGAACTAATTTTAGCTAATTTCACCACCTTTTGATGTTGTTCGAGAGCTCCTAAAGGTATGCTAATAATTTTGCATATTTTTTACTAGTAAACAGTGTGCTTGCAATATGAAGAAAGGAAATAGGGAAATGACTCGTTTTATATTGTGATTAGCCACTTATCAAGAAAGTAATGTTTACTCTCTCTCCGTTGTTCCGTGTACCAGAAGACCTTGATGGAGGTTAGAGGGTTTTTTTAGCGTATAACACAGTTAAACGACAAACAACTTGACATTTGCTACATTGGTATTAAATATACCAACCAAATGTGGTGGCTTAACCAGGTATGTATGTATGTATGTATGTACTAAGATATTTAAATAGTACATGCAATACATAATCCCCACCAAAAGTAGTCTTCCTGAAACAAAACTTAAAATTGTGCTGTGTAAATAGAAAATTAAGTTCAAAACAAAAAGAATGAAAGCATTTACATGATACTTAAAAATAGAAAGGAAAAAACATATAGAATAAAAATAAATCCATTTAGTGATAAACATACAAGAAACCTTTCAAAAATACATAAATATGTGAGTGTGTACATATGTGCATATATGTATTTCTTTGGAATTGGAAAAAAAAGTATAAAAGCAGGTGCCAGCTACCATTGGACGGTATTTGCGCCAAAAGTTTCATTCTAAGTGCTTGAACAATTAATTAACGGTTTAAAATAAAAGATTTTTTTTTTAATATTTTGATAACTTTTTAAACGTTATGGTTGTATCGGTTAAGGTCTTCAAAAAGGCCACTCCCAATGGTAAAGTGACATTTTACCTGGGTCGTCGCGATTTCATTGACCATTTGGATTATTGTGATCCCGTGGATGGTGTCATCGTTGTAGATCCGGATTATTTAAAAAATCGCAAAGTATTTGGCCAATTGGCCACCACATATCGTTATGGCCGCGAAGAAGATGAAGTCATGGGAGTTAAGTTCTCTAAAGAACTTATTTTGTGCCGCGAACAAATTGTACCAATGGGCAATTCCAATATGGAAATGACCCCCACCCAAGAAAAATTGGTACGCAAGCTGGGATCAAATGCTCATCCCTTCACCTTTCATTTTCCACCCAACTCACCTAGTTCGGTTACATTGCAACAGGACGGTGATGACCTTGGCAAGCCCTTGGGAGTAGAATACACCATTCGAGCCTATGTAGGCGATTCTGAAGACGATCGGCAACACAAACGCAGTATGGTCAGTTTGGTTATAAAGAAATTGCAATATGCTCCCCCTACTCGTGGACAACGTTTGCCCAGTTCCTTGGTGAGCAAAGGTTTCACCTTTTCAAATGGCAAAATTAGCTTAGAGGTGACCTTGGATCGTGAAATTTACTACCATGGCGAAAAAGTGGCGGCCACTGTGCAAATCAATAACAATTCAAAGAAAGCTGTGAAGAATATAAAAGTTTTTATAATTCAACACACAGAGATTACAATGGTTAATGCTCAATTTAGCAAACATGTGGCGCAATTGGAGACCAAAGAGGGCTGTCCCATAACACCTGGTGCTAATTTGTCCAAAACATTCTATCTGATTCCACTAGCTTCGAATAATAAGGATCGTCATGGTAAGAATAAAAGAAAATTTAAAGCTATTATTTCGTAAGACTTTTTTTCTCTTTCTGTGAAAAAGAATATTCAATACGAATATTCACATGTTGTAATTAATAAGGTAAATATGTCCTTACAAGAATTACAAACTATAGAAAAAACTACAAGACTTTTTGTTAGTGTAAATTATTTTTATGTCAAATAAAAGAGAATGTAAAAATTTCGAGGTAGAAAAATTAAAATATACATCGTTCATTTACTCAAAAAACGTCATAACTCAAAAAATGGAATTTTTTAGTTAATAATGCAGAATTAATCCTCATATTGCTTAAAATTTTCATACAAATACAAGATATTTGTATGAAAATCTTGAATGCAAAATAAAATATTCTATTTCCATTAAGTTGTGTCTAATTTGAAAACTTTGAACTTTTTTTGTGGCAAACTAGTTTTCTGAGTTATGACGTTGTTTGAGTAATTGAGCGACACCTGCACTTGGCTGGACGATTTTACCTTATTTATTATTATACCCTGAATAATCATATTGGAAATAGAGGCAAATATTTGGTTTTGGTAATTTTTTTTTATAAAAAAAAATAATAATATTGCGTCTTTTACACAAGCAAAGTTTAGTTTGCAAGGTCTTGTGTCTGTAGGATAGGAATGAAAAAAGAATGGCAGCTCTTTTCCTTTGTTTTGGCTTTGGACTTGTCCCACGATGTCAATAACAACGTTCGTCAAGTGTACGACTTTCATTTGAATGTAATAGTGTGTTTACACTGTCTCAAAATCTAGTAGTTTCGGGATTTCGAGCTAAATCAAGCTGCCTTTTTCTAGATTTCCCATACAAAACCAAATGTAATTTTTCAGTAGATTTGTAGGAAATCTAATAAAAATCTAATGTTTTTATTTATTCTTTTCTACCCTGTACAACGAAAGGTGAGTGAATTAGCTACGGTCTGCCTAAAAAAGTATGTGAATTGGCTATATTTCAATTGTTTGGTTGTAGTTTTGGAAACAGTTCAGTTAATGGTGTAAACGGTTTAGATTTCCATAAAGATTTCAATCAAAATATGCTAGATTTTGTGCTGATATAAATGCCCTATAAGTGTGCGACAAATCGAACATTGTCGACATCATTTGAAACAAAACCCATATTTTAAAATTGTTTTGGTTTTAAATGTAATAGTGCATTTACACTGTCTCGAAATCTAGTACTTTCGGGATTTCGAGCTAAATCAAGCTGCTTTTTTCCAGATTTCCCATACAAAACAAAATCTAATTTTTCAATAGATTTGTAGGAAATCTAATAAAAATCTAATGTTTTTATTTATTCTTTTCTACCCTGTACAACAAAAGGTGAGTGAATTAGCTACGGTCTGCTTAAAAAAGTGTGTGAATTGGCTACATTTCAGTTGTTTGGTTGTAGTTTTGGAAACAGTTCAGTTAATGGTGTAAACGGTTTAGATTTCCATAAAGATTTCAATTAAAATATGCTAGATTTTGTGCTGATGTAAATGCCCTATAAGTGTGCGACAAATCGAACCTTGTCTACATCGTGGGACGGAGCCTTTGTTTATATGAAAAACACAAGCAAAATATTTTAAATTTCACCCCCTATTATCGCTTTCAACTCAGCTGACTTTGGTTGTCTGAGAGTCAACCCAAATTTACACATTGGTATTGCCACTCACAACTTAAATAACGATTGAAATTGTAGTTGCCTTGTGCCATAATATTTTCACAATACTAAAAGAATAATTGAGTTGTGTGAAATTTCATTTGTCTGTAAGACGACCAAACTAAGTTGAGTTGAGAGCCGCAATAGGGGCATAGATTTTATTTCTGTTCTCATATAAATATGGTTTTGATCCGTCAAATGGGATTGTCACGATTTTATTCGATTGCTTACAGGTAGCAAGCAGTCACGCAACGTGACCTGATTTAGGTGACGTGATTTAGGCAATTAGCACCTCAATTTTATAAATTTGTGCGCTTACAAAATGTTTAACATTCTGATGTACATTAGTATTTCTTGAACGAGTTCTTTTATACCAACACAATTCATCTTTAATTAAATAATTTTAACCCAAATGTTGTTTCACATAACGCTCATTTATTGCAAAATAGTCATAACTCAAAAAAAAGTAGTTAGCCAGAAAATGAGTTTAAAGTTTTAAATTTACACACAACTTAATGGAAGAAGAAAATTTTATTTTTTTCTCAATAGCTAAGTAAACAAGATATTTGTATGAAATTTTTAAACAATATAAGAACAACGATATGAGAGGATTTATTCTGCATCATCAAGTCGAAAAATTGATTTTTTACAGTCGAAATAAAGGAGCGATATGTACGTATGGATGCACGTATTTTGTTTTTCCTTTAACAGTGTTGTTGAAACATTTATTCCTAAGAAATAAAATTCTGCTAACAAAAAATAAAATAAAATTCAATGTCCACTTTCTATAATGTTTCCTTTTAAATGATGCTAAAATTTTTGGAATCTTATTTTCTAAAGCGAAAAACTTCTAAGCGTTTCAAATTTGTACATATTATATATTAAATCCTGGGATTCCTACAAGGAGCATAGGGCCATAGATTTGTATGGGAATATAATAAAAAAAAATTCAAAAGGATAACTGTGAAATACTTGGAAAGCACTCGCTTTTTAAAATTAGGCCGGATCATTAATTAAAATATAAACCTCGTAGGTATTGCATTGGATGGTCATCTCAAGGATGAAGACGTCAACTTGGCCTCTTCGACTTTGGTACAAGATGGCAAATCGACTGGTGATGCTTGTGGTATTGTGATCTCTTACTCTGTACGTATAAAACTTAATTGTGGCACCTTGGGTGGGGAAATACAAACTGATGTGCCATTTAAATTGCTACAACCGGCTCCAGGTAAATGTTATTTCTTAAAAAAATATGTATCAAAGCTTACTTTTTCATCACACACTTACAACTTTTAGGATCGGTTGAGAAGAAGCGCTCGAATGCCATGAAGAAAATGAAGTCAATTGAACAGCACCGCAATACCAAGGGTTACTATCAGGACGATGATGACAACATTGTATTTGAAGACTTTGCCAAAATGCGTAATAACAATGCGAATATGATGGACTAATCTTCCACAAAACTTGTAGCAATTGTTACTATTACTTTTTTTTTTAATTGAAAACAAACAAAAATTTTGCAAAAGGAAATCATTGAGTTTGTTGGGCCACAATTGAATCATTTCAATTTATTACCAATGTATAAATAATATATTTTCTTTTAATTTTAACCTAAGTATTCTGAGAGTAAAAAATAAAAATTATTTAATGTTTAATAAAATAAAAACAAACAAAAAATGCTAACCATACTTTTTGAAATCAATGTATGTATGCATGTTCTAAAAACAGCGGCTTGGTAATATTTATATATGTATTTCATAATTTATTTATTTAATATTATTTTATTTTGTTGTTCGGTGGGTGCATTTCCCTCCCAAGAATTGCGGTTGCCCCCTCCACGGGTAGGATTATTAAAAATTTTATGTAATTATTATCATGAAAATCACCAGTCATAATGCCCTCTAGAAAAAATTTACAGCAACGCCAATGACTATTATTTCATTTTATTTACATTATTTTATTTATTTTTAATTTTGTATTTCCTATTTTATTATATTTTTAACCCCCGACCAAAAAAAGTGGTGTTATAAGTTTGTAGTGTGTGTCTGTCCGTGTCCACGTACAGACCAAACGACTGCACCGATTTTGATTTAGTTTTTTATGTTTAAAAGGTGACTTGATTGAAAGGGTTCTTAGCCCAGTTTGAAGAAAATCGGATCAGCCGCTTAGAAGATATCACATCTTTTCTGGATATATCGGGGGTTTTTAAAATTTTTAATTTTGTTCTGTTTATATTATTTTGTTTTTATTTTATTTTAATTTAATTTATTTTATTTTACTTTATTTTATTTCATATTATTTTAATTTATTATGCATTATTTTATATATTTATTTTATTTTATTTTTTCATGTTATTTCATAAAATTTAATTTAATTTATTTTATTTTGTTTTAATTTATTTTATTTCATTTTATTTTATTTTATTATGTTTTAATTTATTTTATTTTATTTTATTTTATTTTGTTTTATTTTATTTTATTTTATTTTATTTAATTTTATTTTATATTCTTTTATTGTTTTCTATTCTATTTTATTTTATTTAATTTAATTTTATTTTATTTTATTTTATTTTATTTTATTTTATTTTATTTTATTTAATTTTATATTATTTAATTTTATATTATTTTATTTTATTCTATTCTATTTTATTCTAATTTATTTTATTTTATTTTATTTTAATTTATTTTACTTTATTTTATTTTATTTTATTTTATTTTAGTTTATTTAATCTTATTTTATTTTATGTTTATTTATTTTACTTTATTTTATTTTACTTTATTTTATTTTATTTTATTTTATTTTATTTTATTTTATTTTATTTTATTTTATTTTATTTTATTTAATTTTATTTTATATTATTTTATTTTTATTTTATTTTATTTTATACTATTTTATTTTATTCTATTTTATTTTATTTTATTTTATTTTATTTTATTTTATTTTATTTTATTCTATTTTATTTTATTTTATTTTATTTTATTTTATTTTATTTTATTTTATTTTATTTTATTTTATTTTATTTTATTTTATATTATATTATTTTATTTTACATAATTTTATTGTATTTTATTTTATTTCATTTTATTGTATTTTGTTTTATTATATTTTATTTTATTTTACTTACTACTTATTTAATTTATTTTATATATATTATTTTATCAATAATTTTAACTTTTTGTTGGTTAAGCAATGTATATATGCATTTCGTTATTGCTCAAACCTTCAACCAAAAACATCAGGGCAGCTAATTGTAAAAATATGATGGTAAAATAAAAAAATTAAATAAAAATTAACAGAAAAATTATTTCATTTATTTATATTAAAGGTATTCATTTCAGTTTTTTCCTGTTGGAAAAATGGAAAATGTAATTTTTTTTACCTGTGGTTGTTGTAAAGAAAAATAAATATTTCCATTTTTCCAACCAAAAAAAAAACTGAAATGAATACCTTTATTAAAACGGACCTCAAAACGTATATAAAAATATTTCTCAATAAAATTTTGAGAGTTCTTCTATTAACATTCGAATTTATTTAGCTTTTCTGAAGCTTATTTTGGTTGATGTCTATAGATGATTAAGATCATTATTTGATTTAATTATTCTATTTTGTTTCGCTTGATATTATTTTATTTCATGTTATGTTATTTTATTTGTTTTACTTTTTTATGTGTAATTTCATTTCATTTTAATATTTTATTTTCTATTTTTCATTTTAAACCTTTAAGGCCTTTAAAAAATTAAATGTAAGTGCCTCAATTTGCATTATGCTAACTTAAATTTAGTTTTTCTCACAAGAAATCACTCACCAGATTTGAAATAATTTTTAATAATTATTTTTTAATTTGTATTTTAATATATTTTTATAGTCTTTATCTTAAAATTATAGTTATTTGAGATGTATTTCTTTTCAACTTAAAAAGTTGAATGAGCTGCTATTGCCACAATATATTCTATAAATTCTTCCCTTGAGATTCCTTAAAGACATTTGAACTTTTCTGTTGATAATACATATGCTTATCTCAAAGAAAGGGTTGCTCGTTTTCTTTTCATTGAAAAGTTCTTGCTATTGGATTTTTTATTTTTTTCCACCCTTAAAAGTCCGCAATTCCACCAATCAGCTGACAGGGTGGAAACTTGTAATTATGGACTGACTATACTTGGTAAATTTAGCTTCTTTTATACCTGAGTAATAAGGAAAAGGTTCCTGGACAATAGAACTAGAATAAATTTTGTTTGTTTTTTTTTCTTCATTGTTAAGACATATGCATGTAATTGTTGGCTTTCTGGCCGTTATTTTTGTAGGCAAAATAATTAAAAGCAAGTCCTTGAAATTGTTGATTTCAATAAACTCGTTTTTTCAACTTCTTGCCAAAAGCTATTTTTGTTATCCCTAGTGCTTTTTTTATTAACTGCTGCTTTTAATACACGCTTTAGGTTTTTTGAATGTTATTTACTCTTGTCAGTTATTAAGTGTATGGTATGTATATACGATAAAAAAAATGTAATCCAAATTATAAAATGACTCCTGATGACGAAGAATTAGGGAAATGATATGGTTAACATACTCAAAGTTTCTTGTGTCTCGTTAACGAAAGAAAATGTTAAGAAACTAAAGGCAGCACGGCTATCAAGGTATATATCATTGTGGTCAGAATAGTGCTGACATTCGCAAAATAATTCACCCTTATTCCAGTTGCCGACATCGACGTCACTTTAACACAATACCAAAAAAATTGGAGCTTGTATACTAGAGTTCGACCGATTAATCGGCTTCGGCCTTCGGCCAAAAATTGGTAATCGGCCAACATTTGGCCTATGGCAAAAATCGGCCGATTAGCCGAAGGATTACTCGAATACTCGAACAATTTCTTTAAGTTTTGTTCGAATTTAAATAAAATATATTTTACATATTTCATAACTTTGTAATCATTTATATGACTAAATAACAAGGTCCTGGCCACAAAAGAGAACGCAAGTACATACTTTGTTTTTACGATAATTTTGTGCAAAAAAAATAGTACGATGAGGAGTTTGATGACGTTTCAACGCAATCTTACATTATTTTCTCTACTCTCTCTCTCGAAAAAAAAAATTCAGTTTAATCCCTGTTTGTGATATAAGAGTATATGAGAATAAAAACAGCTATTTGCCTCTACTGAAAATTTTTAAATTTAGAGTTGACGCTGTATAGAGCAACGGTTTCAAAATAGTGGGTACGTATCAATCATGAAGGGGTCCGCATAAAAAGCCGAAAACAGTATTTTTTAAAAATAATATAAGTTTATATTTTCATTGTACATACATAGATACATACTTTTTTATGTTTTATTTTATTTTATTAATTTATATAATAGCCGGCCAAAGTAGCACAAGAGTACTACCGGATTCTTATACAAATAAATAAACATACTCGAATACATTTCTCACGCTGGCCAGCATTGATTTATATACATAAATATGTATAGATACAACCAGTTACAAGATCTTGAAACACAAACAACTAAATATTAGTGGAAACTTTTTTACTCCTCACTGTTTAATATAAAGTACTCCACCCAAACTCCTGCACTGACTGTTATTGCTATCACTATCAAAAACAGCTGATATTGCTTTTATTGCCATTTCATTTAGTTTGATAGAATCTGAACTGAAGCTTAAATATGCTAAAGAAGAGACAATCGGCCTGGCCCACGATGTCGACAAAGAAATTTTCTATTGCTTACTTATATTGAAAACAAAAATAAATTTTCTTGTTTCTTATTTCTTGTTTTCAATACAAGTTGTCGATCGAAAGTTTCCTGTCGATATCGTGTGCCAAGCTAAATATTTTAAATAAACTTTTAGTTGAAATTTGGCTTTATAAATTTGAATAAAAACGGTGTATTTTTAAACATACGAGTATGTATGAACTTTATAATCAAATTTTGAATCAAATAAGAAATATGTTTTTGTCTTTAAATTTCTTGCATTTTTTACATCATCTTAGACTTCAAAGGGGGTCCGCGCCAAAAAAAAATTCGCAAGGGGTCCGTAAAGAGCAGTTGGATGGGAACAACTGCTTTAGAGGAAATATTACGATTTACTTCTTGGATATAGTTTTTAATTTTTTTTTTTTAGTCGTTAAGCAGCTCTGCGTCGGAGAACATCTCTCGCGTCATCGTAATTGTTTCTTAAGTGCGGTCAGGCTTGTGTGTGTTGTTTGGCCTGCGAGAGTTTTTCCTCTCATTCGCACTGGCTGATTGATCTGCCACGTATAACCGTATAATATTGCGGGTTTTTGTGGATTTTCTTTAACAACCACGTTGATACTTCCTATGTGAAGACATAGGTCGTGTCAGTCACAAAACTTTTTAAACTACTGTTAATAACATCTTGGGCATATGGTCTTAATTACTCCGCCCATATTTGTGCAACACCATATTATGCAAATTTATTATGTATAATATGTCAAAATAAATTAATTTTTAATTTTTGTAAAAGTGCTTATTGCGTAAGTTAATTTTTGAAAAAAAATTTATTTTGTTAAAGGTAATTCAGGGAAAAGGCACATTTAAAAAAGGAACTTTTTAAATAAAGTACTTTTTCCTACCAATTTTTGGAAAGGCTGTTTTATAGAAAAGGTCAATTGTCAAGAAAATGCAATTTTGAAAAGGTACCATTTGTCAACCTTTTACAAATGGTACCTTTTCAAAATTGCATTTTTGCAAAAGGCACTTCTTGTAAAAAGTACTTTTTGAAAAAGTTATTTTTGGAAAAGTACTTTTTTCAAAATACTTTTTTTAAATTATTTTTTTGGGATGTCTGTAACTGAATTCCGTAGCACCATAAAGGTTTCAAAAGTATATCAAAAGTTTACCATCTAGACTGAGAATTTAATTTTAGTTAATCATCTAATGTTGTATCTGAGTTAATTTAAGTTTCATTTGTGTTAGCTTAGAGAGTCATGTTTCCATGTAAGCCGTCGATCAAGGTGTATACTAAGGTATTTCACCAGCGATGCCAACTATTTATAACCCAAACGCGCTATACCCCTCCTCAAAACGCGCTAGAACGCGCTAAGTTACAGCATTATCAACAATTTATAGTCAAAACGCGCTATTTTCCTACGCGATAAATTAAATTTTAATAAAGATCGATGTATGTATTAGTAATTACGAGTACAATTAAAGGTACGGTCACACTTGACAAACATTTGCCCAAAATAGCGTAACCAGCAAATACTTATTTAACTTTTCCTGTTTGTTAAATATGAAACTAATTAAATTAATAAACACGTGTTTGAAGCAAAAGATTTCTCAATAGTATTTGCTGGTTACGCTTGTTTGGGCAAATGTTTGCCAAGTGTGACCGTACCTTAACTCTTTTTCAGATTATGCAATATTGCTTCTTCGAAATTATATCCTAAATAACTAAAATCATTTAATACAGAATCAGTCTCGCCTTCCAAATATTCGAAATTCTTAGTTTTGATTTTAATTTTATTTGTCAAACTTTGTAACAACTTATATGAATTGTCGAATAGTGTTGCGATTCAAATGCTTTTTGAAGTACAAAAAGAATATATGCTTCATAAGTTATATAAATTTTTTGGGTCACGAGTGCCAGTACATATTTTTAACTGTGAAATTTCAAAATATTTGCCATTTGCAACATCTGAGTCATTAACGAATTTGAACAAAAAGTTATATTTCGGATATTAGACAAATGTTAAATTTATACAAAAAAGTAAAAACATATTGAACTGAAATGATATTTTTGAGTTTAATCAAAACGCGCTAACTTAGCGCTTTTTTATTAAACGCGCTAAGACGAAAAAACGCGCGTTTGGCATAGTTAAAACGCGCTAAAACTAGCGCGAAAGGCGCTAAATTGGCATGGCTGTATTTCACTCAGGGTGACCGATGAGATTTTTCAAAAAGTGGCACCAAAAAGGGATTTATCAAAAAAAAAGGGGCAAAATTAAAAAACACGAGCAAACTACATTAAATTTTTTAATTTTGATGTATTTTTATATAATTTACTCTAAAAAAGGGGGAAAAATGTTGCAAGGCAGTCAAAAAAGTGGCAAGGCAGTCGAAAAAGTGGCAATTTGCCACTTTAGTCGGTCAAACGGTCACGCTGATTTCACTTGTGAATGTTGAGGAACAACTCTCTCTCTCTCTCTTTATCTCTCTTCATAGGGTAAATGTTACCTGTACACACTTTTGTTCGTTAACTTCCATAACTTCATCCATAGTTCAATAGGATACTATTACGAATATTATATATTATATGTACTACGAATATTTTTTTTTTGTTTAGTTTGTCTATATAAGAAACACTCCGCTGGGGCATGAATTATGTATTACGAATTTTTTATTTTTTTTTGTTGAGTATATACATATATAAGAAAGACTTCGCTGGGACATCTGTTCACTGTGAAGGTTAAACCATGAATCAGTATAAATAGACTGCTAAGTCACTCTGGAACAAGTCCCGTAACTATACTTAGATATTAACATAAGCTTAATTGGTACTTATTTATACTTTTGAAATGTGAGTGCCCCTATGATCGGGTAGGTAGTCTGCTAGCCTGCCATGCCGTAGGTTGATAGTTTGAATACAAAAATTTTTTTTATTGAAAATTAAAAATAATAGAAAAAGTTCAAGTTTACGTTGTTACTGTTACATAAATATCGGAATGAGATTTATATATAATTTATATTTTACTCGGAATAGGTCCCTATAATATAGTTAGGTGGTAAGTCACAAGGTGCATACAAAGTATCAATTAACCCCATCCTAGGCCATCCCCATGGAAAAGTGACTGGTACAGTTCATAGGAAGTGTTAGAACTCGGACTGGTCCCTATCACTTGGGGATTGGTCACGTGGCTAGTATTGTGTCAGTTCCATTTCCTGCAGGGTACATAAAGCTTAATGCTAGCTTGCAATTCTAGTAATTTCTTTTTCCATATTCAACAGTAAAGGTGTTTGAAAAATTTTTTTTGCAATATTTTTCTGTGTATAAATTAAATATATTTTGAAATTTGAGAGCATGTTAGATATCTGAAAATCCCATTTATTCGTTACTAATCCAGCCTCAATTCTGGATTGTTAGTCACTCTCATATGCTAAGTCGCCTGATTATTAGAAGGAACTAGTAACCTTCCCTTCTACAGTAAATTCACCACTGGCGAATTAACTCCGAATCTCATCTCTACAAAAGATTGAGATGAGTGCATTTGCATTATTTGAAATATACTTAGTTAATATTTGCTGCTAACTAACAAACTATGTACATAATTTTTTATATGAACGTAAGTAGTGAAGCAAAGATTTTAAAATATAATTAAACCTTTGATTGGCAACCGCAGCCACGATCAGTGTAAATAGTTTCCTACTTTCAATTTTCTTATAAAATAAGAAAATATGTTAATTTCAGTTCATAGTGAAAATTACTTATCAAGCCAAAACAGTCATATAAGACAATGTTGCTGATCAAAATGTTAATAAAAGCTCTGCTTGTAACAAAATTGTGCCAAAGTATATCAATATATCAGCCAAGAAAAGGACGGACTAATCATAAGATACATGCACAGCTGAAGTCTGTAAATTCTACAACGTTGAGCACAGTAGGGCCACACCAACAGAGATCAAGCGAAATACATTCATTAAAGTTTCGCCGACCTCGTTACTCGAATATTTATGCTGATCAATATCAGCACAACGATCAAAGGACAGCAGCAGAACGCCCAAAAAACACAAACGCAAATGCAAATGAGCAACCTGCCACTGCTGATGCGGCTTTAGAAAGTGAAATACTACACGAAGCCAAAAGTGTCACTGTAAAAGGCAAACAACAGCCTTCGTCTGTTAATTACAATCAAGAAATATATCACATCAATACCGTAAAAAGGGCCAGTCCTTTGGCAAACAATAAAAATGAAATTTATTCAAAATTGATTGTCAGAAAACAAAGAAATTTAAAGGAAAATCATGATGATAAATTAATTGAGCAGGATATCGAAGTAATGAAAAATGCAAATGAAGACAATGATCTTCGGTACACACAAGCAGCAAAATCCTCATCAGCTTTAAACAAACAACCCTCCTCAAAGATGCCTTCTAGGCCAACAACACCAATTTCTCATGAAATTAGATATTTACAGTAAGTGGATTTAATAAACAATTTATTTGCGGTCACACTGTACTCATTATAATGAGAACATTTGAATTAATAATAAATAAAAAAAATATATGAAAATTTTATCATGATTATTGACTTTTAACACCTTCTGCTGCTGCTCGTTCCTTCTCTCCCTTCTTTTCAATTCAATGAAATAATGCATATGCAAATTTTAATTTATTATTATATTTTTCTTGTATATAGTGATATTTTCCTCAATTATCCTGAACCTCATCATATTAACTTTGGCCATGTAGAGCTCTCACCAGTTTTATTTGAAAAACGTTTCGAAACTCAAAAAATGGGCAGCCGTTACAAGGGTGAAGTATGTTTGTTTTCCTCTCATTATCAAACTATTTTCTGAAGATGACTTGAAAGTATTTTTTTTCTCTTTAAATTCTAAAGAAAAAATTTGTTTTGATTTTAACGTTCTTATGCCGTCTCTTAATGTTTTTTTTTTTCAAGATAATGTGGTTGGATAACACGGGAGGATTTGCCCAACATTATTGGGACTTGGCACAGGGAAATCTTTAAACTTGGAAAAAGCCAACCAGCGCAAAGGGGGAAAAACTAAACGTGACTTTTTGAATGTTTTGGAATTTATTAAATATTTTATTTATTTAACGAAATGTAACAATGGAAACTTTCCCAGCAATATTAATGCACTTTTCTTTTTTTATACAAAAATCTCATTTGCATAAAGAAACAAGGCAGGATGATGCAAATACGAGTATGTATGCAAGATTAGTATCTCTCTTTTTCATTTCATTGCATTTTAATTTATAACTGCTTACATATGTATATATATGTTTATCATGCATTTTTGTATTTTCACTTTTAGTTTAAAAATTTTGCAATTGTTTATTTCTCCACTATTTTGCATTTTTTTTTAAGGTCTGTTACTTTGAGATTAAATCAAACATTATTTTCCCTTCAACTAAACAAACAACATTTTTTGTTAAAAACAAAAATAAGTGAAAACATTTAGCGTTGCGGGACAACAAACTCGTAATAATATCTAAGAAGATAAATAAATGTTCCCATTAAATTCAGTAAAGTGCGACTTTGACTCGCGCACGAAGGGTTTCGTACGTTGTGCTTTGAGCATTTTTTATATGGCGTTTTTGAGGTTTTTTCCGCTGAAATGATTTTTTTTGGTTTGTTCGGTTTTTTCTCGTTTTGACGATTTTTTTCAGTTTTTAGCGTTTTTTTCCCTTTTTGGCTATTTTTTCTCATTTTGGCGATTTTTTTTCATTTTGGCGATTTTTTTCATTTTGGTGCTTTTTTTGGTTTGGTGATTTTTTTTTTTGTTTTTGACGATTTTTTTCGGTTTGACGATTTTATAATTTTGGAATTTTTTTGTTTTACCGTTTTAAAAAATTTCATGATTTTGGCTCTTACGGTTTCCAAGATACAGCAAATTGTCAAAATTACATAGTCAAAATTGCATTAACTGGTGGAACACCCTTTAATGTAAATTTTTTTTTAATTTTAGTGTTAATTGTTGTAGTCTGTATAAAAATACAATAAACTTACAAATTTCAAGTGTATATACATACAATTGTATATATACTACATGGGATTTTGACATTTTTCTTTGCTCGTTTTGGAACAAATTGCAGGTGCATAGCTCTTACGGTTCTCGAGAAAATACCCTGTGACAGACGGACGAAGAGACGGACAGATGGACAGCGTAGCGAAAACAATAGGCTTCCTTTTCACCTTTGGTGCACGGAACCCTAAAAATAGTTTAGATTTATAAATTTGCTCACAAGTCACATCTATAGGTGAGTCCACTAGACCAAATATCAAATGTGGTTTTTGTGAATACAAGGTTCAATATATCGCTCATTTACTTCAATAGTGTCACAACTAAAAAAAAAACAGTTTTGCAGAAAACGCGTTTTAAATTTTCAATTTGCATACAACTCATTGAAGACATGAAAAAATATTCTTCTATCAGGAGGTGTTGGTATGGTGCAAGCTATTTATATGAAATTTTTACACGAGATAAAATACGAAATGCATTATTATTCTGCATTATTAACTCAAAAAACTAATTTTTTGAGTTATGACACTATTGAAGTAAATGAGCGATATATTCTTTCATTCATCTCCACCAAACATTTCGCAAGTATTCAGTTGTGTGTGGTAATTGACATTCCTTTCCAGAGACACACAGTCTGACAATAGGTCTATTCGAGTACTTTTCCAATACAATGTAGTAACTGAGTAAGTATACAGTAAGTAATATACAAAAATTACTCTCAATAAAACCGTTTGCATATAAAAGTACGCGAACGAGAAAATTATAAAATCCAATAAGATATATACAACAGCTGCTTGATAATAATTTTGGCACTTACAAATTTCATTAAAATAATATATTCACTTTATTTAAGTTTAAAAGCAATCGACTATTGTTCTGTATTTCACGTGAAATTAAATCGTACAGAATTGCACTATTGTTGCTATAAATGGGCACATATTTCCAACAACAATTCTAAGGCGATTCTGCACGTTTTAATTTTTTTTACAAGCAAACACAACCCACGAAGCAATCTGCAGAAAACACTCAAGGCTTATGGCGAGAATCGAATCCACTACCTCTGGACTGAGAGACTAGCATTGCTACCACTCAGCCAGAGGGGCACCTATTTCACGTGGCATACAGAACATACCCGAATTTATTTCTGGCATCAAAACTTACCCTAAGTTTCCACAACGCGGAAAAAAATTTATGTGAAAAGCAATAATTTTTTTTAATGATTTCATAAAATTTTCCTAGACGAGTCACCTGCCTGGTTTATATAGAGGCGATGTTAAGTAAATATTTGTTTGTTTATATTTTAATACATTTATTTTTTTGTAATTTTGAAAATTTTACCATTATTTGTTTCTTTGTTTACATTTACAAATGAAATCATAGTTTTACTGGTAAAAATTTCTTTAGTAAAAACTTGCAGTTACAGTAAACTCGCAGTAATGTGAACTTATAAAAACTTATAAAAACCAAGGTTGTTCACTTTATTGAATTTGTTTACATGCTCTGATTGCAGTAATTTGTACCACTTTACTAGCTTATTTAGTATAATATAATAATGGAATAATAATTGGAATATATTATTTTTATTTATTTATTGACGGCTTAGCAAGTTTCTTAATTAAAAATAAAAATAAGAAACTAGGAGAAAATTGCTTGGAGAAGTTATAAAACATTTGAGAGTAAAGGCCTCATTATTGTGGAAGTTCACATTATCGCGACTTCACTGTACTCAGTCAATGAACTGTAATTTTTCGCCCGCAAACACGAACTTGAAATCCAGTAAAAAATAGTAAATTATTTAGGGCAATTATGTAAAAAACTCCGCAGGAAATTTCTCCCTTTTCTAATTAGAATTTTTTGTTCTCCCTATCATTTGCTATTTATTAGTTGGAATTGTTCCCTGGGAGAAATTTCCTGCGGAATTTTTTACATAATTGCCCTGATTGTAAAAACTTTTGAGGTCTCGAACGCAGCTAATGTTATCCGGCTTTGAGAAGTGGCATAGTATTTTGTAACAACAAAATTACATGTTATTTTTTGTGTTGTACTATTTGTTGTAGAATTAGGGGCACCTTATACATACACCTTGCTCGGTCACATTCAGCCTATATACATACATACATACATACATACTAAAGGCGAATCCAAGAAAACGAATTATTTTTGATATGAATTATTTTTGATATGATATGAAAACACTGCAGGAGTAGCATGTATACTATTTCTTTGTATAAAATTTCCTGCTCGCAAGAAATTTATGAACATGTTGCTTGACTTTGACACCAGAGAAGCTAGTACCTGATCATCATTTGATTTTTTTTTTCTTGGCAAAGGCAAATAGCCAACGCGCCAGGGTATCCCTGGAGCTCTTTTGGGAGCTCCGAACGACCTATACCTTCTCATAGGATGTAACAGGGGGCTAAACCCACGATGTCGACAACGTTCGACTTGTCGCACACTTACATTCAAAACAAAAACAAATTTTAATACTCGTATTTTGTTGTTGTTGCAAATGTAACGGCCTGGCTCACGATGTCACCAGAAATCGTTCGATCGACAGCTTGTATTGCAAACAACAATAACTTTAGAAAATTTGTTGTTGTTTGCAATATAAGTTGTCGATCGAACGATTTCTCGTGACATCGTGGGCCAGGCCGTAAGTGTGTGACAAGTCGAACGTTGTCGATATCGTGGGTAAGGCTGAAAACACCTGTAAGCGTTACAGTTAGTTGAGGTAACTATTAACATGCGCGAGTAAGATGCGAAAAACTCCCGAATATCAACGAACAACACACACAAGCCTGATCGCACTTAAGAAATAATTACGGTACCGTGACAGCTGTTCTTCCAGACAGAGCTGATATGCGACCAGTGTTGCCATATACGTTTGAGGAAAAAACTGCTGAACAAATTATGTCGCTTAAACTCTTTTGGCGTTTATGGCACGATACGAGTATGTATGGGTAAGTACATCCATACATAAACATACATATGTATATGCCTTGCATTTTCTTCAGATCTGAGGTTGCTTGTTTAAATTCGGACAGCATACAATTATTTTTGGCATCTTCACATCCTAAAGAGGAGTAAAATGTGCGTAACTTTACTCACATACTGACATATATTTTCCACAAACAGGCTCACATGACTACACACACACACACATACATATATATACATACATACATACGTATTTATGTACCAATTTGCATGTGCATATGTGCTCGTTTGTGGGTCACTTTAGGATACTCGTATTTTCTAAAAGGCCAGAGAAAATGTTCTCACGGAAAAAGCGGCCAATCCGGTTTTCCGTGCTTCTTTTATTATTTCTTTGCCTTCAGCTTAATGCACTCCCAGTTTGATTATACGAGTAGGATACTCTAAATGGGTCATTTTATGAAAGTCCAATAGCATTGTTAACAAACAGAAAAAAAAACCGAAGAAACTCAAATTCGTTTTACGACCACGATCAATTGCGCTTACATTGTATTCTTCGTTTGGCTTGTAAAACCAGTTTGTTGAGTGACCTTTTTACAAGTGAAGACGATCTGATAGTGTCTCATCTCAAGTTGAATGTAAGTTGAAAACATTTACAAGGGTTAGATGAAGAATTGACAAAACAACTCAAGGGTTGAATGTGCACATCTTTTGCAAGGACTTTCTGTATGTTTAGTTCAGTAAACTACTTCCTAAGGGCTTGAAAGCAAGCATATTTATACAAACATATTACGGCAGTAACTTCATTTGCATACAATTAAACGTAGAAAAAATTATAAAAGAATATAAATGACCATTTTAGAATAATAAGGATACTAATAAACATCTCGTTATGACCAACACAAATGCTGTTCATGCATTTTTGTAATTGAATTAATTGAACGCTGTCATATTCCTTGTCATATTCAATAAGTTTTGGGAGTCCTTTAGAGTAAGTGTGTGTGTGTGTGTTTGCTGCTATTAATACACATACATACGTGCATATTTGATGAATGTCCAGAACCGGTTTGTTTTAAGGTCATTCCAATGTTGATTCAAACAATTTACCCCCTCTTTTTTTCTCACATCACCTTATTGCATATGCACACATACATACTTACATACATATGTACACACATTTGCATATACATAAGTATATAAAGACAATAAGTATATGTATGTATATTCATATTACTTCATTTCATTTTACTTACTTAATGCATGTAAAAGGACATTGCGAAAGGACATTTATTCTTCATACATATGTATCTTAGATTAGGTGAATTGTCTTGGCGTCTTGAGTGTGTGAACAGATTTTCCCACTGATTTTAATTCGTAATACATAATTTTGTATGCTCAAATTTATGCAAGATCACTCACCAACAACTAACCGGTTTGACCGGTCCACATTCTCTTGTATGCAAACCAACAATCCAAACAAGCATCCATCTAAGTATCTATTAAGGAGACGACGGCGGTGACCAGGCTGAGCTAGACAAGACAAGCGAACAAACCAGTAAGCACCAACATGAACATGATATTAAATGACATAAAGGATACAACAAGCGTTTTTGAACGCAGAGATCATTATGTGCAGACTCGTACTTACTTACCGCTTGCAAAAGTTTAAATTAAACAAATGCTGAGAAATATTTTGTATGAGAATTTATTTATTTAAATAGTTATGTACATACATATCTATGTATGTATGTATATGTATTTATATAAAACTTTAATAAATGTATGCATGTATGGATTGTATTTAGGCATTGTGGTTGGTATTTCTAAAGGGCATGAAAATATCATGGTCAAATGGTTTTAATTATTTTCATCTAAAGTTTCATGTATGCAGGCAAGTATTCTCGTCCTTTTGACGTCTAATAAATAATGAAATTCGTTTATTTTTATTTTTTTTTTTTGTGTTGAAACTCTTTTTGTTAGGAACTCCTTAGAAATGAAAAATAATGTTCCTTAGATCATAGTGTTTATGTTTTAACTAAGAAAAAGAAAACCTTGCTTTCTAATGCTGATATTGTTGATGGGGATATTGAGGTTTCAAGTTATACTCTTGAGCCTTGACTGGTGCGTGCTGGGAACGCAGCAGGTGCTGCTGTTGTTGTTGTGGTGGAGGTGTGGGTATCTTTACTACGATATCTGTTGGTTCTCTAATTACCTCGGCCTTGAAGCCTTCTTTGGGATCAGCGGTATACTTGACGGTGCGTATAAAACCATCCGAGTCGACAACGGAGTAACTGCCCTTGATTACGGAACCATCACGCACTTCTTTTCGATTCTGGTAATTGGTGAATTCGTCGTCCTTGACATCGAAACCAAATTGATAGGAAGAGTTTTGCTGAAAATAAACAATAAAATAGAGACAACAGCATTTTAGCATTACAGGAGGTAAGTTTCTTTAAATGAAAGATTTGTAAGTTTTCAATTTACAATCAAGTCAATGAAGATATAAATTAATTTTCTTTTCTCAAGAGGTGCTTGTACACCATGCTTGCCTTTTATATGAAATTTTGACACAAGAGTAAATATGATTTGTTGTGCATTATTCACCCCCAAAAACGCATTTTTGGAGATATGTATATAAACTTTGCAATTGTTTTTATCTATGAAAATCATACGCATTTATGCAATTTCGGTTAAAAAAATAAAAACTTGTTATGTTATGTAATTCAGTTAAGAGCAATCGAAAGTAGGTGGGTGTGCAAGATATTAATACATGCCATTAATCATCTGTCCGTCCGTCATATTGATTGCCACTATGTAGATCATATTTAACCAAGATATGTATGTCTGAGATTTGATCATGTGTTTATGCAAAACGCATTTGATCTTTAAAACTATTGAGAAAGATAAGACACCAATGAAACAGAAAGCCAAAATGAATGTGTAGCTGCAAAATCATATTTTTGTGAGGCTGAGCTTACATCAGACATGTGTCATGTGCCCAAAAAAGCGTAACCACTAATTCCCAGTAAAAAAAGACACTCCAAAAAAGTCATGAAAATGTAGAGTTTGCGATCTGGAAGTAGTGCAAATTTCGATCCGATCTAATGATTTTTACATAGGGTTGTCATTGCAAGAAGTTCTCTTTTTCGATGCCTGGTCACCGAATTGGAAGCGATTTTAAGAAAAATTTCCTTTTTTGTGTTCTATGATAATATTTTCATCTAGGAAAAATGGTTAATAGTTACTTATTTTAACAATTAGTTTCTTTTTATAGGAATTTAAACGTGAAACAGTATTTTCACGTAAATTTAAGCAAATAACTTCAAAATTTTAGACCAAAATTAGTTCATAAGTTTCTTCAAAAAAATCGATTTTTTTAAAATTCTGGTGAGTAATTTCTAAAACTATTGAGGAATTACAAGGTTATGTATAACTAAAATAAACTTCTACTTGGTTTTCTGCTAACTATCGGCAAATTAAAAATATCGATTTTTTGGAAGCAATGAAAATGTAGTTCCTTTAGAATGACTTCCAATTTTTTTTACTGGGTTACTAATGAAAAACTGTTTAACTCAGACACGTATTTATTAAGTTAAACAGTTTTACCCCTTTTAGACGCGGAAAGTCTACTTTGCAAAGTCTTAATTCAGGTGGGAGGAAGACAGAAAGGGAAAGTATTCCTAACTTTGTCTTTCACACAGCTGAATTAAGATTTTGCAAAGTAAACTTTGCGTGTTAAAAGGGGTATTTCATACATTTGTAAATAATAGACAATTTTATAGAATCCAACATGATTGGAAACTGTTGAAATCAATAAATACATGTGTGAATCAAACAGATTTTCATTAGTAATTAGTGGTTACGTTTTCTTTAGCACATGACACACAGCTGTAAATACGGCCTAAGTGAATGTCTGCGACAGCCAACAAACAGCCTGTTTGCAATTGAATGTACAATTATTAATGTGCCGATGGAGCGATTGTGACACGCACACCTAACGTGACTATTATTATTATTATTGTTATTAGTGTTATTGCAAATATTTATTATGCAATATAGATCATATTACACATACACAAGCAAAGTAATGGAAACGCATTTTTATTTCTCTTTCAAAGTGCGTTTCAAGTATTTTGGCCAGACCCAACAACCCAACAACCGCGAAACCAATAAATGAAAAACCAGAAACTCGTTAAAAACTAGAGCAAATATGAAAGTTGGTTGAAAAGACCACGTACATACATAGATAGCAAAGCAACAAAACTATTCGAAAAAAGACAAAAAAAAATTTTGTCTTATGTTGCAATTGGAGTGTTAGGAGTTTTTACGAAGAACTTCATCCAATTGAATGCCTTTTTATGGTTTTTTATGGTACTCCTAACATTTTTGCTATTTGTGCTTGCAAAGTTTTTGAGTGAGCTCTATTTTAATAATATTTTTTAACATCCAATATCTCTTTTAAAAATCTAAAATAAATTTGCCATGCCACCACTTTGGCTAAATGAAATATAAAATTGCAAGTCGCCCCCCAGCAAACTTTTGGAAATAATTCATGCATTTTCAGACATTAAATTATAACGTGTAACACAAACAAATATCAACACTGTAAATTGGTTAACAACAAATGCAAACAACTTTTTATGCAACCAAAATGTATACACGAATACAACTACGGCAAGAATTATTAAAAATAAATATAAAAAGGTTATCAATACAAGGTTATGTTTAGGGCAATAAACAATGGATTTTTTTTTTAATTTGGCAAACTTAAGACGAGGCAGAGACATTTAAAAGATCAACAACTTCAGTTAAGTGATCCCTACAAAATTCACTCTATGATTACTTGAATAAATATTACATTATTAGTTTCAATTATAATTTTACTCAACTATGATTAGTTTTAGATGTGAAACCTTGTAATTATAGACAGCATTGTTTACTATGACAACTGATGTAATGGGTCTGAAATTCGACCTCGAAGTACATATTAAAATCTATGCCGCAAACGCTAGCGATAGAAGCTACAGAGATACCAATTTCACTAATGATTCTATTATGGATGGCAACCGAACTTTAGTTGAGTTGGCAAACTAAACACTGTCAGGACTTAATATAGGGTGTTTTCATAGAGGTATAACACTTTAAGTTGGCAACACTTTTTTAACTATAGGCCATTTTTTCAGCTGCTAAGTAATTTATGTTTAGTTTGGTTTGGCATGTCAACATGAATAAACTGACGCCTGAACAACTCTTCTAAGTTCTGCAACTTTATTTTGAAAATACTTATCACGCACTACGTCCATTTTACGCTCAACCTAATCGTCCATGAGAGCAATTAATTCGTTTAACTAGGAAACGTTTTTGCACTAACTGCAGGGGCTGGAGTTTCAACACGACGGCGCAGCATGTCACACAGCTCGTGCCACAATTGGTTTATTGAAGGAAACGTTTGGTAACCCATAAATTGGCCTCCAACATCGTGCAATTTAACGCTGCTAGACTATTTTATGTGGAGATATGTGAAGTCGCCCGAAACAATTGACCACTTGGAAGCAACATTCTTCACGTTATTGCCAATATACGGTCAGAAATCTTGGAAAAAGTTATCGAAACTTTAACCTCCAGAAGTCATATTTAATGCAAGAAAATTATCTTTCGAATAAAATAAATTTCATGTCAATTTAAAAACAATCATCTTTCTTTTATTCCATTTCAAAGTTTTATACCTCTATAAAAAATACCCTGTATTTCTTTTATTTAAAGCTTTGCTTATATCATTTTCGTCAACTTTAAAGCGACTGGAAAATGTTGCCATAAATAATATTAATTTTGTTTTCGGTTGCGTTGGCAGTTGACTCGGATATAACGGTTTTCGAAATGTTAACCAGGGGGCAAATTACGGCATTCGTTATCGAACTAAATTGCGAAATATTTCAATAGAGTTTAAGCTTAGATTAGACGTGACATAGCCATAATGCCATAGCCATAAACCAACCCAAAATTCAATTGGTTTCTATGGTGAGAGTAAGAGAGACTCGCCATAACGCCATAACTCTCACCATAGAAACCAATTGAATTTTGGTTTGGTTATGGCTATGGCATTATGGCTATGTCACGTCTAATTTAAGCTTTATATGGAAATATTTTAAAATTTCGAAGCGAATCCAATGCAGTAATTTGCCCTCAGCCAAAGTTGCGAATATGAGCAGTCGCTTGTCGATGGTGTGAAGTAGTGTGAATATGGTGGTATAGGTATTGAACTTCTAAGTTACTGAGTGCTTTTTAGTCATATTTTATACACATCACAGTCTGTTAAATGTTCCTATTGTTTTAATGCAGCTATTGAAATAGCAAAAGAGAATAACGAATGTTTTTAACCCTCTTTTTTCTTCATTCCTCTCTCTCTCTCACCTCCATGAAGTCAGGCCTTCTTCAAGAGAAACTGATGTGTCCTAAAATATGACCAAGCATGTAGCTGAACTAGGCAACCAATCTTGTAGCCTTGAATTTTTCTAGACAAAACAAGGCATTTTTGTAATTTTTATAGTTTAGGAGACGTTTCACTTTGCAATTAAAATTTTTAAATTTTCTTCTTCACTAAGCATCTGATTTTAATTTGAAGCACAAAATTTAATTGCTGATAAAATTTTAAATAAATTTATAGAAAAAATTTTAAAATATCTAAATCCCTTAAGCCGAAAAAAGTTCTCAACCCAAAGCTTTGAAATTTAGCTACAACAATTTTACAAACAAAAAGTGCTTTCATAAACACTGTGCAACAGTGAAAAATACACTATCTTGACAGTAGGATCGATAGTACCTACGTACTAGTAAAGAATAATAAAACTCTATATTCAGTTTGGCGATTTTGGTAACCTATTTTTTCATAAATATCTAAATATTACTTTTTTAATGAGCAATAGAAGGGACTCACAATGGTCCCAATTTGGTCTCCGAGTGGAGATGCGGTATAGCACCACCCTTCCTAACCTAAGCTTAAAGAATGGAAAAATTAAGTAATTACCTCTAGTCAGCCATAGAACCATATCTCACTATGTCAACACTCTTTTCTCTAGCGACAATTGCAATAGTTGAAATGTTGAAAACTTTCGTTTTATGCGCGAGTAGAGATACGTTAGAGACAACAGTTCTAGTGTATTTCTGGTGACATTATCAACGAACGCATCAGTAGTTTTTTTTTTCTTTTCATAAAAAAAACTTACGTACATATTGTATGTATGTATGTATTTAAGTTTGTTGCCCCAAACCCTTATAAAATTGTAGACGAAGGTCAGTAAAATGTACTAGTGAATCTTTAGTTCAAATGTCTCCATATGGTCGTAAAAGAATAGTGCTAAAGTCTACTGGTGGATTTTCAGTGACAACCTTATGTTATATGTCACAAGCCGATTACATTGGCTGGGGTACAGCTAGTCAGTAGTACTATTGACAATGTCACTAGTAAATAACTACAATTTTACCATTGACATCGAGCGAGGAAATATCGACATTGTAGACTATAGCCCCTAAAATTTACTAGTGAATCTTGGGTGCCATGTGGTCCCAAAAGAACTACTTAGTCAGTAGTGCTATAGTCTAGTGGTGGATTTTCAACGACAAACTAATGTTAAATGTCAATAGATGATTACATTGGCTGGGGTACACCAGGTCAGTAGTGCTACTGACAATGTCACTAGTAAATCACTATAATTTCACTATTCGCATTTCCTGCAGGGTTGCTGCATAGTATTGTAGTACATATGTATATAAGAGAATAACACTGAAATCATGCAACCTTTTTATTGCCAATTGTTTGTGATGTATTTTTTAACAGACTTAAATATTTACATATTTATGTACGCGGGCGGTTCGGAAACTTCTTAGCCTATCAATGAAAGAGAATAGTTAGTTTTGTAAAAATATTTTTATTTTTCAATATAATCTCCTAAAACTTCAATACACTTAGTCCAACGCTTTTCTAGCAATTCTATCCCTTGATTAAAATAGTTTTTGGCTTAAAATGCGTTACGAACTTTAGCCTATTCAATTCATAAGAATATAGAAACAAATACAGTTCGAAAAATAATAATTAAATTAACTAATTAATAGTCATTGGCTTGTGGCAAAAATTATAAAAAAAATAAAAAATATACTTAATAGTAACAAACCAAAAAAGTTTGTCTTAAGTAGAACAAAAATAAGCAAATTAACAAACATGTGTATAGTTAGTAAGGAACAAAACGACAATGGTAAGACTGTTGTAATATATATAGAAGATGGTAATATATATAGAAGATGGTATATATATATAGATGGTAACTTGCGTATACATTACGAAACACATTAGCAAATTGAAATGCAATGAATCAAACCAATTCACATATTCCATTTGCAATAAAGTTACGTATATAAGGCAGACATCTACATCAACTGACACCACACACAGTGGACCAAAACACAGAAGAACGCTGATGAGGAAGGTTTAGTGGCCTTCGAAAACGGCTGGCTGTTCCGTTCAACTATGTGTTGTTGTCAGAATATTTACAACTAACTTTGATGTTATTTGTTCATTAATAATTATCACATGTAATTTGGCTTAAAATGCGTTACGAACTTTAGCCTATTCAATTCATAAGAATATAAAATAGTTTTCTCCAAGGTCTTCAAAATAGTGGTTTACAACTGTAATTGCATCTTCATTTGAGGTAAAACGCTTGCCAGCAAGGAATTTTTTTAGATTTGGAAACAGGTAAAAGTCACTGGGAGCCAAATCAGGAGAATAAGATGGGTGGTCAAGCAACTCGTACTTTAATTCGTTGATTTTAGCCATTGTTAAAACACTCTTGTGCGCTGGTGCGTTGTCTTGATGAAAAACTATTTTTTTGTGTTGTAAGCCAGGACGTTTTTCTCGAATTTGTACATTTAATTGATCCAAAAGGTGGCAATAGTACTCTGAATTTATTGTTTTACCCTTTTGCAGATAGTCAATCAATAAAATACCTTTGAAGTCCCAAAAAACCGTTTCCATAACCTTACCAGCCGATTGAATTGTTTTTGCCTTCTTTGGGGCACTTCCTCCAGCTTCAGTCCATTGTTTGGATTGTTCTTTTGTCTCTGGAGTATAGTGGTGGATCCATGTCTCATCAACAGTTATGAAACGACGCTTAAAATCCATTTTATTTCGCTTAAAACGATCCAAACAAGCTTGAGAAATTTTCATTCTTATGCGTTTTTGGTCGACTGTTAACAAATGCGGCACCCATCTTGCAGAAAGCTTTTTCATCTGTAGTTCTTCATGCAAAATTAAATGGACTCGATCATTTGAGATGCCCATGATATTTATTAGCTATTTCACGCACTTTTATTCGTCGATCATTTAATACCATATCATGCACTTTGGCTACAATTTCTGTTGTTGTTGCTGTTTTTGAACGTCCACTACGTGGTTCATCTTCAATGCTTGTACGACCACGTTTAAATTCAGCAACCCAATTTTTTACTGTTGCATATGAAGGAGCACTTTCACCTAACACATTCACCATATCATTATGAATTTCTTGTCCCGATAAACCTTTTTTATGTAAATATTTAATGACACCACGCATTTCTAATTTTTCCATTGTGAAAAAATCGCGGATGCGTCTTTTGTGAACACCTGTTTCTATATGAAGGAGTTGCCAGATCGAAACAAAATTTAACATGTGTTCATAGCAGAGATGGAAGTTTCCAAAACACTTAACTTTTTTCTGTTTATACCGCGCTTTTTGTGCTAGGCTAAGAAGTTTCCGAACCGCCCTCGTATGTATGTTTACATGTATGTAATTGAAGCAGCACGCATTGTCTGGATACAAGAAATTTTTTCCAACTTGTTACGCTGCTCCTCCTAAGGTAACATCGAATTGCAATATGTATTACTGCACATATGTAAGAATGTATGTACATATATTTAAAATCGAAGGCACTTTTAATTTCGTTCTTGCACTACAAAAAAAAACATGCAATGTTAAATATCTGTATCGCAACTAACGTTCCTACACAAGTTAAATAAGTTGTTGCCAGCCACATCAACACGATAGAAGCATATAATTAACGGATGAATGGAACTTCTACGTATATTAAAATTTTACAACGACTCAGCAGACAGACAGACAAACTTATTGATGGTATCCCAGGTAGCATTTTGTATCATAATCCAATCGTTTCCGAATCAGCTTGACGGTAAAAATAACCGTATATGAGCTCATTTTTCGATCATAAATGATACTCCCGTTGTGAGAAAATGGTACCCTACAGATGAATCATACAAAAGAATCAGTTATGATACGATTTGCTGATTATTTTTGAGCAATTTTCATATTAAATCATTTAAATCTCCTTTTTGCGGTTTGCATGATGTTCCTCTATTTTCAAGAAATCATTATTTGATCATATAGATGAATCATAAGTGAATCCTCTTTCAATCGCCCAAGTGATAAATCACTTTTTAATCATAAAAAGCGATCTGTAGAGAATCATATAAGATATTTCTGCCAAAAATGATCACCCAAATGCTAGCTGGGATGTAACTTGGAATGGCAGTAAAGAATAGAACTCGAATAGAAACTGAAAGAGAAACTGTTTTGATTTTTTGTTAGTTTTTCAATTTTATTTTATGTACTTTTAATAAAAGTAGGTTAAGGTAGTTTTAACTTTGCGAGTGATGGTTGGTAGCGGTGGCTGGCTGCACATACCAAGAATGGGTGCAGTCTAGATATACATACATACGCACATCCATGCAAACAGCCATACATACACATGTAGTATATCCATTAACCCGTTCGGTACTTGCTTTTTTGGAATATGAAACTATTATGACATGGTAAATTTATACTACACTTGAGGCGAAAACTGAAAGGAAATAATACTCAATGCACAAACATATTCACATTGTACTCGTATGTGTGTGTATGACTTGTTTTGTATGTCTTTATTTATACAAATTTTGCAACAAAGATCTCAAGTTTTATTTAAGTTTTTTTCTTAAAACGTAGAGCAATGCAATGCAATAAAATATGGCCAATTGACAAATGGGTGAATTATTTATGATGAAAATATTATACAATTGGACATGTGATGGAAATAGGTTCGATTTGTAATGAAATAGGCAAAAAAAACGTATTGATTTCATACTCCAACTTTGTTTCATTTTCCTTTGGTTACAAAAATAAAATCAACTTGTTTCGTTATTTTTATTTGCTACAAAGAAATATTAAGACCAGTATGGGTAAAGCTTAAATTAGATGTGACATAGCCATAACCAAACCAAAATTCAATTGGTTTCTATGGCGAGAGTTAGTCCTAATTTACACTCAGCAAGTCTTATTGCTAAGCTGATTAGTTTTTTAGGAAAGAGTGACGAGGGGGAAAGAAACTTTTATGTTGCCCTCGTCTCTCTCTCCCTCAAACTAATCAGCTTAGCAATACGACTTGCTGAGTGTAAATTAGGACTCATGGCATTATGGCGAGTCACCTATAATCAAATACAGTGTTGCACATTAGTTTGGTTCGAACGGCTGTTTTCTATGGTTATGGTTAGGGCACGTCTGATTAAACCTTAAAGCCTACTGCAGATTGCCAAAGATATTTTCCGATCGAACACAGTAATTGAGAAAGCTGTGCGCAAGATGGGTGCTGGCCGCAATTGCTCACAATAGACCGAAAATATTGTCGTGAAGATGTTTCAATAGAAGTTTTTTAATTGCTTCGTAACCATGGATGAGACACGGTTGCACCACTCCACACCTCGAATACGTTTCATCAAGATAATGCCCCATCTAGCACATCCACTATTGTGCTGCACAGTGGGGCAGAATCAAAATGTTTTGGATATAACTACAATAGTTTCTGCTTAGTTGATTCCCGTTTAATGGATTTACCCGTTTAATAAATTCAAAAAGTATTGGTTGCGTTAGTGAATAAATTAACAGAGTATTCCATAAATGATTCAACTGGTTAATTATATCAATAACCATGCATTATTGAAAAATCAATTAAACGAATAAAATCATCTAAACGGTTGGTACTATCAAGAAGCTGTGATGGTGTTTTTTTGTGGTTCCATACACCAAAGGTGAAAAGGGTCCCTATTGTTTTCGCTACGCTGTCCGTCTGTACGTCTGTCCGTCCGTCTGTCACAGGGTATTTTCTCGAGAACCGTTAGAGCTACGGACCTGAAATTTGGACACAGTGTGTAGACCTTTGGCCGCTACAACAACAAATACATGAGAGTTAAAAATTAAAGGGTGTCCTAAAAGGAGCAATGAAAAATTTTAAAATCCCATGTAGTGTACATACAATTGTATGTATATACATTTGAAATTTGTAAAGTTCGTGTATTTTTATACAGACTATAACAATTAACACTAAAATTTAAAAAAATTTAAATTAAAGGGTGTTCCATCAGTTAATGCAATTTTGACTATGTAATTTTGACAAATTGCTGTATCTTGGAAACCGTAAGAGCAAAACTATTAAAATTTTCAAAATCGGTAAAACTACAAAATCAAAAAATTACAAAAATCACCAAACCGAAAAAATTGCCAAAAGGAAAAAAAATCGCCAAAATGAAAAAAATCGCCCAAAAACAAAAAAAATCGCAAAAATTAAAAAAAATGCCAAAATGAAAAAAATCGCTAAAATGAAAAAAATCGCCAAAATGAAAAAATCTCCAAAATAAAAAACCCCAAAACCAGAAAAAAATCGCCAAAACGAGAAAAAAGCGACACACCCAAAGAAAAATGGTTTAAACTAAAAAAAAAACTTCAAAAAAGCAAAAAAAAAACACATTAAAAAAATGCTCAAAACCGAATGTACGGAACCCTTCGCGCGCGAGTCAAAGTCGCACTTTACTGAATTTATTTTGTATTTATATCGAAAATTCAACATTTTGTCAAATTTAAAGTTGAATAATTTTAAACTCAGAAGGGAGAACTTCAAAAAACAAATTGGAAAAGCTTTGACTTTTGTTGTTTAGCAGAAACTTAAAACATTTGACAAATTGGTGGATATTTGGATCGTATATCTGGAAAAAAAAACTGTACCAAAGCTTTGAACAATTTATGACTGGTGATTTTCATGAGTAATTTTAAAATAAATAATTATGTACATGCAAATTTTATTAATTTTTTTTTGGGGGGGGGGAGCAGTGCACACCTCAGAATGACCTTTCTACGCCTATGTATATTTCAGTTACCCGATGACAAATAAGTCATCATCATCAAAGTCATATTTTTGCAAATATGTAATGAGTAATATTAATCGTTTTAACTCATTGTTTGCACTAATTTTTTTACTTTAAACTTCAAGTCGCGCCAGATCTGCAAAAATAATTCTATCATACAGGACACTTTCTTAACACACTATTTACCTTACATTTTACCATCCATCACTAGTTCTAATTGGCGGACAGATTGCATTTGTTGCAGTCGCAATCCTGTTTCAAGAGAAAGACTCTTTTTCAACTCTGGTGATTTTTAAATTGGTGGGTGTTGGTAATTTTAATTTTGTCCATACATACATACACATAATTCACTATTTTTAGAAATTTTTTCTACAAAATATTTAATATTTTATTTCACAGTACAGACTTATTTTTATAAAAAGTGTTGAGGAGCCATTTTTGGTCCATGCGTTTTATTTTCGAATCCCATAAATCCAATGGTTCTAGCGTACAGAAATTGAAAAATCCTGCACCACACCACCCCTAATATTATAAAGTATGTATATGAAAAGCAAATAAAAAAAAATTATAATTTTGTATTTAAAATTTTTGAAATGCATTAAACCATAAAATGCATTAACACAAATTTAAAAAGCTATTTACTAGTTAGTTAAACATTTTTTTATTTTGGCCAAGAAAAACAAGTTATTCGGAAAATAGTAAAATCATCCGAATATATTAAAACAACTGACATTTTGTGTTATTAAATCCAGCTTTCACATTTAATAAATACAAAGGTTAAATTTATAACCCAAATGATGGCAGTGGGAACACAACCCAACGATACGAGCAATAATAAGACAAAAAAAAATATATACAAGTTATGGTAAAAAAAAAAGTTTAAAAATATTTTGGTTAAAATGAAAGGAAACCAATAACAAGGTAAATAAATATTTTGGTTTTATATCAAACCAATAACGAAAAACACTCTAAACTAATAGCCAAACTATAAAGGAAAAAGTTTTGAATGTATCGTCATAAGAAAAACATGCATGATCATGATCCCAGCTAGCATTTGGGTGATCATTTTTGGCACAAATATCTTATATGATTCTCTACAGATCGCTTTTGATGATTAAAAAGTGACTTATCACTTGGGCGATTGAAAGAGGATTCACTTATGATTCATCTATATGATCAAATAACGATTTCTTGAAAATAGAGGAACATCATGCAAACCGCAAAAAGGTGATTTAAATGATTTAATATGAAAATTGCTCAAAAATAATCAGCAAATCGTATCATAACTGATTCTTTGGTATGATTCATCTGTAGGGTACCATTTTCTCACAACGGGAGTATCATTTATGATCGAAAAATGAGCTCATATACGGTTATTTTTCCCGTCAAGCTGATTCGGAATCGATTGGATTATGATACAAAATGCTACCTGGGATGCATGATGCATAATGCATAAATGTGTGTAGTTAGTCAGTCGTATGTGTATTTAATCAATATGAATTTCCGTGCGGAAGCTTATGGTAAAACGGAGAAATAAAAAACATAAAATGGAAACAAAAAATATTGAATAATAATAATAATAATAAATGAATGAATGATTGAATGAATGGAAAAAAAATTCAGCATCCGTTTACCTGTGAAATTTTCCAGCATAATCTTAAACAAATATTAAGTAATATATATCTATAGCCGTTGCTGTTGCTGTTGCAGTTGCTGTTGCAGCTGTTTGTTGTTGTTTTCATAAAGTTTTGCGAACGTTAATAAACTTGAAGCACTGACACAATTGGTATTCATGCATGAAAACTTACAACTTCGTAGAAGGCAGACAATAAATATTGTAAAATGCTGCTTCAAACTGCAGCCACACACAGAAGAGAGTTTGTGTGAATTGAGTTGTTTTTGTAGTCAGTCCATTTTGCCAATTGGTAGGAAAATGTTAATATGAAGATATGTATGTATGTGCAATGTTAATGACCTTTACGTGTTGGTTGCACGTAACTGCTTATGTGTGTGTGTGTGTGTGTGTGTGTGTGTGTTTAAGTTAAGTATGCGTCCGTTTATTGCTGGCGAGTGCACATCGACAATTTCAAATTTCTCTCAGCTGCTGTTTTAATTTTTGTTTTTTGTATTTATTATGACCAAGTGTTTATGAATTTTGTTTAAATTTATTACAATTATAATTTTATATAAAATTTTGGCTTTAAACAATGGCTGAATTAAAGTTTTGTTGTTTACATAAGCCAGGCTCAAAAGTTCAACGTTTATTAGTTATGTAAACTTTTCCTTTTCATTTACTTTTACCTAATTATTTATTTATATTTTCTTAGGAAGACGTTGTAGCTTAATAATTTCTTTATCTTACTACTTACATCATCGTATTCCTCTTCCTCTTGTTCCAATTGGTGTTTACTTTTAGGTCTGGGTGCCTGATACTGTTGAGCCAATTGCTGAGGTTGTGGTCTTCTGGGTGCAGGAGCAGCAGCCTGAGGCTGACGATAGGCTACTTGTTGCGGCTGATATTGAATCTGCAATTAATTAGAAATTATAATTGGAATTTATTTCTTTTTTATGGGGAAAATGGGTAAAATTAAATGCATTATATGATTTATAATACTACCAGGTGGGTTTGTACTGGAATGTGTATTAGCTGCAGAAAACTTTCATTTAGTATAGAAATAATTCATGAACGTGTTAGATTAAGGTTCAATTAGCCGTGCCATACCATACCATGCCATGCCATGACATAGCTATAAACATTGTCATAACCATAAATATATATAATTCACTTAATAGTGCTGTCATAGCCTTAAACAGCTGTTTATGTTTTCATTTGTTTCATCATTTCAAGAGTGCAACAACAAATATGTTTAACCACTTAACTAACCAAAATTCTATTGTTTTCTATGATCATGGTTATGGCATTATGGAAAGTCACCCATAATTTTGTGTGGTCTATGGTTATGACACGTTTAATTGAAACTTTATGTTAGGGTAGCTTACATTAAAAAGAGGGGCAATCAGTATTAACGCATTCCAATGCGGATTACACTTATATATACTCTTATATCATTATGTGCGCTCATAAAAAGAAAGGTGTGGGAGGAGGGGAGGGGAGGAACTCCCAATAAAGAAACCAAACCCCTATCAAACTTGGTTATGCTAAGAGTGAAGTTTCCTTAATATATTTTCTTAGGTGTTTCCAATCTGAATCCCTTAAATAGTCTATATCTGGTATAGTTTTCATATAGAAGTTTTGTCTTCTGATTTGACTGGCACAAGTAGTGTTCAAGTTTTTCTTCCTGGCAAGCTCTATATGTTATACCATATAACATAACATAACACCATAACACCCATGCTTGCCAGGTGGTTTTATAACTCTGTATGCCCGTTTGTTATGTTTCTCCAGTTATATATATGTTATACCATATAACATAACACCATAACACCCATGCTTGCCAGGTGGTTTTTTAACTCTGTATGTCCGGTTGTTATGTTTATCCAGTCTCCATAGTATTGGCTTCTTTAATCTTAATCTTAATTTTAAACTTAATTTGTCTTATCGTAATATATTTGGGTTTCCCCAGAGAATTTTGGTTACTATTCCAAAAGTAGAGTTCAGCCAATCTCTGAGGTGTTGTTCTATAGCTCATTGTTTCGTTTTCAGCGATACCTTGATGTCCTGGAATCCATGTTATCTAGATATTTTACACCATATCTGTATGATTTTATCTTATTATTGCATTGATGGACGCTTCGAAATTGAACTTTATGATTTTTTAAGGCTTCGTTAACGTCTACAATCCGTAAAGATATAGATTGATGGTCTGTTATCAATATCCTTTCGCCGTTTTTTTTTTGTTTCAGCTGCGGTCTTAGTTTGAACAGCTGTATTTGATCCGGCAGACGGAAAAGTTTGTATACATTACAACTCCTGTCGTAGAATCGGAAACCCATCAGGGCTTAGCAATTTTTTCTAGTTTTAGGGTAGTTCCCTTTTAATTGCTCTCTCTCTCACTCTCTCATCCAACACTTGCTGATGTTATGGTGATTAAAAAAAGTATGGAATAGGAGAGAGCAACATTAATAGGAAATAAGTCTAGAACTGTCGGATACACCAACGGTTCGAAAATTGCTTGACGTGTTACAATGCGGATACATAAATATACTAAATATAATGCAAATTAATAGCTTTAAGCACGCACTATGCCTCAAGAGCATACTCAAGCTCAGCCTTATAATTTTAAATCGAGAAACTATGCAAATATTTTCGTTAGTTAAATTGATTTCCATAGTTCTTGAACTGAGAAAAGCTCTGTCTGCACTTTGCATATATTTGCAATGACTAGAGTGTTTGTAAATGTATCAAAAAAAAAAAAAAACAAGGTTCGTTATTTCGTCTGCTGGTGTGACGTAGACATAGAAAATGTATGTTTTGTAAGCTTATTACATTTGCAAGTCGAATTGATACCAGGTGGTTTCGATTTGAAACTCTGCATATTCGCCTTGTCAGAATATTTCCAAACGTTTTGCTTTGATTTGTTAGCAGAGAAATTATCAGCCGATTGCCCTGATTGGAGCTTTTTTTACCTGTCACTTTCTTCACTTCTGTGTATTCTATGCCTACGTCTTCATGAGCCATCGACTTGGGCATGACATGAAATAAATACGTGCGATGTCCATGTTCGGGCATATCAAAGTATTTTGCAGTAGCGCAATAGAGACTGCAAATGTCTTGGCGAACATTATCGCTCAGCAATATGTTCGTTTATTGATTTCAGAGCATGGAAAAAACTTGGTCATGAGCGGTCTCCATTAGCCATTTGCGATGTCCGACACTAGCCAAGCTCATGGCTAGTAGAGACCCCTAGTTAAATAAAAATTACAAAAAAAACTAAAAAAGAATTTGAAATTCAATACATTTTTGGTTTCTGTGCTTTTATAAATCTCTCAGTGTCTCCATGCACCTCCTGCTTTTTACATTTACATATATTTAACTTAATTGAGAAATGCCCTAACTTATTATTTTTTTCAAATCGAGTTTTATGCATATTTCGATATAATAGAGGTTTATTTATCGAAATATGCAAAAACATACTCGATTTGAAAAACTAATACGAGTAGGTTAGGGTGTTTCCATATTAAGGTACTCTTTGGAATAATCAGGGGTCTGGTATTAACATACAAGCCCGATAGTAATCTCCTTCGCTTCGTATTACAGAGAAGAGCTTTTTTTATATTGAATGATTTGCTCAATTGAAATTCTTTCGATTCTAATGAGGTTTTATGTACTTTTATACTCCTTATTTTAGAATTTGATACCTTTAAGGCCTCTGGGTAAGGCTTTACGGTTCGTGCGAGTTAAGAAATGGAACTGTTCACATATTGCACCAAGAGGAAAAACTAAAATTTAAGCTGCTTCTTATATTTATTAATGAATTTACACGAGGAAATGTTTCATGAAATTAATTGCATGAGACTTTTCATATGCACTTGAGATCCCCGAAGAGGCAGATAAGATTTAGAAAGTTCTAAAAACTCCTGCAAGGATTCATACTTCGTTCAGTTTTCTATGACTATACAAATGAAAAAAGCTTTAAATAACAAGTTTCATTTATATCGACTAAGAATTGTTTTCCCCATTTGCTGACATATTAAACTTTTTCTACGAAAACGTTCAATATCAAATAATTGTTGTTAGTGCAGGAATTTATAGGATTTATGTGATACGATATATATTTTGGCAAATAACACTGTGATACAAAAGTTGAGAAAAAAAATATTCAGGGATTCTAATGTACCAATTCTATTTTGTTGGAGTCCATGGATGACGAAAATACCGTTGGTTTTTTCGGTCACTTCATAAAGTGATTTTATAACGGTAAATGTAGTGAAAAACGGGGTTTCTTAGATTTTTTTTTTTTAAACAGTTGTAACTTCTTTGTTTCCCAACGGATTTCTTTTAACTTTTCGTTGGTTAAAAGGATGGAATATTATCTTTCAACTAAGATATATTTTTTGTAAATCGACTAACAAATGGCTAAGTTACAGTCGTTGAAGTGTACAAAAAACCCATTAAAAAAGTATTCTTTTGTAACTCATAAGCAACTTATGGCCTGAGGAAAACAAAAGAATACTTTTTAATGGGTTTTTTGTACACTACAACGACCCGAATGAATCGATTCGCCACCGTGCACAGCAATTGGAGCTTTGTCCATCAACTTTATGGAAGTTGTGGTTCCAACAAAACGGCGCTACATGCCACACAGCGCACGTCACAATCGATTTATTGAAGGAAACATTAGATGAGCGCATAATTTCGCGGAATGGACCTGTCAATTGGCCACCAAGATCGTGTGATTTGACACCATTGGATTATTTTCTTTGGGGATATGTGAAGTCGCTCGTCTACGCCAACAAACCAGAAACGTTAGGGGACTTGGAAGCCAACATTCGTGGCGTTATTGCCAACATACAGCCCCATATGCTCGAAAAAGTGGTTGAAAATTGGACCTGTAGAATTGGCTTTATTCGAGCCAGCCGCGGCGGCCACATGCCCGAAATCATATTTAAACATTAATGGCATAAAATTATCCTTCCAATAAAGCCAAATTGATGGACATTAAAACGATTTTCTTGTGTTTTATTTCAATTCAAAGTTCTATACCTCTAAAAAAACACCCTGTATTTTATTAACGATTTGTCCCTTTTCAAAGTGCTGTGATTTCTAACATTCCCTTAAGGCCATTTGGTCACCGTGATTATTTATTAGTAGGAAAATGAATATTAGTAATATATTTTTCTAAATTGTCTTATCGGTATTAAAGGTAGTTAAACATAACTAACACCAAAGAGAAGGGGTAAGAGGGCTTTTGAATAATCTTCATACCTGTTGAGGCTGGTGTTGCAAGTATTCGCGCACAACAGGAGCAACATAGCCTTGCTGTTGCTGTTGTTGAGAAGCACGAATCTATAATAGTGAAAATTTTTTATTTCAATATATACGCACGGAAGTAAATTTAAAATTAAATAAATTACTGCCTAGTTTTATAAAACGGAAGAAAATTTTCGTTAGACTGACTAACTTTATGGAAGCAACAAAAAAATAAATTTCTTTGTTGATTTCAATATAAATTGTCGAGCTAAAACTCTCTTTCGGCTTAGAGAAATAGTCGGGTCAGTCAGCGGAAAAGCTTAAAAATCATTAAAGTTTTATAAAGTTATTTATTGTTTGCAGGAACCGAAGAAAACAATAATTATTCTTGAATTTTTAAAGAAACAAAAAATCAAAAAAAAATCGGACAACGTGGCCAATGAATGACACCATTTTAGTTCTTTTCAACTATTAAATTTTTCGAAACCCGAATGATTTTAAAATTTTTGATCAGAAATAATAGTTATTTTATGATTTTTATTTTTTGAGCAGAAATAAAAATCAATTTGTGATTTTTAATTTTTCTAACAGAAATGCATGTTACATTATGTTAAAAAATATATCTAGCCATAACCGCTTAAGCGACGCATTAATTAATTAATTTAATTGTTTTTTGAAAATCTACTATTTACAATCGCAAATAATCGATTTTGGTAAAAAAATGAAGTTCGAAAATTATGTCGCTTAAGCTTTTTTGGCGGTTATGGCAAGATATATGAGGAGCCGCAGAACAAAAGATGCTTTTTCGCATTTCTCGAAAAATTGGGTGTTTGGTATTCTTATAATATTTAGGTTGAAATCTTGTAGAAACAATCAAGTTGGCATTATTATAATTTTTTTTACAAAGTAAATGGGTTTTAAAAAATTTATGCTTAACAAAAGGTGCTTTTTTAATATATTAGATCAGGTTGAATCACATTCAGTCAACATTTTATCGTCATATACATATGTATGTGTATTCGCATTACACAATGTACTTTTTCCTTCTATTAACAAAACGTGCTTTTTTACTTTTTTTAAGAAGAGGTGTTTTTTACTTTTTTCCTTAACAAAAGGTGCTTTTTTGCTTTCTTTTTTGTAAAAGGTGCTTTTTCGAAATAAAAAATGGATTTATATCAAACATCCTTAACATTTAATGGGGTGACTTATGGTAGCTAGATGCATCTGTAGATAAGTAAAAAACTTGTTAGCATTTCCAGGTTCTTGCAGTTTTTTAAAGGGGCGAAAAAAATAAAGAATCTCGATTTCCCAAAAAATTTTAAATGAGCAAAAAACCACCTTTTGTTCTGCGGCTCCTCATATGTATGTATGTACATAACTACTACGATGAGATCAATATGTGGTGATTCTACTATTTTTTCCATTAGAAAATACCGAAAATGCTTTCTATTTAACGCCCATATCATTAAAGTGCAAAAAAATAGCGCCACCCTGCTTTTTTCGGCTGCGGAATCTCAGAAATTGATATTTAGTTTCTGCTCGAAAAAATAAGAATCAGGAAATAAATAACTTTTATATCTGGCCGAAAAAATAAATATCAAAAACTATAAATTAATTTTTATCGAAAACAATAATAATTATTTCTGCTCGAAAAATACAAATTATTTCTGCTCAACAACATAAAAGTCAAAACATAACTCTTATCTTTTGACTTTTATTATAAAATATATAACAGTTACGGTCGCTGATTATTTGCTGTGACTGAAAGTGGTCTAAGTCAAGTATATCTTTTAAAAAACATCCATAAATATTTAAAAAATATTAAATAAATTTATATAAATCGAGACTAGCACAAGTTTAAATTAAAATGTTACAAAATATAAAAATATTTTTTAAACTGTTCAAATGTAATCTACTAAATATCTCGGCCAAAGAAATATATGACTCAGACCACTTTCATAATTAAGGGCACACATATGTCGTTTGTTGTTGCTCAGGCCAACTCATCAGCAGACCTCCAAACCATATTTTCTGCTTGTATAATATTTTCCAAAAAATATACATACACATATGGGAAATATCGTGTCCTATTTTCGATTTAATCGTAAGCGACAAAAATTAAAATTTTTTGGAGAAGATTTTTTATAATAGGTATGTTTTATTCGAAACATATACCTACTTAATTTTTAAGCAGCTATAGCTACTTAATAAGCTTATACACACTAAAATATGTTCTGAATATTTATATAAAGTTCGAATAAAACATACCTAATATTCAAATATGTTACTCGCATCAAGAATTCTGACATTTTGATAATTGAGATTTAAATGTCATTAAAAAAATATACTTATGCCCAAATTCTGTTCGACGATTGTATCGTCTTGTCTATGAACGAAAAAAAGCAGCAGTTGTGATTCTTTAAAGCAATTACTATTTATTGTCTATGCTAGAAGGTTCGTGTATTTGCTTTAGGATTTTTTTCCAAACATTATATCCAACACATATTTTTTCATAAATTTTTCAAACTATTCGTATTGTATAATACTTTTAATTAATATTTATGTTTTAAAAACATGGTAATAATATTTTTATTTTTCATTATCAAGGACAACAACCATTTCTGAAGAAAATAACTTAGGGAATACAAAGGCAAGAACTCAAAAGTATTTTCAAATAAAACTTCCTAAATATTCTTACTGAATTAGGGCATTATACTTTTTATTACATGTCGCTTACGAATAAATCGAACACAAGGCTCGATATTTACGTTTCGGAGAACATTGAACAAGCAAAAAAAAAAGGAAAAAAGTTTTTCTTTCAAAGCTCTACAGCAAAATATTTACAACTCAACTATTTTAAAGTTTTATTTCAAATAAGTTTGAAAATATATGTAAATATGTATGCAGTACAATACCTGTTCTTGGACATTATCCTTCACACGCAATTGTTGCCCAGGTGATACATATTGTTGCTGTGTTTGTTCCGAATTTTGCTCATAGATGGGAGTTGCATCACCCGATTGGGCTGCACCAGTCTGCTGTTGCAGCTGCTGGTAGTACTGACGCAAATACGCTGGATCAATTTGTTGATGTTGTTGGCCATAAACAGTTGAATGACCAATTAAGGCCAATAAGAATACTATCACAATTGAGCGCATGTTTCTGCTAATTATTTATTTTTTTATTTATTTATCGTATTTTCAATGTTTGCTTTACTTTTGTTGCTTTTGTTTTGTTTTCGTTTAATTAAAATAACTTTATAGTTTTACTTTTTAAAATTTAAGTTATTTTTTGTTTGTTTTGTTTTGCTTAAAATGTTATTTCATAACTGATTGCCAAATAAATACATTCATGCATAAAATTGTCCAAGCAAAATGAAGCAAAAAGTTACACTCAATACACGATCGGTCGAACAAACACTCGAACAAACTCACACACACACGCACACACTTGAATGCGTTTAACTGTAAACCGTGGATTACGTCCTCGTTAAATGCGGTAACAAAAGTATCTGCACATAACTTGACTGCATCATGAGCTTTTATAGTTGCACCTACAAACAATTATTAACTTGGCTTAAAGTTTTAAATTCAAACTGGCCCCTTCTTCCTTCCCCAGCCCACCCTCCAATGCCAGCCAGGCCACTTTTAAAGAGATCACCCGTACATACATACAAACCAACAAACGAATAGAAGACATTCAAATACCAAACAACATCTAAGCCAACATACATACATACGAGTACATTTACACGCGGCTACAATATGCAATAGATACCTAAATATATTTGCTTGTAGATGTGGTAGTAAGTACAAAATCTTTAAAGATACAACTTCTTTACACAGTTACGAATATGTACAGTGAGTACCACTAATATTCGGCTTACACATTGATACGTGATATCAAAAGCTTAAAGATTGAATCAATATTTTTTATTATATTCAATATTTTTCCCAGCAAAAAATATTCAACACTTAAAAGCACTAAAAACTGTTAGAAGCAATGCTTGCTTCCGAGAAGTACACAATTATATACATATGGACTTATGTACATACACGCACACCTTTGGTGGATGATTTATTGCTATTGCTTCTAAGTGGCTCCTCGCGGACAATAATCATGCATTATAAAAGTGATGTATGTCTCCCTTACAAAAATCCTTCCGACAAGCAAAAATTTTTGCTGGGTTTTTATTATTGCATACTATGTTTTATTATCAGTATGATGGCTGTGGATTCGATTCCTATCAAACGTGCATAAGTCGAGTTAAGCGAGTATTACATATTGTCACATATATGATATTATATATCATTCTACGACAGTTTTCGTACTGGATTGAGTTGAGTGATTTGCACATATATCTCATTATTTGTCACAGTGCCAAATCTCATCTCACTAATTAAGGCAAAATTATTGATTAATCAAATTTCATTTCGTGGATTTTGTCTCTGATCTTTCTTTTCAGACTGAGCTATTATCTGTGAAGAAATCACCTGTTATTTCACCCTGGTGTCGTCTGTGATTTTTTAAAGAGATGAAACTACGCCAACCATTCTCTGTGAATGTACTAGTTTGCGTCTGCCGAATGAATGCAGTGTTTTCCAAGCTGACATCTTGGCAATCCTCAGGGCCATGGAACTGGTGGCCAGGAATATATGTAGCTGAAGGTGAAAAGGTAACCTTCTACTTCGACAGACAGGCAGCACTAAAAGCTTCGAAGGGGCACAATGTCAAATCGAAACTTGTTAGTGACTGTAGCAGAGCCCTCAACTTTCTTATGGACAAATATAGTGTCAGCCTGTGTTGGGTTCCTGGCCACAGCAGTGTTGAGGGAAATGAAATTGCCGATGAGCTGGCATGAATAGGCTCGGCGTTAGATGAGGGAATGTATGACAGATCGGTGAAATTACAGTTAGGTCATTACTACAGGGAACTCAGTAATTAAGTAGAGAGCAAGACCAACATTTCATGGCAAAAATAGGGAGGATTGTAGTCTCGAGGAGTATGTGGCCAAAACTTGTCTCAGGAAGATCCAAACTGCTACTGGATATGGATAGGAAGGCGAGACTGGTCGCTACTCGGTCAGAGGAAGAACCAGCATTTGGGAAACTGGCACTACAGATTTGTATAGGATGTGCGGGGATGAAGAGGAACCAGAAATCATTGAACATATTATCTGTCACTGCCCAAAGCTGCAACGTCATAGGCTTAGATGGCTGACCAGACGTTTCCATGAGAGCATTTCTGATATCGTGAAGTGTAAACTAAAGGACATCAGGGGCTTTATTATGGGAATTCAGTATCTTAATAGGGGAACTTCTGGGTACAAATGGGAGGTAAATATTACTTTTAATGGGCGGAGACACAGTTGGGTCCATTACGGAATCACAATGGACACAGTTGGGTCCATTACGGAATCACAATGGACCCAACGTTGTCTCCGGTCTTAGGTAACCTATCCTAACTGCTTCGCAAAATAGTATAAGGTGGGTCTTTCATACTATACTTTTGTGTTCATATACGTGGCAGTATGTAATAATTGCTTAAATGGACTTAAGATAGTTTAGCTTTGTTATTCTGTGTTATGCCCCGGTATTGGCCAGAGCTTCCAAAAAACTGCGTTTTGCTTAAGTCTGCTTGTTAAAAGGGCTTCGAAAGACTCCGTACTGGTTAGAATTGAGTAATATAGACTACTATAGAGCATTATATGCAACAGTGCCAAACCATTTCTTAAACAAAATCTACGAACTGTACTGATTTTATTACATAGTACAAGAACTGCTTTCCTCAACCTTAAGGAGCTATTAATTCTGAAGCATATACATATACACTTGTTCCTCTAAAAAGATTCAACTCAAAATTTTGTAATATTCACTTTTTCTTATATATGATATACAGTATTAAGTACACATACAAATGGACGGAGAGGTAAATATTACTTTTTAATAGGCAATAGAAGGGAATCACAAAATACCCAATTGGGTCTCCGGTATAGCACCACTCTTCCTAACCTAACCTAACCTGATATACAGTAGTGATATTTATCTACCCACTGTAAAAATCTTACATCACTTTTTTCTCTACTTTTTCGCAAAAAAAAAATACACATTTATCCCTCTTTATTGTATAATGGTATTACATGAAAATAACAACAGTTATTTGCCACTATTGAAAATTTTTAAATTTTGAGTTGACCCTCTTTAGAGGAACAAGTGTGGTGTGTATGAATATTAATGACCTTCACTGTATGTTACTTTAGCTAGGAAAGCAGTTGTTTTTGAGTTACTGTCAGGCATACAGTTGTTTGTGGAGTTTTAAATAATTAATTGTTAACGGTTAAGTATGTAAGTATGTATGTATGTTTAACAAGTTAATACCCGTTATTCGTACTCATACTCACTCTCACTTCTGGCGCTTGTAATTCTTATTTACTCTCACTTTCAATGTTGCGATTTTTTTCTTTCTTGGGCAAATTTCATTTATTTTTCTTAAAATATAAAACTATTCCACTGGCCAAAGGACGTTTTCTGGAAAACTAGTTTTTTGAGTTGTGACACTATTGATGTAAAAGGAAAGTAAAAGATAAATATAAATAAATAAGATAAATATGTATGTATTTCACTTTCAATTAAAAAAGTGACCGGAAAAAATCATCGAAAAAATATTGGCTTAATTAAAAAAGCAAAGCGAGGCTTTAAAGATTATAAGGTTTTTTATTTTTTGGAACGATTGATGATGTATGTAATTGACTTCAAAGAGGTTCAACTTTTCCACTTCCTATAGAGCCACATTCAAAAACGTTTAGAAACTTAAATAAAACCCACTTTTCCGGACGTACGAGTATGCTGCAAGCACTGACTGTAAGTACGTAATAAGGAACGATTGAATTCTCATTTAGTTAATATTAAAATTAATATAAAATTTTTTGGTTCCCTGACAATTGAAACTCTGCAAAGTACATACTTACGAGTATGCAGTGCTGGATTTACGAATAGGCCCGTGAGGCCCGGGCCTAGGGCGGCATGGTTTTAGGGGTGGCGAAGTTTTAAGAACCCTACGAATTAAAATTTTAAATAGGTTGATATTGATCATTTTTGTCAATCAATGAAAACTTTAGAATATAATTCTGACCTCACCCGTTAATTTATCGTTGCTATATAATTTTTTTATATTAATATTTTAGTATTCTAAAACACTTCAGTAAACCATTGTGCATTGTTGAGATTTAACGACAGACGGGTAAGTGTATTTTAAATTTTTATTTACGAAACCACAGCGCACTCTAGTTAGGAGATATTAACAAGCAGTGTTTAAAAACTTCTGATTTGTGTAATTGCTTCGGCTTCCGAAAATGTAAACAGTCGCAGTTAAAGCAAACGCATGAAACGAAAAATTATACACAACGGTGAATTTCAGCAGTCGACATGTTCGAATAGTTGTCGGTTTGACTGACTGCTCCTTTAAATAAATTCGAATGTAAAATTTTCGTTTTTTACTAGACTATACTTTTTTGCAAAAAGTGTTACTGAAACTCAATTATATGATTTTCGAAAAAAAAAAATTTGTGAAAAACTAAAAATTTTTGAGTTAAAAAGTGGTCTTTATTACCTATTAGGGTGCCTTGACACGTTCAGATTATATTGCCAAATATTGTTAGCAAAAACTTAAGAGTCCCTGTTAGTTATACTGAAAGAAATGAAAAAAATTGTTTACTTTACTTTTGCAAAAAAAAAAAAAATAATTATTTTTTTGACGTAAAGTGTTAATGAGATTTATTTAGTAGACTCTTAGCTACATTATTGTCATATATATAGTAAAGCGCTGTCACTAAGTCTGAATTAGACGTTGGCCAAAAACTGATGACACCATATTTTGAGCGCATACTGATTTTCGAAATCTTTGGAGATCCATAAAAAGAAGTTGATCACCAAAATCGCCAAACTGTGTATAGGAGTTCACTTCCCTTTGGTAATACTATCGAACTTATACTGCCAGGACCGTGCAGATTTGCACGTGTAATGCACAGTGTAATTTAAATATTTATAAATTTCATATTTAATTTTAAAAAGATTTTCTTCATAGAGCAAAAAGGGCGGCATATCTCACGGGGCCTAGGGCGACATCAAACATAAATCCGCCACTGCGAGTATGTACTTTAGTTTTTGCCGAAGTTGTGAATGTTTGACTTAAAAGAGACAATAAAAAATTACTTTCCTTATGCCTATAAAAAGATAACTTCAAAGAACCTGCTTTTTGCCCAACTGCATGACGCAAAGAAGGGCATTGTGTTTATCAGCCTTTGTATGTATGTACGTGTGTTCCTTTGCGGCACTATATTCATACATAAACCGATTGCGTGGACTGATTTTGATGATTCTTACAAAGATATGGCAGTAGTCAAAACTCAATATGGCGGCCAACAGACGCCATTTTGTAAATACGAAAAAAAATAAATAGTCGGTGAACTAATTATATCAAAATGGGTATCATTCATTTTTCATTTCATAGTTGGTCGCAGTCGGGTTTTTTGATTTTTTTCAATTAACATTTTTAGCACAAGTATCAATCCGACAAATAGTAATCAAAAGGAGAACTTCCTGCTTATGTAAAAATCATGTAAAATTACATATACGGATTTGCACTGCTTCGAGATCTTATTGACTTCACTGGGTATCCTCGTATTATTTCTTTGTTTCAATACTCGTACACCTTTTTCAAGTTAACCACAACAGTTTGGCCCAAATTCTTCTTTTCAATGATACTGTCTGCATTTTAAGAACATTACATTTACTGTATTGTTTGCTCACGCATCCGCAGACTGAAATAAAAACTAGTGTTTGCACCAACACCTACCAGACATCAAAGACACGTAATACCTTTACAATATGCATATAGTATACATAGATACATATTTACATATTAATATTACTATGCCTATGTGGTATTTTCATATGTGTGCATGTATGTAACGAATACGTAAGTTATTATATAATAATATAATACACATATCGTCGCTTTTTTAACTTACTGCCGTAACTAACATTTTTTAAACTTTACAGGCGAGCAGCTTTTTTGATTGTTTTATACATGGATTCCTATGAATATGTCTTAAAATATTTTTTATGGGCGTAGCAGTAATGCTTACGATTCATTAACTTTTTTTTAACGATAATCGCATCCTTAAAATCATTATAACGAAATTTTATCGAATTTGCTATTCAGTAACATTTTTAACGATATTCGCTGTAGGTTAATTTCAGCTGAGTCGTTATTTAAGCGACACTAATTATTCCTGTGCTGTTAATTTTATCGACAAAAATCAACAGAAAATATCAGCTGCGTACTATCGTTAAAAAGGAGCTACAGAATCACACAATAGTTTTTACAAGCTACAAAGTATATAGACCAAAATTATGATTGTCGGATCGTTAAAAGTTACTGATTCAATAATCGCATCCTTAAAATAATTATAATGAAAATTTATCGAATTTGCTATTCAGTAACATTTTTAACAATAATTCCTGTGCTGTTAATTTTATCGGCAAAAATCAACAGAAAATATCAGCTGCGTACTATCGTTAAAAAGAAGTTACGGAATCACACAATCGTTATTGCAAGTTACATAATGTAAATACAGAAATTACGATTGTCGGATTGTTAAAAGTTACTGAATAGCACTACAGGGCTAATACTTTAATGCAAATCCATATTTGTAGTCATAAAATCAAAATTAATCTGGATAATTTAGTTTTCCGAATTGAAGAATTTGCAAAAAAAAAAATAGCATCAATTTGTTAGTGCATATTTTTGTTAATAACTACATACTTTTGCATATTTTATAATAAATACATATCTAAGATGGATATTATGTAACTATTTCAATGAAAACTATTATATTTTGCATTTCACTTATTTTTGCAGTGTAGTTAAAAGTAAACTTACATTGCGACAAATAGTTGGCAAAGCCTCCAATCAATTAAACTAAAAATAAATCCCTTAATATGGCAACCATGCTTAAAACTAAAAACAGAAAGCATAAAAAGCACGAAGCAGATCTTGCTAACACCCTGTTCGTGTAAGACGTAGACGATGGAAATCTTGGCCTTTTTGTAATAGATTAAATAAAAGAAACTTGTACAATGTTTCTTTAATCTATTACAAAAACGCCAAGATTTCCATCGTCAACGTCTTACACAAACAGACTGTAATGCAAGTGGTTGCACTACCGTCTGTGTATTTCAGCTGATTTCTGGCCAACTGCCTAATGCTATGTTTAGACGACACCTGCTTCGTGCTCTATTCATGCTTCACACCCCAATCATGACCGAATCAACTTGCTTCGCCATACAAAATTATGAGAGCGAATCAAGTAGATTCAATACGAATCTACTTGCGAAGCACGTAAAATTGGTATCTTCTCTAACTTTTATCGCAGTAATCGCCACTTTATCTGAACTAGCTGTCAAAACAAAATAAGTATATGTGTATGTGTATGTTTGTAAACAAATGAAAACAAGCCAAAAAAACATAGATGTGAGTTTAATATAAATAAATTTAATTAAGTTATGAATAATATAAAAAGGGAAAATAAGAAGAAAATATAGAGATGCCTTCAAAAACAAGATTTTGCTTGAATCGAATTTATGTAAGTATGTATGCATGTATACACGTGCGTATGATACGTATGAATGTGTGAATATACATAAAAAAAATGCCACGCGAACAGTGATGCCAACTTTTTCAGAGCAAAAATCACTGTGTGTTCATAAAAAAGCACTAAATGCAATATACATATTTTTTATTTATATTTTTATATTTATCTATTTATTTTCAATACAGAGAAAGCCCACATGGCTAATTATATATGTATTGAATGAGTAGAAATTAAAAATTTAAGTTAACTACAATTTTAAATTTACTACATTTCATAGGTTTTTGTAATATATCGATATTTCGATTTTGCGTATAAGTAGAACATGAGTAGGAAAATAATTGAAGTTCATTTCGCAAGACACTGCAATTATGGTGTATTAAAAAAAACAATTAGATTTTAGGTGTTTCATCTGAATTAATTTTTATATGAACATAGTTCAGTACGTTACATTCTGTAGCTCGTTTCTGTATTTCTCGCGTCGTAAAATTTCCCGCATGAAACAAGGGAATCGTGGAAACAGTGTAAATTGAAACACATAATGGCTTTTCTCACATAAGTGTTTCTGTATCGTTACTTTGCGAGAACTATCTGTCATTTAAACAAATTTTCAGCAATTATTGGAACGATGTGAGAAAAAGTGTTTCTGTAACAATATTTTGTGAATAGTTTCTCGCAATTCTCGGATTTTAAATTGTACAAAAACATGTGAATTTTTGAATTTGTGTGTGAAAATATGAAAAATAAACTAGTTGAAAAGATATGCAACGAATTGTTGAACTAAAATTATTATTAAGGAGACGATATCATTATATTTATTTACAATTTTATGTGGAATTTTCTATAATAGAGACAGTTGCTAGAAAAAACTTATTTCAAGCATTTTACATTCACTTTATATTCATGTTCATTATAAAATTTTATTTTTCTTGAAAATTATTATTTTTTTGTTATTGAAATAATATTTTTGTGACTTTTGTTTTCATTTGACACTCGATTACTGGAAATATTCCAGTAAAAACAGATTCAGTGCTGTCTGTTTTCACATTCAAATACAGAAACACTTTTTCACAAATCGAGAAACGATGGAATTTTGTGTTTCACACTTCATGTAAGAAATTTTACGATGCGAGAATTACAGAAACGAGTTACTGAACAACATAAGCCTTTTCCTTTTAGACCGTATTTTATATGAATGAAACAATTTGATTTATAAAATCATTATTGTATTTTTAACTTACTTTTAAAAAAGTTAAAAGCGCTAAAAGTTATTTCTACTTCAACATTTGAACATGGTAATGTTAATAGTCTTAGAGAAAATATTGGCAGTATTAGAAATGGATTATGATTATTTGAATTTCTATAATTATAAGCTTCAATCCAAAATTAATCAGTTCTGAGAGCAAATTTGTCCATTTATGTATCCTTAAATTTCTGATACTTCGTTCTATTTCTTCAATTTCACCATCCCAGCAAAAATTACCGCTTCCCAGAAGAATTTTTGTAAGCCAGCTAGAAGCAATGCATTCAGTTTCCAAAAAGCCATTCATTTTTTGCTTTACTAATTCATTTTACAGAAGTAATAATGTGTAGTTTTTGTGTACTCAGATGCAAAAGTTACTGGTTTACATTTTTTTTACTTTTGTCCACTTTGTTAGAGAGCCTTACGTTAGTACTTTTCAGAAGCATTTTTGAAAGCTTTCGTTATCAAGAAAGCAATACATTGCTTCCCTCAGTGGTTAGTAATTAGATTATTGTTGTAATTAAGTTATTTTATAACTGTAATTTCTAGAAATATATTCTTTTTTCTCACTATGAAAGATAACGTTTTTCTTCCTTCGTATTTCACCCAGCTGAATTAACATTCTGCAAAGGAAACTTTGCATGTCTAAAAGGGGTGAAAGCAGATAGTTTTTGAAAAGTGAAAATTTTTTATTTGGTGTTTCTTATAAACCACCACACTTTCACAAATTAATATTTAGTAGATATGTAAAACGCACTAAAATCAAAGGTGAAAAGCACCAATTTAGTGCCTTTTTTTTAAGCAACAATTTGAAAAATTCCGCACTGCTATAAATTAAAAAACTCTAAATCTAGTACGAAGAGCACTAAATTGGCACGCTGCACACGAAGCACGAATGCATAGTCTAAACAGCATGATTCATAAACATGATTCAGAGAGCGAAGCAGGTGATTCAACTCGTCGTCTAAACATAGCATAACACTTTATGAAAACACTGAAAATAATCACAACATAAGTTTCGTTCCTTTTTATATATGGAGTTTGAGAATTGAACAGAATAATATCATGTAGTTGTATTAGTTATGAATTCACTTATCTAATGCGTTTGATTAGGATTTCTTTTGATTTACTTTTACCTTTAATCTTATGCCATATTTTTAATGCATATTTTAGGTTTTATTACGCATTTTTTATGCGCATAACTTAGATTTTATAGTGCATGAAAATAACGGGCCTGATTATGAGTTATAAAGTCTGTTAGTAGTAACCCTACTACTAACAGACTTTATTAATTTCGTGGACTTTTCCAATTCCCGGAAATCGAGAAGTAAAATGTTTTATTCCTGGCAATTCCCGGGAAATTCAAAAACATATGAATTTAATTAAATGGCCTTAATAAAAAATATAATTTTATAAAAAAATATACAACATTCAAATTAAAAACAAAACAACTTTATTCGTTCAACAATATTTAAAAAACAAAACAAAAACAAATAAATTCATATGCTTTGAATTATAGCATGAATGGAAATTCCATCTACATCTGCCAATCTAGATACTATTTCCTATAAAGACTTTTTACGTTGAAAATATTTCGTAACGCTTCACGTTGTTGGAGTCACCTCGGAAACCTCTATTACATCTGCTTCTATGCTTATATTATGCATCGTTACAGAGTTGTATTTTTAAGTAATAAAACAATAACAGCAATGTAAAAAAAGCAAATTCCAAAATGGGATATATTAAATTCCCGTTGACAATTTCCCGGGATTTGCAAAAAAAATTCCCGGGAATTCCTGGGATTTTTTTCCCGCGTAGAAACTCGAGTTAGTAGTCTTAACTCATTTTGCAAAAAATTTCAGTTAGGGGATTCAGTGAAAATATCTACGATATATACCTACATACATACATACATATGTACATGTATATGTATGTTTCAATACATAATGCTTTTTAATTAACCAGATTGAGGTCAACGTAATATAGTGTATCGCATAATGCACATACATATCTACTTCTATAAAAAACAGCATTACTAAATAAAAATTCAACTATAACAATACATTTTTGTCTTTCTTTTTTATCTGCACAGTTAACTTTAATGTTAGAGAAATATAATACCTTCAAATTTCATTAACGACATACATATGTACATAGGTATTTATAGGTAAAGGGTCTTCCCATAAGATTTTGGTATGTAAGAAAATAAATATTTTTAAGCAAAATGATTATTTAATTGTAAAGAGGAGGGTATGTCATTAATAAAAGAAAACAACATCAGCCAAATGGCCATCCCACTTCCGACTGTATGTCCTCGATAGCTTCAAGCATTCCATCTTTGAGATGTTGAACAGAGAATGACAATAATGAATACTCAAAAAAAATAAACGTAATTAAATAGTCTTAATTTTAGTAAGTGCGTATAATCATAATTGTAGCGCAAACAATTTGTACGCTCACATATATTCTCTCAAGTAACTAAGAGTATAGCCGATTGCAACATATAAAGGCTCAATCAGACGTGACATAACCATAGCCATAGAAAACAGCCGTTCGAAGCAAACTAATGGGCAACACTGTATTTGATTATACGTGACTTGCCATAACGCCATAATTCTCACCATTGAAACCAATTGAATTTTGGTTTGGTTATGGCTATGGCGTTATGGCTATGTCACGTCTAATTTAAGCTTAAGACCATCTCTACTTCGTTTATGCACGTTAAAACTAAAAATAAAAATACACATGAGGATGAAATAGGCATATGTATCCGATTAATAGTCAGAGTATTTTTATACTCATGCGTATGATTGTAGCTCACACAGCTGTATAATTTAAAAAATGTGTGTAAACATAGTTGTTGAATATTTATATATAATTATACGTATTCAGTTTAAAATTAATAGGTTTGTTTGCATATGAGAGTGTCTTTTAACTTTTAGCTGTACGGCCTCATAGTTGTTTGACAGTCAATACTCAAAGAGTACTTAAAATGATACTTTTATCATTATCTGACCTTGAATCGATTGTAGGCAATTGGCATAAACCTTACCTTCCACCTAGCCCCTAAGAAAATTCTCTTAAGAATTTCGATGGCCAATTGTTATCACCTCTTCGACAAATCACATGGCCAGGAGTCTTTGCTCGCAAAATAGCGATGGTATCGTTAGTTATGTGGCCTGTGTCGCCATATCTATATCTCGCTTTTCCTGTCGTACAAACATAGACGAAGAAAAGCAATTTTGGGGGTTGCATTACCTCTCCAAGAATTGCTGTTGCCCCCTAGAATTATTAAAATAAAAAGTAAGTTCAAATTGCCGTTTCATACAAAAAACCACACTAAGGAGTCACACGTTGAAGATGGTGTTTTTGGAGCCCAAAAATTCCTCTTGTCAACGTAACCTCCCAAAGTAAAATAGGACAACCTGAAAATCCTTTAATTTTGGGAACTGTGACCGCGAAATTTAAAAAAAAAAAATTTAATTGAATTAAATGAATTTCTCTCCATGACGAAGTTTTTACTTGTCATTTGTCAATTTTGTTAGAGGTTTAAGTCATGACAACTATTAAAATGGCGGGCTTTTCAAAATGAAACGTCTTATTGTAACACCCTGTATAAACAATGAATATGCTTTTTTTATTTACTGGCATGATTTTATTGTTACGATTCTTTTATTGGAATTCATTATTATAAAAATTTTGAACTAAAAATATTGTATATTGTATAAATTGAAATTTGATTAAGCTCACATAATTAACTTTCAATTATTGTAATATTTATATTATTTTACGTATGTATATAAATTCAAGTATACTACGAGGTACATATTATTGGCAGTAGTAAATAATTGAAATAGAAATAGAAATAAATAGGTCATAGATGGCATGTACATATGTACTTGAGTATCAATCACCCATTAAAATATACATACATACATTGACACTATAGGTCTGCACAGATGTATGTAACTGTTTGCACCAGTTTTACGTTTGTTGGTTCTGATATGTACAGGTACATACATATGTTATTCAGAGTTTAAATTACATTTGTTTGATCATCGGTTTGTGTAAAAATTTTGAGTAGTGACCGAGTTCGATCCAAGTTTAATATGTCTCTAATTCTTAAAATCTGATATTATTAAAAGCAATAATCCAGCTAGTTATCAGCTGGTTTCAATTAAAATACCAAACCCCATGTAAAATGAAACACTTTATTGTTTTAACAAACAACTTTAATCCATAAAATTTGACAGTGTGGTAAAATGTAAAATTGTTATTTATCCTTGTAATAATAACATTACCTAAACTTGATTATTAAATTCTTTTTTGGCAAATGAATGTAATTTTCTTTTCTTTTGAAGTTTTGTTATATTAATTTTCTTTTTATTATTTAAGTTAAAATTATGATGTCAATATTTATGTCACATGTTATATAATATAACTTCTTTGTTTTAATGTCGAGTTTTACTTTGTGTTTATAGATATCGTGAACTATGGATTTTTTTTTTTGTATTGTATATAAATTTTTCATGGATATTTTAGTACGTTTGTTGTAAAGATGTTAAATTAAAAAATTAGTTTTATATAAAATAGACAGTTTTGCAATTAATTAATTAGTATTCAGATGCACCCAAAACACTATACATCAAACGGTTAAAAGATCCACTTTGGCGAATGGTCTCATCGGTTGTGTTCACCACCTGTAAGAGAAATAAATAGGAAGTTAAAATAAGAGTGTCTATCAAAACAAATGTAATTTTCACGTGAAAAGCGCCAAAAAAACATTTTTAGAGAAGGATATAATTATGTACGAGTTCAAAAAAATTAAACAATGCATTGCAGTAGAATCCTGTGTTAACTAATATTTAAAACTGATGTTTATATTTATATATTGTTTCAGAAGTTTCACAATTGAACAAGTTTTTCAATAGGCAAACTAAATCCTATAGCAATGAAAGTATTTAGCTCTTACTCCCACAAAGTGTAAATTACATAATTTTCTATAAATGGAAATTTGCCATCCATCCATAAAATCATTTCCGAAAACTCCGAATTAATAGAAAATTTATAAAAAAAAAATAAAATTTTTCACGTAATTATTACTTGATCTAGTCGATAAAATTTTGCTTTCATGTTATATTTGATTTTAATTTTTCTGTTTAAGAATCCCAAACAATATTTAAAATAAATTGTTATTTGTATCAAATAGCATGTACATACGTGCAATTTGATAAAAAAATATATTATGCAATTAATATACCTTAAATGTTTTTTTTATGAATACGGCAGTTATTATATATTCTGTGCAAACATGGTTGTGGGAGTAAATAGCACAAAGTGTCAATACAAAAAATCACCATCTATACAAATTTAAAATTTCCGTTACCCAAACACTAATTCATTAATAATAGTTGGCAATGCGTTTTCATTTACATATTCAGAAACGACATTACACACGCATGCATACATAAGTGCTGTTTGAATTTATGCATGGTATAAAAATATACTAGGTAGCATTGAAATCCCAGCTGACCATTTTTTATTTACTTGTTATGTACGTATGATATATTATAATTATAAATTATTATAAGACTTACATTGTACGACGGACCGGAAATGGGCGCTGATTGTACTGGTTTCTGTAGAATTGTATAAAAATATAAAATATTCATTAACAATACATTAATTTGGAAAATAAAATAAATGGTGGCATCATAGCAATAATTTTTTATTGTTTGTTGATTGAATGATACAAATATTTACATTGATTAGTTTACTTATAAATTTTTTGTTTAAAATTAAATGCATTCAAAAAGTTTTAAATTTTGATGTTGGTTGAATTTACATAGTCATGAATATGATATTATATATGAGAAATGTTAACTTTTAGCTTTTCATGGCCACACATTAAGCGGTACTACGATTAATAAAATAATTCTAAAATGCAAACTATAAATCTTTTCTTTCACATACTTATACAGTTGTTAGTAAAAATTTTCGAAGTTAGTGCTACCAACTCAATGTCCTTAATGTGTTTTAATTACAATAACGTTTTTTAAGAAACAGTTTACAGCTGCTAATGCTTTGTTGAGTACAACAAAAAGGGAAAAGAAAGATACATGATTTAACAAACAGTGACTGACAGGACGTATCGAACTGATATAATTGGGCTGATCAATTTCGATTTGATACTATGACGAAAATGCGAGCGAGCGAGAGCGATATATTGTGTAAGAAGAGACAGTGATATTGATACTGGTGGTCAATCACTTATTTGCCTGATCTTACCTTTCCTGGAACCATTTTTTGTGGATGGAAAATCTTCGGTTGCACAGGTACTGTTACTTCTTCAGTGTAGTTAGCATTGCCATAGCCCTCTTCTTGAATGGCCTTGTAAGTTTCACTCTGTGATGGATCGTATAGAACTGTTTTCTTGTAACTGTCATCGATATCGTTTGTATAGAAGTAGTGGTAGTGATGTTTGGCGTCGACATTGTTGTTATGTTTGGTGACGAAAGTGAGAACACAGCAGCATTTAATTATTGTTGTGAAGTATCACCAATCATTTCATTGATTTTGAATTGTTTTATTTATATATCAAGTTTTTTTATTTTTATTGTTATTATTTTTTTGACGAGTAGAATTTTAATTAAGAGCGTAGAGTAAGAAGAAAGAAAAAACAGGATGTGCACATAATAAGTTAGAATTAGTTTCAAAATAATGTTTTGGTAAATTTGCAAAACAGATCAAATGATAGTTAAAATGACAATATCCAATTCAATCTTAAGTATAAAATTAATAGATTAAACATGGTGTTAAAACTACATAAGCAATAACAAAAGAAAAAATCTGGATATTAGCGGACGAGCGTGATATTCGAAGGTAATTTATGGAGAGTATGAGGGGAGAATTTTCGCTTTTGATATTTTAGGTATTTGGTTATAGTTATTAGTCACAAAAGCTTTAAACTTTTTACTCATGAACTCATTTGAGTAATGGTTTTGATTAGTTGGAAGATGTTCGGAGGGATAATTGTTTTGTGTGTGGAAATTTTGGGAAGTTAAAAGATAGTGATGTAATAAATTTCTCCTAGTATTATTTTCAGAGATTTTTTCTAAAATCAAGTTGAAAAGAATATTTTTTGCTCTAATTTTTTATTATTTTCAATGATGGTATAGTTGTTCCAGCTGTTTTTGTCGCTGTTCACGTTGTTGCTGATCTTGTAGTTCTTTCTGTTTTTGTTGCTCCAGTATTTTATATTTTTGTTCCAGGAAAGATAGATCGATGAAAATTCTAACATTAATCGTGCAACTAATTGTTCTTAACACTACTTGTTCCTAAAACTATTTTACTTGTTTATATATAAAAATCATATATTTTCTGTTTATTAAATTGCTTGTAACTACTTTTTTGTTTGTTGGGTTGCAGTGTTAATAAAAAAAAAGAACATAACAGAATGGTTGGCAACAATCAACCACCAAAACAATACAAATATATAAGGGAAGTAGCTCCATTAAACAAACGTGAATATAGTAAACGATTTGAAATACATAAGATATTGAAAAAGGGAACTTCGTTTATATTGCTTCACGATTGCATAAAGCATAAAAAACAGCATTTTTGACATTTTAAATACCGTTAAGCTTTAGTCCCCAGAACAACAAAACAGGTTTAATATGTATGTTAATATATTTTACTATTGCTCAATTCACAATGCTTGTTCTATTGCTTAAAAGTTGTATATGAAAAGAAAATTTCAATCAAAATTTCTCTAAGGGGAAATAACTTTTAAATATGAATTGACATTTTAATAGAATTGAGGAAGTTGGCACTAAGCAAATATATATTATTTATAAAATATTTTTGTTTTAAGAGATTTTGTTTGAAATTATCTTTTCAAATACAATTTTAAATGATTCAACACATCTTGTGAATTGAGCATATCGTCGTGTGGTTATTGATTTGCCGCAGTAATAATGTATTTTTAATATACCGTGCGGCAAACCAGTAACCACCCAATGATATGTGTTAATAAAAACTCAAAACTAGTATTAACATCAGAAGAAATAGTAAAATGTAAGTTTGTTATCATTGTTTATTGTGAAACAATAAAAACAATTCAAAATACAAAAAATTTAAAAAAAAATTAAAAGTTTGTTTCAAAATACTACATTAGTGCTACAATAAAACATCAATAAAAACTGAAAAACTATTTCCAAATTGAAAAGAAAAAATATTTTTAGGTAAATTTAGCTTTTATAAATAAATGACTCATTACTATGTACGTAATATTATTTGAAATATTCTTCCAATTATGTATTATTAAATTCCAATTCAGATGAAAATAATTTTTCCCATGAAAGAGGTGTATTTTAAGGTTTATTTCACATAAGAGTTTTGTTGGAAATTAATTAATTATATTGTATCTCGGGGGGTAGGATAAACACAGATGTAAGCGAGCAATATATTGACAAATATGTATGTATGTATGCAGTTATTCATAAGGGAAGTGTCTAATAATCAAAATGGTTATGGCTTTTACATACAAAAATTATAATGCCAACTACTTTATCTGAAACATAAGTATCTAACATATGACAAAAATGATCGTCAGAACTACAAATTTAATTTTTCTATTCTAATTTCAACATGATTTGTGAAAGAAGAATTACTTAAATAGTTTTTTATATATTTCTTTTTACCGGTCAAGTTTCGTTGGCAAAGGACGATGCAAAGCACTCTTCCATATTGCATTGACACTACAACAAATAATATAGAGTCGACAATAATATATTATATCACATCAATTTATATAAAACACATTTCTTTAGTTAACTTTTATGGGGTTTTAACGTGCATATATAAAACACAGCAAATCTCGCAATATTTTTAAAGGTATAGAGACGTTGATTTCGCCAGAATCAAGATAAAAAAAATTAAGATTAAAAAGTTTTTATTGATTAATTAGTATATATTTATGTAACATAAAATTGTTTAACATTTCCAGGCACAGGTTGTAGTATAAGTGTAATCTTTGCTTTTTTGCTGACTTTTATTATACTCAAGTATCTAAATCAAATTGTTATAGTTAGATTTTAGTATATACTACATACAGTTTTAGTGTTTAAACGGATTGGTTTTTAATTTGAGCCAAAGCTTATATTTTTTAGAGCAAAGGTTTATATATAATAATTTTGCTACGTAGTATTTAATTAGTTATTATTTTTTTATATAGAATAGATGTACTTACGGAACTGTTTGGCGGATGGTACTTTCAATGTTATGGTCAGAGTACAAACCAATAGGTGAGTTGAACTGTTTGTGGAAAACCTAAAAAAAATTAATTTAAAAAATTTAAGCTTGACAAACAACTGTTTGAGATAAATTGGTTGCGGTTCTGGAGTTATCGTTTAAAATTTATGTATGTATTTACCAGGCATGTTCTGAAAATCACAAGATTTAAAATCCCTTTGTGATTTGATGGTGTTCTGAAAATCACAAAAGTTTTAAATTTTCTGTGTGATTTTACCCTTTCAAAAACACATGAAAATGGCTGTCATTTTATTTTTTAAATGCAAAATCACACACGTAAATCACAAATGTAAATCACAAAGCATATAACAACATTTCGTGCAAAAGAAAGTGTTTTCATTTTTTTCATAGAAAATTGCTTATTTTACTATAAAAATCAATAAAAAAGTTATTAAGTTATTCATTTACACCCGTATTCTAACCTCTGTGACAAAATAAAAATTATAACAAATGACAATTTTTACATTGCTCAATATACAAAAGTTGTCACTTGTTATAATTTTGTTATTTGTCACAAAGTTCAGAATAAGGGGGTTAATTGAGAATTTCAAAACAAATTGATTGAAAAAATATCCAAGTGATTTCAAATCGGCAGGCATTTAGCTGACCGGTGTAAAATCACAAAAATTCAAAACGTTTAATTTTAAACGTTTCACAAAAAGTGATTTTCAGAACCTGCCTGTTTAGTTTAAAAAAATTAATTATTATTTCTAGTGTGGCAACTAAAATATACATTTTGGACTTGGCATTCAAATGTCATTTATCCTTAACTACTATTTAAGCCAGAAATTAATTTCTCAGTACATGAAACTTTATTTACAAATCTTCCAAATTTTTTATGTTTATGTCAACATATGATTTTGACAGCTTTAAATAGTAAGCAATAAAAAATTGTGGTTGTTATTGAAACTCTTTTAGATGATTATACTTAAGCATACAAAAGTATGCAAAGTTTAGTTTCAATATAAATGAGTATTTAATTAAGTATGACTATAAAATCTGGCTATATCAAGTTCTCTAAAGATGTATGTAAATTAATTAAACAATATTAAATAGTTAATAAAACTTACTTTACCAGTGTCAGCATCGTGGCCAACAACTTTGTGCAACATGGTATCAGCAACACGTTGCTTCATTACACTGTCGTGATAATCATGATGGGGATGAGCACGCACAGCTGGGTTTGGGTAATGTCTCAAATAGGAATCTGTAGTGGGAGCATCTTTTTTCACTTTAGCACCGGGCAAAACCAGCGGAGTTGTTCGGTAAGGCTTAAAATATATATGAAAAGTAGGACATAGTCATAAAATACATATACATACATACATACATACATATCGTCGGTTGGTTATTGGTTTGCTGCCGACATAATGTATTTTGAATATACTGTGCCGCAAACCAATAACCAACCGACGATATGTGCAAACGAATTTATTTCTTGCTGCAAGATGGTTATTTTACATATATGAATTTTATGCGCTCAAGATTTGTATTTTTCTATTATAATTGCTTTCATGTGTGTATTTATATATGTATAGGTACATATAATCGTTAGGCTGTGTATATATTAATCAATATAAAAATATATATTTTACTGATCTCATATACAAGCACAAAAATAAGCTTTTTGCTCAAAAATATTAGCCAGCATTTCACAAAATAGCAACCAAATGAGCAAGCAAATATTATTATACCCCACAAATCGATCTAAAAACACTGATCATATCACTCAACGAACATTTTACTGGCCATTTTTTAATGGTCGTGATCATATAAAAAACTTGCTCCACCTATTATTCTCTCATTTGTTTTGTACATACATACATAGTATATTGTGTACTCCCAACAGACTGCGTGTTAAATATTTTTAAAGTATTACGTAAGAAACAAGATTTGTTATTTTAAAAATTCAGTAAAAACACAACATTTTAACTGAATAGTAAATACACGTATGTTTAATCATTCTCTTAAAATTTATTTTCAATAACAGTTTGGCCAATTATTGCATAATTTAAAAACCCACAAATGTGTTGAAAAATAATCGTGGTGAAAATAAAAAATAGTTTGTAAACTCTTGTTGTTATTTGTACGCACATGGTGCAGTACAACCAGCGATGCCAAGTTAGCGCGTTTCGAGGTAGAACTAGCGCGTTTTAACTATACCAAGGCGCTAAATTAGCGCGTTTTAAATAAAGTCAATAACATAATTTCAGTTCAATATTTTTTTTACTCATTTTGTATACATGTACATATTGTAAAGTTTTCTAGTATCCAAAACTCTGATAAAAATTTTTTAATTGCTTAATGATGCAGCTGTTGCAAATAAAATCCCTCAAATGTGGTTAGAATTAAAAACGTATTTTGCAAAGTTTGACAAGAAAAATTAAAAGAAAAACTAAGGATTTCTATTACTTATTTGGAATTCTGTATTAAATAATTTTAGTTATTTAGGACAAATTTCGAAGAAGTAATATTGTAAAATCTGAAAAAAACTAAAAAAATCACTATATTTACTAATACGTATGTCCAGAATCAAATTCTTTCAGGAAAGCCAAAAAAAGTAATTCTTCAAGTTTATTTAAAAAAAGTTGCGTTCTTTTTTAGAAAAATAATTATGTTCACGTGTCCATATTTTTAAAAAATTTACTGGAACTCTCTAAAAAGCATTAAAAATATAACAATATATAGCATACGTTGTCATTAATGAAAACCACAGAATACATATGTACATCGACTTTTATTAAAATTATATAAATTAAATTTATATAAATAGTTTACAATGCTGTAACTTAGCGCGTTCTAGCGCGTTTTGAGAAGGGGAATAGCGCGTTTAGGTTATAAATGGTTGGCATCGCTGAGTAAAACCCTGGTATAACAAAAACTGTCAGCTGACGTTTTGTTTACCGCGCTTTTTTTACTACCATCATCATCAAATTGGACAAAAAATAGATAAAGAATATTTTTATATATTTGACTTAAATCTGTGCAAACTTATAAATATAAGAAATAAAAGATATTAATAAAAATTTTTGAATCTAACAAATGGCAGCTGTAAGGCGTTCGACGCGTTTAAGCAGCATAGGCACACCGATATCACTTGCTACTCCGAGGACTAACAAACGGGTGAGCATATGGCATCATAGAACTTGGAACTCTACTGTAAATCATAGTGACGAGGAGGAAGAAGAGCTTTCCTCCAATTGCAGCAACGAAGAAAATCGAGATCTTTTAAATAAAACCAAGCAAGTAAAATCGACAGCAGAAAGTCTGAACACCACGAAATTCCAGGAGATGAAAACACCTAAAAGCAAAAAGAATGCAAGACAAAAGTCTGCATCAAAAAAATCGGAAATACTGAAAAGGCGGCAAATTGAAATGGAGTTGGAAGAGAATTCCAGTGATGATGACGCTAGACAAGTCTCTCCACCTAAACAATCAAGGCATCGAACAAGCACCTTACAGAAACACCTTATAAGTCCGTCACGTCTTCTAGATCGTTTAAGTATAGACGAAAAAACCGAGGAAATAGAAAAACCTGCAACTGCAGTGTCCACCCAAAAACCCAAAGAAGACTTTTGCGAAACTACACCATTACGTAACAAATACCAAAATGCTCGTAGAGTATTGAATAGTGCTGAATGTGAAAATTTACCAGGACGCGAAGAGCAATTAGAAGAATTGCGATCATTTTTTAGAGAACATCTCGAAGCAAAACAATCTGGAAGTCTGTACGTTTCCGGTCAGCCGGGTACTGGCAAAACAGCATGTCTGTCACTATTGCTGCGAACGCCTGAGTTTAACAAACGTTTGCAAACGGTTTATGTTAATTGTACCTCTATTGCGTCTGTGGGAGGAGTCTACAAAAAACTTTGCACCGAACTGAAACTTAAACCCCAGGGTCGTACTGAACGAGATCATTTACAAGCTTTGCAGCATTATTTTAAAATATGTCCAAAAATGCTGCTAATAGTACTTGACGAAATTGACCAACTATGCAGCTCGAAACAATCTGTTTTGTACACAATTTTTGAATGGCCGTCAATGAGCGATGCAAGAATTCTATTGGTTGGTATAGCTAATAGTTTAGATTTAACTGAGCGAACACTACTTCGTTTAAATGCTCGCTGTGAGCTCAAACCGAAACATATGCATTTTCCTCCCTATTCCAAACAACAAATTGTTGACATTTTTAAGTCTAGATTGGAGGAAGCTGATGTGTTGGATATATTTCCACCTGTAACGCTGCAGTTGCTGGCTGGCAAAGTAAGTGCCGTCAGTGGGGACGTTAGAAGAGCGTTGGATATTGGTCGTCGAGTAGTTGAAATTGCTGAACAGCAAAAGAAAGCCGGTGAAAGAGAAATCAACTTGAAAAATCTTGAGTTTATGGAAGGAGGAAAGCCACAATATCCTAAAGAAGGTGAACGAAATTGTTTAATTAGTATAAAATATTTTTCCAACTTAGCTATCTATACGCATTGATATGGTAAAACTTTGTTTACTTTTACAGAAATTCTCGAACCTGTGCAGGTTACACAGGTGGTTGGTGTACTTAATAAGGTGTATGGAGCCTCGCAAAATTTACAAGATGACATGGATGAATCCTTTCCTTTACAACAAAAACTTATGTTGTGTTCGTTGATGTTGATGCTGCGCAATGAGAAAAACAAAGACATCACAATGGGTCGCTTACATGAAGTCTATAGACGTGTCTGTACCAAACGTAATATTAATCCTGTGGATCAAGCTGAATTTGCTAGTCTAGTAGATCTGGTGCAGACTAGAGGCATACTGCGTATTGTTAAGAAAAAAGAACCACGCCTAAGCAAAGTACAGCTACAATGGGACGAAGATGAAGTCAATGGTGCCCTCAAGGACAAGCAATTAATATCATCAATTTTGGATGACACAGCTTGTTTGGGCAAATGATATCATTGCAGCAAATATTTTTAACTACTAGACAAAAGAAACTGCAACATAATTTTCAAAGTAATTTTCATACACATACATGCAAACATACTTTTCTTTAATATCATTCATCTCTATTTTTAAATTAAGTTTTTCTTATATTTAGTCATTTTAATGAGTTCACCTGACATTATTTTCATTTATGTATGTACATACATCATCTGTTTCGTTTACATTCAATCACAATTGCCAACAACAAAAGAACTTATTTTTATGCAAATGATAAATTAAAAAGTTATTTTTAATTTTTCTGTTCTCTTAATTTAACAAACAACCTTGATCTGAGAGCAGAGTCACTCACACAAAAATAAAGTGTTATTTTAATTTCTAAACAAATGATACATGTATTTATTCTTTTAAATACCTGTAATTTCCTTTTAATTTTATTTTTTTTTTTAGTTCGAGTAAAACGAAATATATAATGCAGAAATTAAAAAAATTAAAGTCAAAGCGTCATACATAGATAAATGAATTACATACTTATATCCAATCAAAATTTAAACTGTCTTTCTTTTATGCATGTTGTTAAAAAAAAAATAAAATTCTAGCACAATTTATTTGGTTTTTGAAAAAATTATACTATTTTTACTTTTGTAATTGCAGGTTGTAACAAAAACAAGATTTAAAACGAAAGTGAAAATAATTTAAGTGAATTCAAACATTAACATTAAATGAAAAAGGATTAAAAACAAAAATAACTTTTATGCATTGTATGTAGAGGACACGTACATACTTACTTACATTCATATCATTATAAAATCCTCAAGTGGAACAAATATCACTCGAAACTACTTAAAAACTAATATCTCATCATTTGCATTCAAGATTCCCTGTATTTGCATTTCAAGATTCCCTTGTGTAAATCCGGCAAAAAGTGAACAATTGAAAAAAATCTAATGTAAGTGTTGAAACTTTTTTATTTTCTTTTATTATGAAAAAAAATCAAATATTTCTGCACACTTATTTTAATTCTGACCGAATAATATTGGTATGAATTGGGGGGGATAATTTATTTATGTAAATGCATACATAGTACGTACATATGTATGTATGCATATTTATATACATTAACTATTATCGAAAACCAGAGGGTCTACTCTGTAATTCGAAACGAAAGAACATGATTTGGAATTTACATGTTGTAAGCATACAAATTCGAAAGCATTTTCTTTCATTTCGAATTACACAGTGGATCCCCCGATTCAACATTTTTTTTTATCTATATAGCCTCCTTCATGATAAATTCAAATTGTTTATTTTTTTTAATAATATACATACATATCTAAATATGTATGTATGTATGAATGAAAAAAAATAATTAAAATTATTTTATGCATTATTTCACATATAAGCCAGGATGTAAGGCTAATTCGCCATGCATCTCTCTCAAACATGATGTTGTTAATGATTGGTCGAAAATGCAAATCTGCATTATATTCATCGCAAACAAACTCAAAAATGTGTGATAGATTGGATAAGTAATACTACTTTTAAGTTCCCTAGAGACGATCAAATAAACTCATCAAACAAATAGTTGTGTGTGTGAAAGCATGTTTTTTCAGCTACACTTCCGCGTTTTCAGCAATGATTGATGACAATCAAAATGATTTTATTTTATTTCTTTATTTGAAGTCTGATTATGTATGTGATCGTCTAGAAATCTGATTGACAAAAAAAAATGTTGTTTGCTTTGTGGTGGAATTTGCGGACGAAAGAATATTCCTTTTGCATTTTGTCGAAAAATACCGTTGCTTGCAGCGGTTGTTTCACGGCTTTTCCGAAACAATTAAAAGAAGTACACTTTTGCTCTTGATTGTAAAAAACCAAACAGTTGAAGCAGTGTTATTATTATTAATTGTCAATGTCGCACAGAAGAAAAATTGGCGTTGGAGATAGAAAAATTATCATCTACCTCTGTATAGGAAGATAACGAACTCAAAATTAAAATGCTGATTGACAATTTTAGTTTTACGTCTCCGAAATGTATACACACGCTTGCTGGTTTGTTTGATCATCTCCAGGACCCGTTAGACAATCAACGTTTTGAGATTATATAATGAGAAAGAGAGAGAGGGAGGAAAAGAGTATTGCTTGCAACCAAATCACGACATTCTATACGATTCGTAATATAAAAATATTTCAATAAAGTTTATATGGAAATATTTTTAAATTACGAGTCGTATCGAATTCCGTGATTTGCCCCTGGTCCCCAAATCCTCAATAATGAGTTTATCGTTGAAGAAAATTCGTCGATTTTTTTTCAATTTTACAGCAGAACGAAAAATATTGTTTAAAAGGAAAATGCACTAGTACACAAGGATTTTTTATTACATGAATGTTTTGAATTACCAGACCGGCCTTATGTATAAGAAAAAACTGGCATGAAGTTATCATAAGTGGCAAAATTTAACAAAATCGATCAAATTTCAAATTAAAAAATCAAGCTAGGATTTAATAGTGAAATAGAAGAAACTCGTTAACACATAGTTCAGTTTCGTCACTTATGCTAACTTCAAGCCAGATTTTTCTTATACTGATAATGATTATTTTAAATTTTTTTTTATATAGGGCGGCTTACAACTTTAAAAAATCTCAGTAGAAACAACAAAAATATTTTTTCTTCTATCATAAGTACTGGGGGTTATTATGTAATCCGAATCGAACGGAAATGTGTTCGAATTGCAATGTTAATCACATACAAATTCGAACAGTTTTCGTTTCGAATCGAATTACATAATAACCCCCATGTTTTTTTTTTTTTTGTGAAAGAGTAGAAAAAAAAATTATGTAAGATTTTTACAGTGGGTAGATATGGCCACGTTTATTGTTTTCTTGAGCAGCAAGTGCGATATATGTATACTAAATTAAATCTGTGGCAATAAGGAAAAAGTGCTTATGTTTAATTTAGCAGTTTTTCAGGAAAGCAGTTTTAAAATATAAGTGATTTTTTTAACTATTCCTTTTTCAGTAAAATATGTTATTTTCTTAAGTATAAATTTAAAATATTATATAGAAAGTTGAGTTTTTATTCCAAAATAAATCGCACATTGAAATAAAATAAGCAAAAAGTAATTTTGCTGTAACTTACTTAAAAATCCCACAAATAAACTGAAATTTGTTATAGTCATAGATAGTTTTTAATTGGTAAATTATTATAGCGTTATTATCTCAATATTAGCTTAAGTCGACTTAAGTACTTCTTCCTTTTTGTCACAGAAATAATGGCCATCGTACCGTAAACATTAAGATAACTTCACACAGTGAACAAATAGTAAAGTTGTGCGTTTAATCAAATAAAACCCTTTATGAAATTTTTTATTCGACATATCGAGCCATAACCGCCAAATAAGCTTTTTTGAACATCGATTTTTAGACGAAAATCGATTATTTACGATCGCAAACAGTCGATTTTGGTAAAAAAAAATAAAAGTTCGAAAATTATGTCGCTTAAGCTTTTTTTTGCGGTTATGGCACGATAATGTCATAATTTCACTTAAAACAAAACCCATTTTTATTTCTTCTAAAGATGTTGCAAATATGCTTACTAGTTAGTTCTGGCGACTGTGAGGAAGTGAATATTTATTTATTTTATAAATTTATTACATAAGGGTAACAATAATAAATCACAATCTATTAAAAAAATTAATAGGAATGATGTACCGGTAGAAAATTTAATACTATATGTAGCTATAGTTATTGTTGTTATTATAATAATAGAGAACATAAAAATAATACTTCAATTATTTGAAAATAATTGGGGAAGTTACAGGTCATTTAAAACATAGGTTTAAGCAACTTCGGGAATTTTTTCATTGTCATTTATTTTATTCACTCACACAAGAGTCCAAATTTAACTTGTTAAATTCAGATGGTGTATATAACGTTTGAGGAGTGGAGGATAAGCAATTACATTCGAGTTATTGCAAAGGCATAAAAAAGTATGGGGACGGAAATATAATTACGTGAACCTGCTTTTCGGTAAGTAGGTTCGGTTGGCCCTTTTGTTGAAACACAAACAAAAATTTATTGCTTTGTTTATAGGGGCATTTTAGAAAACCACATGCTTTAATATGTCGAATAGAAAATACCATTTCAATGCGTGTTTTAGTATGATAAGAACCCCAAACACTTGGTTGGGTTGACACATGAGAATTTTAGTTGAGCAACATTTGAGTTTATGTAAGAGAGAGGAGAAGATAATGAAGTGGGAGCCATCACAGTTTTCTCTCTGTCGCATGAAATGAAAAGTCGCTCAACTAAAATTGCCGTATGTGAACCCAGTATTGTCAAAGTTGGTCAAATATTGGTTAACTGCTAATGGGATTCAAGTCTTAGAATGACCAGCTCAATTTTCAGAATTGAATCCCAATTGGAAACCTTTTGGAATTTTGATGCTGAGAATCCGAGTCCGTTGTTTTAGTAAGAAAGAAAAGCTGACGAATTGCTTAAAATCAATACCAACAACAATAATACTGTAAAGTCAACTTTCATTAATATGAAAATAAAGGCGTGGCCTGGCCCACCATGTCGACAGAGAACGACAGAGGTCGTAAAAATCTTCTAGCAAAAAATATTACTTAAGGCAAATCATAAACACAAAAAGTAAAATTTAATACATAATACATAGGGCCAATCCCACGATGTCGACGACATTCGACTTGTCGCACACTTACACTCAAAACAAAAACAAAAACAAAATATTAAAAATTTGTTTTTATTTTGAATGTAACGGCCTGTCCCACGATGTCACCAGAAATCGTTCGAACGAATACTTATATTGAAAACAATAATAACAAATTTTCTAATGTTATTGTTGTTTGCAATACAAGTTGTCGATCGAACGATTTCTGGTGACATCGTGGGACAGGCCGTAAGTGTACGACAAGTAGAACGTTGTCGACATTGTGGGATTGACCCATAGTTTCATAATTTTTGTTTAAATTTTTAACCTTGAGGAAGGCGTAAATCATTTTTGAAACGTAAAATTTAATTTATGATTAACGGTAAACAACAATAACGTTAGAAAATTTGTTTTTGTTTTCAATATACATAAGTATTCGATCGAACCATTTCTGGTGGCATCGTGGGATAGGCCGTAAATTAATTTCTATAATTTTCTTTCTCTCTTTTATAATTCAATAATTTCGTTTTCGCTGTAAATATGATGAGAGAATGAATATATTCGATACTAAGACGACAAAGATTTAAAATCTTTGTCAGATTCTGATCAACATCGAAAGTTTTCCTTATATTTTCTTATCGCCCGCCCATCTCAGATACGTTATAGCTAGCAAGCATTCTTTTAAGCAAATTCCCACCAATGCCATTAGAAAAAAAAATCGAAAAATTATTTGTTTATTGTTCTTAATTTGTTTGTTCTAAATTGTTCTTGGCTATTTTGAAGAAGAAAAACACTAACAATAATAATAGTATAATAATAAGAATATTTAATGGGGGTATAATTAATTTTCGTATTTGAAAAACTTTGACGTAGAGAAGAAAATCATATTTTCGCCAAATATTTTTGCTCCTCCATTTGTTATTTAATTTGTTTTTTGGATCTAAAAATAAAGTATACATTACAGTATACAAAGCAAAAGAGAATTGGCATTTTGTCGAGGAGGGAGGTAGGGGTCGGGTTGAATGGCTTTTAATTATCTAAATGTGGGTATGGGAGTGTAGACACACTAATACAGATGTGTGTAATAAATATTTCATGACCAACTAAAATAAAATTTAAAAAAAATATATACATACATACATATGTACATATGTATGTATGTATCTGAATCCAAAGTTTTGAAAATATTTTTTATAATAAATTTGGCAAGTCAAAACTTATATTGATGTAGATACATATCGTATATTAAATCATAAACAGTCACAATTGAAAATTATCAAAATGGTTTTGTTTTTTTCACAAACATACATACATACATATATAATTTGTGAAAAGTTGTAAAAAAAAATATTTAGAAATTGAATGTCAAGTTGTATGGAGTAACTCGTTAAAACCTAGTTCAATTTTGACACTTGTGGCAACCAACTTCATGCCAGTTTTTCATTATACATAAAATCGTAATTCTTTAATACACGTGTTTCGAAAACTTCTTGAATCAAATTTGATGATTTTTCTGTACTTTTTTTATTATTGGTTTTTATTAATTTTTTTCCGAAATTGGAATTTTTGGACCTTGTTGTTATATCTAAACTGAAAAAGTTATAAAGATTAAAAGCTTCCTTTTCAGTTTATTAATAAAATTCTTCTTTGTAATCGAAATAAAATTTCCATGAAACCAACTCCTTTTCCATAATTGCAAAAAAAAAAATACATAAATGCAAACAGTTTTCTTATTAGTGAGACTTGCAGTAAGTAGATGGCACAACAATTGTGGCTTTAATTATTAAAATGGTCTAAGTCATGCGTATTTTCGCTTCGATATATTAAATAAACCTTAAGACAACTCTAAATTAAAATTTTGCATAATATAAAAATAATTTTTGATATGTTCAAATGTAATCTATTAAATATATCGACATAAGAAATTTATGACTTAGATCACTTTCATATGATATGGGTACAATTGTAATTTTTTTTATAAATTTGTAAGTGCCAGTCCAGACTTGCAATTTTTGTTGCAGCAACTTTTTATTTTTTAGTGCAAAAAAGTTAGAGAGGAATACAAATAGTATATATTTCTATTTCAAAACTCTCACACAAATTCAAGAATTGCTGCAACAAAAATTGCAAGTCTGGACCGGGACTAACGAATCTTTATTATTACTTTTCTATTGATGTTTCGTTAACGCCTAATAAACCTAATATCGTTAGCTGAAATGCAAAAAGGCGTAACTACCAAAAAATTCAAAATCGAGTTTTTGTTTGATTATTATTAATGCCATTAAATTACATGTCTTGACACAGTTTTACACTTCTGCGATCAAAAATGAAGCTTTTATTAACAAAGGCACGTAACTACAAGTGTGTTTCTCTAAAATTATATTTTTGTTAGCTACGCCTTTTTGCATTTTAGCTAACGATATGTATGTATGTATGTATAAAAAAAAATATTAAATATTCTTACTTGATATTGAATACATTCGTTGAGGTCTGGTTGTTCCCTGTAGTAGTGTGGTGAACCGTTTTTGAATTGTACATACTCCATTTTTGTGTTTAGTTTGTTTGTATGTGTGTTTGTGTGTGTGTTTTATAAAAAATTATTTAATGACTCCTTTTTATATTGAGTAAAAAATTAAAAAATAAAATAAAATGCAATAATTAAAATAATTTATTTAAAAAAAAATTTATAAAAAAAGAACGTCCAATACGACTAATATAATTACGTAATATATTCGCAATAGAATTAAATAAAAATAGTTTCTTAGAAGAGTCTTTTTTTTTAACCAATTTTCCGTTTATTTCAAAGCCTTTTTAAGTAAAATATTTCACTTTAATAAATTCACCAATCATTTAAAAAAAAAGAAGTAATAAGAAGTTAAAAACTTTTGTTTACGTTTGTATTTTAAATCGAATGTATTTTCCTATAAAACAACCAACACTCTATGCTTGTTCTTATATAAAATTTTTATTTCGTTTTAAATGTCTGGAGATCGTTTGGAATTCGTTTTCGTGTATTCACTTTAATAAAAATATATTTTTTTTTGCGAATTATAATTTTGTAAACTACCTATAGTATTCTATAATGCGAACTTAATTTTACAATATTCCGAAAGCAACTGATTTGAAAATTTTTCAAAAATTGATGATGAAAAGAAAAATTGTTTTTCATAATTTTATTTGTATGTGACCCACACATTCGTGAAAACAAAACATCAAGGAGTACATAAGCAGTAATTATTATTCCTCTTTCACCAACCCTTTAACACTCCTCCATATTGAAATTTCTAATAATCAGCGAAAGATGTGTGAGCGGTCAAGATAATTCCTCCTCCATATTGTACATTTTAATATAAATATGTATGTATACATATGTATGTATGTATGTATGTATTCGAAAGATGTCTTAGTATTGATACATACATACATATATTCATAATGTACATACAAAAAATAATATAAGAAAATATTTACATTGATATTGTTGTTTTTGTTGTATGTGTAGAAGTTTTGCAGAAATAAAAATTTTGTATATTTTATTTTTCTAAATATTTTGTATAGTAAAATAAATATATTCGATTTTTCTCTATTTCGCATTTGTTCTCTGTTCAACATAAACTTGGACTTGTATACATTTATTGCGCCTACACATTTGCCATTAAAATATTTGGGCCAATTCCATCTCCCCGCAATTTGAATAGAAATACACACATAGTGTTTTTAAATCTTCCCCGCCCTTCCTTCCGGTCTATCTCCCTCTTTCACTCACGCTCTCTCTCTCTCTCTCTATTAGCTTGTTTACTTGCAATGTTTATAATTGTTTTTATTATTTAAATTTTATTTAATAAATTACACCTCTCTAAAGGTAATTATTTTGTTTTGTTAACACACATTCGTAAATATATACATTTTTAATTTTTAAATAATTGATGAAATCATTATGGCATTCGTAATGTAAAGTTTTTTGTTTTAATTTTAAATTGAAAGAAAGGATTTCCTAAATTGTCACCTCTCAAAACAGTAAAATTTTATTTATTATTCCTTGTTTCGTCAAGTTCATTTATTTTTGTTTTCAAATGCTTTAAGAATGAAATTGTTTTTATTTAATTAGCACTAGTACATATCGCACTTGTTCCTCTAAAAGGTGTCAAATCAAAATTTACAAATTGCTAGTAGAGGCGAAAAACAATTTTTTTAATGTACTCTTACATGTATGTAGTATGTACGTATGTATATTAGAGTGGCGGTTATTTATTTATTTTTTTTTATTTCATGAAGGCTGGACGCACCCCCTAAAACACAACTTATCGCTATTAAATTTTTTTTGTATTTTTTTTTTACATAAAACTGAACCCATTTGGGGGGTGAGAGTAAAAGAAATCAAAAAAAAAAATTCTCCATACAATTAACGGCCACCCTAATGTATATGCATATCACAAAAAGGGATACAACTGAGTTTTATTTTTTGTTGTGTAGCAGAATCATCGGCGAAGTAAAATAACCAATAAAATGGCTACTAAACACAGCTTTAAACAAAATATAATACGCCTCATTTAACACCAGAGGCGCTGCAACACTGCATTATGCAAAAAGCAGAGCTGTAAAATAATGAAGCTTTTCTCTATCTCTTCCTTCACCACCTGTTTTCTCTATTACTATCCCTTTCCTAAAAGAAGGTAACTAACACCTAGTAATAGTAGTAGGAATTCATTGACTTCTTCTCTTAAAAAAAATTATGTACATATTATGTAACTAAATAAATGCGCTTAAAGTAAATATAGTCGAATAAACTTTTTTAAGGACAAAACACTGTCTAATATTATTGTTTTGTATTTATTAATATTTTGTTTATTATGTACATATTTTTGTTTTATTTCTTAACAACCTCGAAAGTTCATTCCATCGAAGTTTAAGTTCACAAGATTTTATATATGACAAATATTGTTATTATGTACATATACATACATATATACGTACATAAACACATAAATACATACATACATGTATATGTTTTTATTACACATATGTTTTTATTACACGCTTATACTCTATTCTATTAAGAGACATACGGGCCTGTTCTGCAAATCTCGACATGGCAAATCACGGTGATTTAAAAAAATTAATTAAAGCTAAATCATTGCTTTTGTCAAATTCACGATTTATAGCGATGGAAGTTGGAATAAAATGTTCTATTATAAATTTTTTTTTATAAAGAGAAGTAACACTCAGGCAATTAATGCCTACTACTATTACTAGGTGTTACCTTCTTTTAGGAAAGGTGCTTTTTCGCACGTTTTTAATAATGCAGTGTTGCAGCGCCTCTCTGATGTTAAATGAGGCGTATTAATTTTTTGAAGCTGTGTCTTGTAGCCATTTTATTGATTATTTTACTTCGCCGATGATTTTGCTACACAACGAAGGAGGGCGCTCTGATGTTACATTAGGATTAGTATCTGCTGAAGTCGGTATAGTTCAGTGACCAGTGACTATGCCTTCATCACTTGAACTTTCCTACAACAACTGACAAAAAGGGACACTAATGCACATCAGAAAAATGCGTGGTGTTGTTATTTAATGACTGTCGGATACAGGGATTGAACCCAGGACCTTTGGTTTTGTAGTCAACGTGCTAACTACTTCAGCCAACACCACCCTCGAAAAAAAAACAAGTGTTCAAACCAAACATATTGGCAACACTGCATGTGATTATTGTTGACTCAAACCAACTGAATTTTGTTTTTTCGCCGTAACCATAAACAGCTGTTTGCTGGTTAGACATGTTTGTTGTTTCCGTATCTTAAGATCCCATTTAAATTTAGGGCTTTGACCTGCTGCATGAGAAGAGTGATTGGTAGTCTTTGCAGCATGAATTCAACAATTTTCCTCTATTTCGTGTTCTTCATATGTTGTGTGTACGCCAATTTCTGTTGCCAATTTGCCACATTTTGCAATTAGATTGAACAAATTTCGGGTGCTACATGTACGACGAAAATTCATTCCGTCGATTGAATGAGAAATATCCGACTATAAAACACCCTCAAGGCTCAGTTAACCGACTGTAATGGAATGGAAATGCAACGGTAGAAAGCAGCTGATCGATATTGTTATGTGAAAAGTAATGTACAAATTCTTAAGGCTCAGTTACCCGAGGGTAATGTAATGTAAAGTAACGTAGGAAACAGCTGATCGATATTTTTATATGAGAAGTAGGTTACGTTACATTACATCTCTATAACCATTTACATTACTCTTCACATAACAATATCGATCAGCTGTTTCCTGCTGTTGCTCTTACTTTACATTACAGTCGAGTAACTGAGCCTTTACATTCCGGTTACATCGCTGTAATAACAATTCCATTGAGGCTCAGTTACCCGACTGTAAATTAAAGTAATTGCAACAGTAGGAAACAGCTGATCGATATTGTTATGTGAAAAGTAATGAAAATGGATAGAGATGTAATGTAACGTAACCTACTTTTGATATAAAACTATCGATCAGCTCTTTCCTACGTTGCAGTTACTTTATATTACAGTCGGGTAAATAAGCCTTTACAGTCGGCTAACTGAGTCTTAAGTGCAAATGTACAAGGCTTTTCGAAGGGATACCAAAAGAAAATGCAATGATTGTAGCAGGGATAAAAAACTAATGGCTCGACTATGGATGGCAACCGCAGTAGTGTATGTAATTGCGTTGCCATTTGTCAAAATATTATTACAGCACACTTTATTTTTAAGCTAAAAAAATACAACGGCACGGATGAAAAAAAATTTCATCAAGGCAAACATTTTTTCGGACAAGTTGACAACAGCTGTTGCGTTTGCAAATAAAATGTCAAACATAAATTAATTGTTTGTCAAAGAATCAATAATTAAAATTCTCAATCACTTTATCAATTAATTAATTGCATATCACTTTATCTTTGTTGCTGTATTTCAAAGTATTAAAACATAAAATCACAACCTTGATAATATTTTTGAATAAAGTTGATTTGAAAGTCATATAAATGTTCAGAATTGCCCTTGAATTCAAACAGTTCATCATTTACATTTACATTGAAAAATCTTAAATTTTCACTGAAAATCTTGTGAAAAATATTTTTCTATGTTGATAAATTTTTATTGTTGTATAAATACAGCATATGTACGTATGTATGTATACACATGCATAATATATTCAGTATTTAAAATACAGCAGCAATTTTTAATAAAAAAAACGTGCTTTCGAAATTAGATTTGTTTTCATTTTCGTTTCTAAAAATTTTGTACAACGCCTAGTGTTCTTAATAAAAGAGGGAATAGGCGTAGAAAATTAATTCTTAGAAGGCTTTTTCCACAGTCATAATTTCAATATTTTTGCCACGGCAGTGCAATAGTGATGCATGAAGTCTGTATTGGTATCTGCAGTTCCCTTGACGTGGTCACGCCTTAGTTGTTTATAAATATTCATATCGAGCCATAACCGCCAAAAAAAAGCTTAAGCGACATAATTTTCAAACTTAATGTTTCGACCAAAATCGATTATTTGCGATCGTAAATATAAACAATATATTGGCAACTAAAGCTAACAGCTGTTAGTTGTCAGCTGTCATACGTAATATCATTTTGGCAAATGGTAACGCAGCTAAAGTTCAGTAGCCATACATAATGGAGACTATAATATATGAGTTCCTCCTTTTTTTTCTAAAGTACATACGACTAAAACATTCAGATTGAATTGAAAATATATAGGTACGTATATAGTATATATTTATTATATTTATATGTTTTGTGATGAGTTTTATAAAGACTCTTTTTTTTATAAATGCAAAACTTTTTTTAAAAGCGTTCTAGTGCATTTTTATGTGTTTTAGCTTTAATATTTTAAAGAAAACTTACAACAAGTGTTGGGGGCCCTTGACCATCTGTTTTTCAATTCAAATCATTTTGATTGTAAATTTTGTCTTGCTGTAAAAAGTTCAATGAATTTTCTAAAAATAAAAGCACTTTTAGGTTTCACTGAAAATATTTATTTCATAAGCACAGACGACTTTTCAATGTATTCGTATATACATACCTACATGCATACATATGTGGTTGGCTTAGAGTGTAAACCTGCTAAATCCATTTTTTATAACATATGACATTTTAATGCCGTTCGAAAGAGAAAGAGACGCCTCATCGACTTGCTTAAAAATTTAATTTAATTTAAAGCTCTACATATGTATATGTCGAAGAAAGTTAATGTATTAGGCTGGTTTCTTAAGCTTTGTATGGAAACCGTTAACAGTATTTTGTATCTCCTATAAAATTTGCTGAAAGTGAGTTAGCAGGTTTATACTCTAAGGGCCATTATTAGAACTTAAAGTTAGTTAAAAGTAGGATTTTGTCGGACGTATAAAACGCTATTCATTATTATAAATTTAATTTAATTTACCAGGAAGGATACATTTGCCTCACTTAAGGTTAAGCTAAAATTGTACTGATGAAAAACTTTTTATACGTCCGATAAAATCATACTTTTAACCAACTTTAAGTTCTAATAATGGCGCTAATCCGACGATGTACATATTTTTCTTCAAACAATAATAAATACTCTGCGTATTTATAAGAAAACATTTCGATATTAGTTAAAGTAATTTATATAAATAAATTGGTGATTAACTTTTTTTGTTAGAATATATTAATCCGCCAAAATGCGATGGAGAACTTGACCATCACATACATACATACATTGAATTGTGAAGTTCACCAAATTTTAAAAATCATGTCTATTTATAAAAATTTCTGTTATTAATAAGAAAAAAAATTTCATAATAACGTCATGGAATATTTCTGCCCTTAATTTGTTTGTTAAACTTTGTGGCTTGTTGTTTATAAAATTACACTGTATAACAAACTTAGACTTTTTCCAATTATCCGGATATAAGAAAAAACTGCTGATAGAGCTGAGAGCGCTTATATTTACATATGTAACATACGTAACTATCTCCCAAAATCCAAGTGTGACATATCGTTGCCTCAGAATTGGTTTAGCCCATATGCCATAAAGTTGAAATGGAGAAAAACGACAAAGAAAGTTTACATGAAGTTATCTCAAAATATACCCGATGAATTTTTTTGTATTCGCACCACTGCTTCCGACACATGTTTTGAAGAAATTTTAAATTTTTGTGAGCTTCCACGAATGAAGTAAAAATTTAATATTACTTTATTGTATAAGTAAAAATACGTTTTGTGGGTCATGCACCACTTTCTTAATTTATTTTCAAAAAGTAGCTTTTTGTGCTCCATACGTAGTATATGTACTTTACTGCTGTGAATTGAGAATTTAGTTGTTTTGTTTATTTTTCTTGCACACTTACTTTTATTTTATTTTAGTGTTTAATAAGTTTATATTAAATCAAGTAATCGGCGGTTGCGTCTGGGTGATAATGTTTCTCCTTAACAGGCGCCGTTCAATTTTTCTTACTGTACCTTCTTTTTTTTTATTATTCATTTCTTATTATTCTTAATTTGACGCAATCGCCAAACAGTGGCGTGTACTTATTAAACATAAAAATAATGGATTTGGAGCAAAATTAACGCTTAATATCTCAGAAACCATAATAAATTTCGTGAAACGCGTGTTTGATTCAGAAAGAGGGTATTCAAAATAGAGTATTCCATACCTAACTCATTTTTTTTAAGAATGGTCGGTGGTGCAAAACTATTCTGGGGCGATGATATCGAGCCTTATTTTCGATTTTACCGTAAGCCACAAAAATTAATAAATTTTTCAGGAGAAGGTTTTTTTAAATATTAAAATTTGTTTTTGTACGTAAATTGTCGCTTAAGATAAAATTGTACAGCCTGTATCTTAAAAGTTTTCAACAATTTTGCCATTTTGATAATTCTAAACTATGGGTAGGCCCATACAATTTTCATTTAAAAAAAAAGTGTATTTTCGATAACATGTCGCTTACGATAAAATCGATTAAATTATATATTTATTTTACAAATATCTTGCAGTTTAGAAGTTTTTAATTTTTGTTTTTTGATGCTTGCAAGAAAGAAAGAAAAATGTAGATTTATTTATTTATTTAACATACTATTAGAGTTTTTCTTTTCCCGGACTTTTTCATTTCCCGGGAAAGAGGGAACGACTTTGGTTTCCCGGGAATTCCCGGGAATTCTCGCTCAATGCAAAACAATACAAAATATTTTTTAATATAATCTACTTCAACAAAAAACAAATTATAATTTATTAGATCGGTTTTATAAACACATTAGTCAAAAAAATAATATCATTTCAGTTTTTTATATAATAGTAATGCATACATACCAATACTATATGTAAATGCAAAGCCAAATGCATTGATATAACGCAAAAACAAAACAAATTATACCTATTATTAAAATAATATTACAAAATATTTCTGTGGAAGTAGGACTTTAGTACAGAATAAGCATCAATATTATCGTTTTGTTACCAAAGAGAATATGTAATTATTTTGTAAATTTTCTTTTATTTCCTTGCGCATTTCTGTTTTTACTTTTATGAATTGTTGTACAACTAAATTTTGAACGTCGCGTTTCGATTTTAGCAAATAAAGGCCTCTAAGTCTGAGAGCACATGTGTGCCAGATGTAAACTTGGCCTTAGTTGTTGTAAAGCTTTAGCTATTGTGCTAGTGCCATCACCTTATTATTGCACCATCACATTCACAAAGTTAATTACGACACTCATCAAGGAATATGCACATACAGACTAAAGTTTCCATAACAAAATAAAAATAAAAAAAATCCCGGGAATTCCCGCACAAATTTCCCGGGATTTCTTTCCCGAAAAATGTGCGGGATCACGGGAAATTTTTCCCGGGAAATCCACTACATACTATATATAAATTTGCATAGTATGGTGTTGGACAAATATGGGGGAGTAACAAAGACCATATGCCCAAGATGTTATTAACAGTAGTTTAAACAGTTTTGTGACTGACTGTACACGACCTATGCCTTCACATAGGAAGTAGCAACGTGGTTGTTAAAGAAATTCCACAAAAAACCGCAAGACTATACGGCTATCCGTGGCAGATCAGTCAACCAGTGCGAGCGAGACGAAAAACTCTCGAAGGCCAAACAACAGACACAAGCCTGACCACACTTAAGAAATAATTACGATGACGCGAGAGATGTTCTCCGACCCATAGCTTCTTAACGACTGAAAAATATAGATATTTCGGTAATATCTACAAGCTTTATGTTTAATTCATAATCCGAAGTACTAAAAGTAAACTTGGCATGCAGCGTTGCCAATTTAGCGAGTTTAACTATGCCAACCGAAAATTTTTTTTAAATAAGTATATACACTTAGCCGCAAAACTCTACGTACGATTTTAGGTATTTCATATATTCTATTCCTAATTTTTATTTAATGTTTAATTTTTGAAAATATTGTAAATATATGTATGTAAATATACATAAGTTAATTAATGATGATTCAGCTGTGAAAATGGAATATCTTGATTTTGACCTAATCTTTTAAAACGGAGTATGACACTGTGCTTTACGGCCCAAAATTAAGTTGGGGTGTCTCGGCGTTTTTCTGTGTCAGTGTAATCAACATGTTTTATATTTTCTTACTTTACCATTGCTACATTGGCTGACTTCTTTTCATCTCGAATTGTAGTTGTAAGAATAGTGTTGCCTAACGTGACCAGATGGTTTTTGCATGATCGATCAAAAAGCGTGATTTGGAAGAAAATGCCACCAAAAAGCGGAATTTACAAATAAATACATATCTATTAGAAAACGCGATGTGAAATATATACATATATTTATATATAACACTCGTATGTACTTAGGGAACGCCGTTTTCATCTCAAAAGAAAGGCTTTTAATTTTAAATAAACAAAAATATGTACAATCTATATATGTAAATAAAAATCAAATGTCGTTGGTTGGTAATCGCATCAATTAGAAGGGCTGTACCGATTTTGCATTTTGTATTTTATGTTTATTATAGCCCAACTTAGGTTTTTACGGAAAGAAAAATCTACCACACACACTTTTTTTAATTTATCGAAAATCGGAGAACGACTGGACCGATTTGTCAAATTTGTTTAATATTCGTTGTAATTTAAAGAAATTGCAAATATAGCAAATATTTATTTTGAAATATCTTTGGTACTAATGCGGTAAAACACCTGAGATGTTGTAGGATTTACTCCACTGTCCTTATAAGTTGTTAAAAGGAAAAAGTCGGAATAAAACAAGTGGACGTGGCAGTTCTCATATAAATTTTTTATTTATTTTGGAATATATTTGCATCTAATGCAGCAAAGAACGTGAAAGTTTGTATAATGTACATTGTCTTACAAAAAAAGTTCGAATTGGACATTTGGGCGTGGCATCTCCTGATATATCTGAAAAACTAATAAAGCATTTTCCCTTTATTGAAATTTTGTATGGATAAACACTGTTAATAATGTGCATTGTCTCTGGAAACAAATTCAGAATAAAAAAAATTAGGCGTGGTACCTTTCACAAAGTGCAAATGTTTGTTTCTCTTCAGAAATAATACCCGTGTACTGATTTTGCTGATTTGATCACAGTGAGAGTATTATTATAAAAAGGAGTCACTAATGGAGCAAAAAGTGTTTCACCTCCTGAGTAAATTAAATATTAACAGTCTTATTTATAAAAATTATTACGGCCTTATAAGGGCTTTTTAAGAAAAATTTTTTATGAAATTTTGTTTTAAAATCCCTTTATGAAGTCTTGATAAGCTTTATAAATAAGGCAGTAATTTTTTAATATCTATGTATCTGCTACAAACACAAACTTGAAGTTATATTGATTCCGCCTATGATAGATAATAATCGGTATTGGACAAGTGAGTTTAAATGTTTACTTAAAAAAAATATCTTGGAAACTAGAGCAGTGAGAATTTTGAAACTCTTCATGACTATTTATGTTAATAATGAGAATTACGAGAATATTTTACAAAATGGTGAAGGTTGAAGTGCATGCTTAGTACTCAAAACGTACATAGGGTGTAGCGAAGCACACTCGGTTTTGGATAGTTAAGCAATAACTTCTCTTAAAAAATATTTAGAATGAAGTTTTATCACTTACATTTTAATAAAAATTGAATAAGAGATTGAAAATTTCAAAACTCTAAAAAGAGGGATAAAGCGTGATAGAAATAAATCTCAGGCGTGGGTCGTATCCCCCAAGCGGGATGTCTGGTCAGGTTAGTGTTGCCACACAAGTATTATTAGCCGGTGCAGTCAAGTTAATAATAAGTGTTTTTTTTTTTTTTGGGAATTATTACAATTTAAGTTTATTATTTGTTAACGCACTAATAATCCCAAATTATTATTTTAGTTATTCAGTAAAATATTTTTTATTAAAAATACTCGTATGTACTCCTATAATGACCCTAAAATTTTCTTTACTTAACTTATTTAGCAGCTATTCTAGCAGAGTACAAAAAGTTGACGTTGCATTTGAGTCGCAAAACTGTTCGAGGATTTGACACATGAAATTATAATACTTGAGTCTGTGTTAAATGATTTCAATCATTTACTGCCTTAATGATTAAACAGAATAAGTCCGCAACTTCAGGAAAAATCGCTGTCAAATTAACAAAGCCCATAATAAAATCTACGGCAGTAACTTCATATGCTCTCTAATTTTTGTTTCATTTTCTTTTGTGCTTATTTTTTTTTTGTACTTTTGTTCACAAAATATATGAAATTTATTGAAAGTATGGTAGCATTGTTGAGAGAATATTAATTTATATGTGAGAGCATAAGAAAAAACGTTGTCAAAATAAAATAAATTCTATCTATCGACTGCTTTCTGAGGCTAGTTTTTTGTGTTTATGCCGCAATTCTGTTTGATCATTTATTCATAAAAAATATTTCTGTTTAATAAGAGGTTTATGAAAGAAATTTTCTATGAAAATTTGATTAATAAATATTTTATAAAATCAAAATATTTTTTATGAATTAGGCCCTTAGAATATAATTTCGGAGAAGCAATAATAAAAAATGCTGTAATTTAGCGCTTTCTAGCGCTAGCTGGCAACGCTGTTAGCATGCCATCCAATCAAACTAGATACGAGGAGCTGCAAATGATATGATAAAATTTCTTGTATTTGTGACATGTAAAAACATTAAAAATATCAAAATACCAAAGTAGTACACGACATATTAAAAATACCCATGTGTGCTTGTGTCACAAAAAGTTCAAGTACACGGCATGTAGCCAATGCAGCTTCATGATGACACACCGTGTACTGCAGGCTATAGGGTCCAGTCATGCCTGGATCTTTAATTTTAAGTATGTATGTATGTATGTATGTATGTATTTTATTAATGAGAGGCATACTTTTAGGCTGAAAATAATAGATGTTTGATTACAAATGAATTGATAAAACAATTCCTTTCAATATGCACGAATATGAAAAGCTAAAATTTAAAAAGCATCAACATAGTTTTGAATCAGTTAGGGCTTATGTAAATGACACGTCAATATGCAAAAGCCAATATATTTTATTAACAAAAAGAATTTTAAATTTAAATAACAAAGTTCGTTATGTTAAATATAGCATAAGTATGTACGAGTATGTACGGCAGTTATTGAAAGCATAAATAAAAGCATAATTTTGTTAAATCAATTCGCAATTTAGATGACAGTGGATAGATGTGGAAAGGCATTTAGGAACTCACTTGATTCACAATGGCGGCTTGCTCCTCAGCGACATCTTGTTGGTGGTCACGTGTTGGCATGGGTGTGAAAGTAGAATTTTCTGGTGGAGGAACATAACCTCCCGAAGAATTTAGTTTGGGAAATACTGTGTGTGGCAGTGCATCTACCGGTACTTGTAGAGCACGCTCATATTGCCCAGGACCAGGAAGAAATGGTGAAGGAGCTCTAAAGAAAAGAAAATCGCCGAACACCTTTTAGTAAGACTTAAAACAACAACTTTTTTTCATTTTACCTGTGAGGATTTGGATCTGGACTAGTAGAGAGTAAAGCTGATTCTGGTCGTGAACTATCTCCACTTAGACCTTGAGTATAGGCAATTTTATTGTCCCTAAGAAAAGTAGCGATAGTATAAAAATTTAAAAAAAATATATGTATTCTCAATTGTGTTTACCTGTGCACTACCAGCTTTATTTCGTTACCAGCTGTACGGAATAACATCTGAGCATCGGCATGACTTACATCTCTAGCATCATAATCGCGTATTTTCGCTATAATATCACCACGTAGTACTTCACCGAAAGCAGGACTTCCCACTTGTACCTTAATTTGATAAAAATAAATCAATCATTATTAATTTTATAATTAAGAGAAAGTAAATGTCGTTACTTAAATGAAACAGAGGCATAACTCAAGAAATCTAGTTTTTCAAAAAATAAGTTTTAATGAAGATATATAAATATTGTCTTTTCTCAAGAGGTGCTTGATAAAGTCTTTTATATGAAATATTTAACGACATTTTCTGCATTATTGACCCCAAAAATTAATTAATTAATTAATAATAAATTAAATTAAAAACTGAGAAGAATTAATTATAAATTAATGCCCTAATTCTGTTCGACGATTGTATCGTCATGTGTATGGAGGAAAAAAAGCTGCATTTGTGATTCTTTAAAACAATTATTATTTATTGTCTATGCTAGAAGATTCGTGTATTTGCTTTATGATTTTGTTTCAATCATTATATCCAACACATATTTTTTCATATATGTATTTTTCAAACTATTGTATAATACTTTAATTTAATTTTTATGTTTTAAAAACATGGCAATAATATTTTTATTTTTAATTATCAAAGACAACAACCATTTTTGTAGAAAATAATTTAGAGAATTCAAAAACAACAACTCAAAAGTATTTTCAAACAAAAACGTCCTCAATCTTCTTACTGAATTAGGGCATAAATTTATCTCTGAATTGAGTTAAAATTTAATTGTATTCTTAAATTTTATAAACAAATTATAAAATATTCATGTCTTGACAAATTCACAAAAATAATGTAAGAAAATAGCAACTCCCATTTCAATTTCCCTTTGCTCAGCAACCTGTTAACATAACCTAACTCCCATTTATTTTTTATTCACCGCAAATTTTATCCATTAGAAGTATAAAAAAATTGTTGTTTGTGGCCGGGGATGTGAAGGGTTCTGAAGTACAACATCACGAAAATTTAAAAAATTGTCGAAATTTGATTAAAGTGGCCATAAACTACAAAAGTGAAAAGTCTTATTTGACGTTATTTCACAGGTTTAAATTGTTTTCACTAGAAGCTCCAATACCACTTTTGGATGCCTTGAAATCAAAGTCTAAAAACAGTTTTTGTAATCTTATAAAAATATATATTTTAGTTATTATTCGTTACGAGATTATAGAACAAAACATGAACTTTTTACGTGTTGTTTTATTTAATACCAGCGAAACCCGGCAAACGAAGCTTTTACCTCGATTAATTTATTTGTTTTTACCCAGTGTATGTGTTGTAATGGGTGTTTTTTATTGAGGTATAGAACTTTAAGTTGGCATCACTTTTTTAACTGGCGGCCATTTTGTCAGCTGTCAAGTGATTAATATTTAGTTTGGTTTGCCATTTCATCATGAACAGGTTGACAAAAGAACAACGCTTGCAAATCGTGCAAATTTATTTCGAAAATAATGGTTCAGTTCGCGAAGTTTACCGCAAGCTCCGTCCATTTTATGGTCGACATAATCGTCCATCAGAGCAATTAATTCGGTTAACCATGGATCGTTTTCGCACTACGTTTACTCTATGTGATAATACGCATCCGCAGAGACGTCGAACAGTGCGCACCGAAGAAACAATTGCCGCTGTAGAGCAAAGTGTTGAAGAGACCCGAATGAATCGATTCGCCACCGTGCACAGCAATTGGAGCTTTGTCCATCAACTTTATGGAAGATTTTGCGCAAAGATCTTGGCTTGCGACCTTACAAGATCCAGCTTGTGCAAGAATTAAAGCCGCGAGACCATGCAATGCGTCGTGATTTTGGTGTATGGGCCGAAAATGAGATTGATCTCGATGCTGATTTTCATCGCAAAATTTTGTTCAGTGATGAGGCTCATTTTTGGTTGAATGGCTACGTCAACAAGCAAAATTGCCGCATTTGGAGTGAAGAGAATCCACGTGAGACCCTTGAGACGCCATTACATCCACAAAAACTGACTGTTTGGTGTACTCTATGGGCTGGTGGAGTCATTGGGCCATACTTCTTCCGAAATAATGCTGGAGAGTCAGTTACCGTTAATGGAGACCGGTATAGAGCCATGATAACCGACTATTTTGCTCACGAATTGGATGGCATGAATGTGGATGAGTTGTGGTTCCAACAAGACGGCGCTACATGCCACACAGCGCACGTCACAATCGATTTATTGAAGGAAACATTCGATGAGCGCATAATTTCGCGGAATGGACCTGTCAATTGGCCAAATAATCCAATGGTGTGATTTGACACCATTGGATTATTTTCTTTGGGTATATGTGAAGTCGCTCGTCTACGCCAACAAACCAGAAACGTTAGGGGACTTGGAAGCCAACATTCGTGGCGTTATTGCCAACATACGGCCCCATATGCTCGAAAAAGTGGTTGAAAATTGGACCTGTAGAATTGGCTTTATTCGAGCCAGCCGCGGCGGCCACATGCCCGAAATCATATTTAAACATTAATGGCATAAAATTATCCTTCCAATAAAGCCAAATTTATGGACATTAAAACGATTTTCTTGTGTTTTATTTCAATTCGAAGTTCTATACCTCTAAAAAAAACACCCTGTATTTACGCAGATCTTTCTATGATTCAAAGTTCATCAAAATTGGTCATGTACCCCTCTTGGTTTGTGGATGCGAAATGAAGGAAGAACAGCGTACTCACGTTAAAAAGGCTTTGATTTTCTTTTGAGTGCAGAAACTATTGCTTTAATAGATCTCTTGTAAAACAATGATTATTATTTTCTGAGTATGAGAAGCTTACCGCCCGAGTTTCCATTCTTCATTTTGTTGAAAAAATTTTTAAAAATGGTCCATCAGTTCTTACAAACATATAGAAACATACAAACTTTTCAGCTTTATAATATTAGTATCTATCGGCCATGTCACAGAGTTAAATTCCGTTCGGAATCGGAATTGAATAAACCTCAAAATGTCAAGACCTAGCCGGAGCATACGCCAGCATACCACCGCCTCCCACAGTCTGGAAACACCTGACAAGTTTCCGTATTTCAGTTTTCCTTTTTAGACACCACTACTACTGTGGTATTTTTTTTTAATTTTTACTTAAAAAGGTGTGTGAATTGGATACATTAATTACTGTTGTTTGGTTGTAGTTTTTGAAAATTTTCAGTTTTTTTTCATTTTCATTAACACAAAATTTTTTAAGATTAAAAAAACATCCACAAATAAAATTTGAACTTTTCGTGGAAAACTAAAAACCTTATAAAACATTAAACACAACATTGTACCTATCCTGCAGAAAATTTGGTGACAATTGAACCAAGCGTACTCATCGTAGGACTTGAGAAAATGGGAGTGTTAAAAAGAAAAGATGATATATCGTGTAAGTGGACATATTCACCATTTTCGTGATGTATGTATCTAATATATTGAAAAATGCCAAAATCTCGATTTAAAAAAAAAATGAGTTAGGCGGTTTTTATATTAAGGCAACTATATTGTTTAATATTTTCTATACGCTGGATTACGTTAATGCTAATGCCAATTTATCAGAAAATGTCCAACCAAATTCTTAAAAAAAAATTGTAATTATATAAAATCTACCATAAAGTAATTGAGAATTACCAAACATCTTAACAGCTAAAAAGCTTCAACAGACATCAAAGCATGCTCATTCTAGTTATTGGGACTCGTTCTAGTATTGTAGCTGAGCCCAGGACCTATCAAATAATATAATAATATATTATCCGCCAGCATTGACTCCCAAAAAAAAAGTTTGTATCCTTCAGAAAATGCCAAGTTGAAAGTTTGGCAATACGAGTTCAAATTCATGCTTTTCAGAAATAGATTCAAATTTCAGATTTCAAAAGTATATTAAAAGTTTACAATCTAGACTGAGGATTGAATTTCTACTAGTTAATCAGCCAATGTATCTGAGTTAATTTAAGCTTCATTTGTGTTCGCTAGAATCAATGTGGTGTTTCCACGTAAGCCGGGTAAATGTTACCTGAACACATTTTTCTTCGTTTACTTTTATTCTCCATTAGTTCATCCATAGTTCAATAGGGCACTATTACGAATATTATATATTATATGTACTACGAATATTTTTTTTGTTTAGTATGTCTATATAAGAAAGACTTCGGTAGTGCATGTATTATGTATTACGAATATATTTTATTTTTATTTTTTGGCTTAGTATATACATACATATATAAGAAAGACTTGGGTGGGAAAGTCAGTGAATCGATATAAATGGACAGTCAAGTCACTCTGGACTTAGATATAAACCTAAGTTTAACAGGTGTTTATACTTTTGAAATATGAGTGCCTCTGTGGTCGAGTGGGTAGTGTGCGAGCCTGTCATTTACGAGCTTGTCAGTTCGAGTCCCACAAATAAATTATAATTGAATTTGTAACAATAAAAAAAAATTAAAGTTTTCATTGTTAGAGTTGAGTGTCCGGGTGACCGATGACGTTTTTCAAAAAGTGGCACCAAACGGGGATTTATCAAAAAAAAAGGTGCAAAATTAAAAAAACGAGAAAACTACATCATTTTTTTTGTATTAGTATATAAAACACTCTAAAAAAAGGGAGAAAAAAGTGACAAGGCAGTCGAAAAAGTGTCAATTTGCCACTTTAGTCGGTCAAACGGTCACGCTGGTCGGATTGGCATTTTTAAATAATTTATATTATTCTACATCGAATAGGTTACTGTGGGATAGTTCAGTGACAAGTCAAAAGGCGTATACAAAGTATCAATTAACCGCATCCTAGGACATCGCCATGTAAAAGTGACTGGTCCGCTTCATAGGAAGTGTTAGAACTCGGACTCACGTGACTAGTCTTGTGTCAGTTCCATTTCCTGTACTTACTCGTAGTTTACAAGTTTTAATTGATTTGGTTAAGAAACTTTAGAAAATTTTGGGCTTAAATCTAGTTTAGGGGCACCTCCCAAAAATGAAAAAAAGTATCCTATCCTATAGTAAATTGAAAAATAATAAATAAAAATTAAATAAAAATAATGGCGGCGAGGCTTAGTTTCCGAGTTATAGGCCTCTGAAATTCTAGTACATTATTGTCATTATACGGTGTTTTTCAACGAATATGACCAATATTGGTATTTCAAAAATTAAAAAAAAAGGTATGCTATCCTTTAGAAAATTCAAAAAACAACTTTGTAATCCAGAAAATCATTACTAGGCTGCGCCGTCTCGGGAAACACCATGGTGGAGAAAATCCTTAAGCCCGGCCGAAGGCCGGCAATGCAGAAAAATGTTATTAAGCAGGAAAACTTTGCAATCCAGAAAATCATTACTAGGCTGCGCCGTCTCGGGAAACACCATGGTAGAAAAAATCCTTAAGCCCGGCCGAAGGCCGGCAATGCAGAAAAATGTTAAACAGGAAAACTTTGCAATCCAGAAAATCATTACTAGGCTGAGACGTCTCGGGAAACACCATGGTGGAGAAAATCTTTAAGCCCGGCCAAAGGCCGGCAGCGCAGAAATACGCTATTAGGCATGAAAACTTTGCATTATAGGATAGCATTTTTTTTTTAATTTTTGAAATACCAATATTGGTCATATTCGTTGAAAAACACCGTATAATCAAAATATTGTACTAGAATTTCAGAGGCCCATAACTCATAAACTAAGCCTCGCCGCCAATATTTTTATTTAATTTTTTTTTCTTATTTTTAAATTTACTATAGGATGGGATACTTTTTTTAATTTTGGGGAGGTGCCCCTAAACTAGATTTGTTCCAAATTTTGCAAGGTTTTTAAAATTTTTATGTTGTCATATATCAAAAAGCTAACGACCTTAGTGACAACAAATGTTTGTTCTTTAAAGCTATTCTAACATACAAGTACATACGTTATCTGCAGTGAATTGAAATTGGAAAGGGTCCATTCGAATTGCTTTCTATATGATATAAACTTATTCATTCATACATACATATTTTATTAGTGCAATTTATTTATTCACAAGTAGCGTACTGAAACTTCTTAATGCAATTTTTATTTATAAATTGGTAATTGTTGTAACCTTGTTTTAAATCGGCCAAATATATTCCAATTTATTGTTGCCATTTCATTTGCTGTCAAATTGACAACATTAAATTTATATTTGAATAATTTATAAGTTTATTTGCTCTTTCATATTTCGTTTTTTTTTCGCTATCGGCCTTGATTTGCTCATTTTATTTTAGTAAATTATTTAAGAAAAAAAATTTTGTTTTGTTAATAATGCACTCGTTACTCATTCGGCTTTCAATTGAATGATTAAAACGATTTTTTTTTCATTTAAAATTTTCTAATGAAAAAATGCATACTTTCAATACATTGTTGTAAGTAAAATAAAAAAAATGAAATGTTTGGTAGACAAATTTGCATTTTCTTTTTCTCATCAAAGAGCGTTCTAATACTCAGCATGAAATCCCAACAAACCACATACATAATAATCAAACTTTAATACAACTTGAGAATAAGCTTATAATAGCAAAAACAAAAATTAAAAATATTAAAAACCCCCGATATATCGAGAAAGGATGTGATATCTTCTAAATGGCTGGACCTATTTTCTTCAAACATAGTTAAGAACCTTCTCGTTCAAGTCACCTTTCAAACAGAAAAAACCAAATCGAAATCGGTCCTGCCGTTTGGTCTGTACGTGGACACGGACAGACACACACTACAAACTTATAACACCCCTTTTTTTGGTCGGGGGTTAAAAATTAAAAATTTAAAAAACTCCCCAATATATCTAGAGAATATGTGATATCTTCTAAACGGCTGGACCGATTTTCTTGAAACATAGCTAAGAACCATATCGATCAATTCACCTTTCAAACAGAAAAAACTAAATCGACATCGGTCCAGCCGTTTGGTCTGCACGTGGACACGGACATACACACAGATACACAGACACACACTACAAACTTATAACACCCCTTTTTTTAGTCGGGGGTTAAAAATAGTAAAATATAAGATTTTCGTAATTTCATTTACATATAAAGGCAGTGTGATACACTATTCTGCACAATTGCGCGATTTACTAAAATATACAACCCTACCAGGGTTGATGACTTAAATCGCTGAAAATTTTAAAAAGACAATAACAATTTATCGGTTCCGAGTTGTATTTTTTAGTAAATCGTTCCATTGTGTAGGATAGTGAGTCATGGCTTTAATAATGTTTAAGAATGTGAGTTCGCTAGTAATTTTTAACTGTGCTGTGCTGTGTTCGAACCCGGTATCCAACAGTCATTAAAAAAATAACAACATCAGCCATTTTCTTGATGTGCATTAGTGTCCCTTTGTATCAGTTGTTGTAGGAAAGTTCAAGTGATGAAGGCATAGTCACTGGTCACTGATAATGATGTTACATTACATACTAATCCTAATGTAAAGATCAGAGCGCCCTCCTACATTGTGTAGTAGAATCATCGGCGAAGTAAACTAACCAATAAAATGGCTACTAAGCACAGCTTAAAAAAAAATTTTAATACGCCACGTGCAAAAAGAGTTGTAAAAGAATGAAGCTTTCCTTTATCTCTTCCTTCACCACCTGTCTTCTCTATCACTATCCCTTTCCTAAAAAAGGTAACACCTAGTAATATTAGTAGGTATTCATTGCCTAGAGAAGTAACACTCTCTTTATAAAAAAAAAACACAATAGGTGCGTTCGAGTACTTGTCCAGTAACTGAGTAATATAAAGTAATTACTCTCAATAAAAACGTTTGCATATAAACGAGAAAATTGTAAATGTAAGTTGTAAAATTTGGACAACAGCTGATTACTAATCATTTTGGCACTAAAATATTATACATATGTGAAAAAATATATGGGCATTTCCACACATTGGTCACGTTACGTCACCAAGCAATTAAGCTTGTATTTCGGAGCAATGCTGTTCGATTTGTTTCTATCTTTTGCTAAATGTAGAGCTGATAACGTGACAAAAAGTGTACTTTTCTGTGTAAATGCCCATATACGAAATTTACATACGTATCGCAGATTTCACTTCAATAGTGTCATAACTCAAAAAATTAGTTTTTTGAGTTAATAATGCAGAATAATGGACATTTGGTATTTTATCTTGTGTAAAAATTTCATATAAATAGCTTCTATCATCACATCCTGAGAGAAGAATATTTTTTCATGTCTTCATTGAGTTGTATGCAAATTGAAAAGTTAAAACGCGTTTTCTGCAAAACTGTTTTTTTTTTGAGTTGTGATAGTATTGAAGAAAATGAGCGATATGTACATATGTATGTATGTATATGCAAAAAATTATATATGGGCATTTTCACAGGAATGTTAACTTTTTGTAGTGTGCGACAGCAAGCAAATATGCTATTTTTTTTTTTTCAAAGAAAACGAAACTTTTTTGTTACTTCTTTATGTATTTGTGTAGGCCGTCAGCAGCTCTACGTTAGGTAAAACTTTAAGAAAAATCGAGTCACGTTATTCAGAAATGCAAGGTTAATTGCTTGCTGTTGCACGCGACAAAACAGTGGAATTTCTCGTAGAAATGCCCATATCTAAACACAAATTTCATCTATTCACTTTAGTCACGTTTAGAAACAATAGGGCATGCTCTGCATTGTACGTGAAATTAACGGCCTGGCCTACGATATCGACAACAAACTTTCTATCTCTTTCTTATATTGAAGACAAAAACAAATATTTTTCTTTTATTGTTGTTGTCAATGCAAGTTGTCGATCGAAAGTTTCTTGTCGACATCGTTTTCCAGGCTGAAAATATACATACAGTGAAACCTCTCATAACCGGACACTCACCGTCACCGTATTTTTGTCCGTTTATTAAAGGTGTCCGATTATGAGAAGTGGTACACATTCTTTTATTTTAATTTTGGTTCTACAAAAGTTGTCCCGTTATTAGAGGTGTCCGGTTATGGGAGGTGCCCGTTAGGAGAAGTTCCACTGTATATTAAGTATGTATGTACATTAGACCGTCTCGCCTTACAGGCAAAAAAATGTTCGCCGTACACCACCGAATATAAAATATTCGTCCTTATCATGAATTCCACATGTGAAAATTTCCTAATAAAATTTCTCGCACACATGGATTTTATTTTCGTATCATCAATTCCAATAAAATTAAATACTTGCATATATCTACTTTTTCCAACATACAAATTTTTGTGAATAATTTTCTTCATAAACTGTCAAAATATTTGGATCTTTTTTTTTGCCGAACGTAGAGGTTGCCAAAATAGATTTTTCATTATATCTTCTCCATTTTCAGTCGGATCTTATAGTGTTGATATATCGATGTTTTATCAATGGCTCTAACGAAGTATTTTCGGATTCGTTATATCGATGTCTCACTGTACAAGTTAACCTATACGTATACATACGTTATCAATCTGGCTTGGTAAATTATTATGAAATCCATTGATTACTTCATATTTGGCGAAGGATGTTTAAGATTCTTTGTGGCCGAATGTAGTCAACTTGCTTGTTTTGTTCTTGCTTTAATAATTATACAAATGTAATTTATAATTTTATTTGTTTATTTACTCATATGTGTAGCATTATTCAAATAAGACGATGTTTGTTTGGCAATAATTTTTTTTAATTTTGATATTTTGTTGTTGGATGAGAAAGAAAGATGAAAATTTAAAAAATTATGTATAACATTTTTGAAACTAATTACAAAATTATAATGGTTTTTATGTTTAGTGCCGAATTATCTATCTACAATACTATTCACGAAAAGTTGCACTTGAAAAATATTTTATTTTAAATTAAAATTTTAGTACTGAGGCGTGTTTTTTCGCCGATTTTATAAAATTTCATTTAGTTTTTAAACTGTTTTAGCAATGTGAAAACGAATTCGAAAAAAAAAATAGTTTCGAAATAACTAAACAAATTGCTGCTGCCAACTTGAAACTTTTCGATATTTTTACACTGCAAATATTGTGGGAGAAATGAATATACAAGAGATATTTTTTTTACCAATTTTTATGTTAAAATTCATTTTCATTTAAATTGCTTTATAATTTTCTCAAAGTGGTTGAGATTCTGATTTTGTTTTATACATAAAATCTGTATGCAATTGTTTTTCTGAAATTTTTAGTAGTTTTTGTTTGTTTGTTTTTTGAATTTTATTTCTTTTAGCATTTTTGTTTATTGTGATAAACAAACAAACTTGGCAACCGAATGATCTTGTTAATAGAAATTGATGAATATACTCGTAGTAGATACGTGTAATACATATAAGAAATATCAATATGCACGTCTTTGTAGCCATTGTCCTTCTTTTTGCAACAAGAATATAAAACTAAAGCAAATCAATTACTTTTGTTAAATTCTATTGTGTTTTTCGTTAATTATTTTTTATTTTTTTTTGGTCATTAATTTTACATATTATTTATATTCATTTAGTAGATGCTTGTACAAAAATGTCTGGTATGTATAAAGTCACAGATCATGTTGCATAATAACATATGTACATACATACATATGTACATATGTATGTACATATTATTGTTTTGTTGTTAATAAACTATATTTAAAAAAAAAAACATATTTTACCCGAGTTATTATGAGAGGCGTATCGAGATCATTGCCACCGACTAGACGAATACCCCACGGAGTATTTTCACCATCACGTTTCAAAACAACCGCGAATTCGTGCAGTTTTGGACTCATGATTGTAACTGAAGGATTAAAAATTCAAATTCCAGTAATTTAAACAATCATAAAGAGGAAACGGTAGGGAAAGACGATAGAGAGCTTGTTGTGACTTCGAAAACTAATTGAAAATTAATTTTCCGTTACAAAAACACTCAAAGTGTCTTTTAATATTTTTTTTTCTTTTCTCTTACAAATCAAATATGATTTATGTGCGAATTAATATTGAATTGTAAAACGTTTTGATCGTATTGAAAGCTGCCCAAATACTAATTTTAAAAGCACCATTGTAGAGAAACAAGCAATTTTTTCCTTTGATATCGTTAATCTTTTTTCGTTCATTCTTTTTTTCTTTACTTTTTTTTTGCGATTGTGTCTCATCTTTAACATCAGCTGAGGCAGAAAGAACTGTATCATTTTATATTTGTAAAAATATATGTGTGTATGTATAAAAAGTCTTCCTTCTGAAAGATCATGCTTCTACAAACAGACGCATTGCCATCCATATTACCATACAATACATATATATGTATGTTACTGTGGTGCAAGATCAGAAGCGTCTGTACAGCGTTTTCCCTACTCAGAGGCAAATCGAATGTTACCACATCGAATTTCAATTCTTGTTGGTCTATCGCTATTGGTCCTTTACTGCAACATGGTGCAACACTACCTTTACACATGAAAGTACTTTCTTAAAATTTCTGCCCAGTTGACCACGGCTTTCGTTAATGATATCGATTTCGAATATATGTATCTCGAACATTTATCGTGTAAAACTATTGAGAGTGACACTCAAAAATTAATCGAAAAATGTTCACCTGTCGCTCAGTTTTGTCCCAAGAAACATTCGATCTCGAATTTCAAAAGTGAGAGGATATCGAATTAATTTCGATACCGCAAAAAGGTAGCAGAAAAAGTAAATTTTTTTTTCATTTATTTTAACTTACTTATTTTATTATTTTATTTATTTGTTTAATTCCGTAACTTACGCTGCAGGCTTTGAACATGGTACCTCCATTCTAACAGACTCCCACACATCCGCTAGGCTATCGTGGCAAATTTGTTTCTGTTGAATTATTGCACATATGAAGGGGTATGTGTTCTTATTTTATTTTTTAATTTACAGTGCTGTTATGCATCGAAGTTGGTACTTCTAGACTAACAGGCTGACACACTTCTACGCAGCTACCGTCACACATTCGAAAAACTATCGAGAGAAGTGCGAAGTTCGGAGCTTTAGCGAACATTCGAATTTTTTTAGATTTGCGAACAAATATCGAACAATTTTGTTTCGAAATTTCTTCGCTTTAGTGAGCATTTGTTTTTATCGAATCTCAGGTCAAGTGGGTGTATACGTCCCACTCAGCATTTTATGACATTAATGATCATACGCGAGTCTTCGAATCGAAAATGTTACCCTAGCAACGAGTCTTCTAAAAGAGTATTTTATGACTCGCGTTTCTGATCAATTTCGATTCACTTTCGGGACAGTTTGTGGCAGTGATGGGAAATGAGATTTGCCTTTCGGTACAAAAAAAAATTCTTTTAAGTACTTTTTTGATGCCAAGAGTACCATAAATTATTATTATTTTTTATTAACATGTTATTAACAAAAAATTATATAAAATTCATTTACAAAGAAATAAAAAGCATATCAATGGCTTAATATAAAAAGGGCATCTTAATTTTTTTCGAAATCGTATTTTTAACGTTTTCAAAATCAAGGACTTATGGCAACTTAAATAATTATTTTTCTCCACTTTTTTTCTTCTCCTATAAAATATCGAAAATTCGAATTCCGCCTTTCTTATATTAAGCCATCGGTGCTCACATATCGCTAATTTAATATAGAAAGTCCCTAACTCATTATTCTTTTTAAATCGAGTTTTTTGTATATTTCGATAAAAAAAAACATCTAATGTATCGAAAAAACTCAAAATTCTCGATTAAAAAAATAATGAGTTAGGCCCTAACTATATTAAAATAACGAACAAGTTTTAAGGTTATAACAAAAAGAATTTTTAGACTGCAATAAATCCTTGAACTGGATAAAACTTGATACTGTTGGAACAATAAAGCCTGCCCCTTTGTTTTGTTTTAATGAGATTTTGGTAAGAGAAAATCCTTTCGACATTTGAAGAGCAGTGAGGTATGGTCATAATTCCGAAAGCTACTCTCGATATATCAGGAAACGTACTCAGTTTTAGCCACTTCACTGTGGGAACTTTGGTGAAATAAATGGTAATAAGTTTGGAACTTATAAGCTACATGAAATAATTTTTGTATGCAAACTTAACGATGTATAGTCCACTTAAATTTTTCTGAAATTTCGACATCTTTAGAGGAGTACTTAGGACTTATAACACATATGTGTCTTAACAGCCTTCTGGCTTAAGCCAAGAGTTTCAAATGTATTACCATTTATTTTGCAAAAGTCCCCACTGTGCACTGTAGACCAGAAGCTGCATATATTTTCTGTTGTTACTGGTTTCAGTTCTTCCATATTAGCTAATGCTCTATATTGGTTGTTAATATTTTGAAAATATTGCTTTTCGCTGGGCAACATTTCAACAATTGGCTTTAACTGATAAAACATTTTATTGGGAAAACTTACCAAACCAAACTAACATTTCATTGTCAAAGAACTTTTTAAAATTTTCTTTAAACTGATTTAAAACATGAGTTGTGCTTATATATATACTACATATATACACATATACATATATCTCAACTTCTGTGCCGCAGAAAATATCATTGAGTGAAATATGTGTCGGGAGAATACTACGGTACTTTTCCATATGAAATAGTATGAAAAAAATTACGATTGCACCAACTTTCCCATCACTGGTTTGTGGTAGTACTCACAATCAGTTTTTTTGTTTTAAATTTTTAAAACGTTCTATATAACTATTTCGAATATTTTTTTTATCAAAATTCTTCACACGAAAAAAAAGCAAAATTTAAACGTTGGGAAAACTATCCATCCCCCTTAATAAATAAATATTTACATATGTACGTCTCTTAAGAATTTTCGTTCGATTTCATTATTTGGGTTTTTGCAATTGTGGTTTTTTTATTGTCTCATTTCTTTTCTATTAAACATATCGAATACAATGAGCCGTAACCGTCAAAAAAGCTTAAGTGACATATTTTTCGAACGGCTTTTTTTGACGAAAATCTATTATCTGCTCTACTGTAAATTATCGATTTTCGTCAAAATATTAAGATCGAAAAATATGTCGCTTAAGTTTTTTTTTGGCGCTTATGGCATGATAAATAAAACCAGTACATTTTCTTTAAATAAAAAATAAGAAAAACTTAAATGAACATTTGTTGTTTGGGCCAAACAAACCTTTATATGCATAAATGTATGTATGTATATCCTTCCGATGTTAAAAAAAATTTTTTTTAAATAAATTTTGAAAAACAAACCTCAATAACCGATTAATATATGTATGTATGTATGCTTTTCTATTTTTTTTTTATTTTTATTTTTACGGCTTGGCCCAACATGACGAGCTTTTTCTGTCGACATAGCGGGACAGGTTGTAAATTTTCGTTTGCTGTCAGTAATTGAAAATAATTCATGAATATTTAAAATTAAGGTACGACGTCACAACTTGTGCATCTGAAAAAAAATTTAATGCCAAAATATAAATTGTTTACGCTTTTTATTTCAATTAATATAAATCAAGTGCATACACTTAAAAATTATTTAATTACATGTATACAAAAAATACGAGTATTGCATGTACTTAATAGACTTTCACTATCCTTTATCTTGGGCACAGAAAAAATAAATAAATAAATGCAAAATTAAATTAATTCGATTTCAACGCTTCAATCTTTTAAGAAACTTATTTGTAAATGTTTATTATTGTAAGAAAATTAAACATTAAAGTATATTGCATATAAAATATTCGAATTAATTGCACATTTGCCTGGCAATTAATGTTCGGTGCATTAATTGTGTTACTGGAGCACATAAAAAAAGAGTATTTTTTTATAGGCCAAGACAAGTGACAACGAAATGTCATCACAGATGGATGGTTGCTGATATTTGTGTACATAATTAATGAAACATTTCGAGGACGATCGCACAGATTGTTGTAAATAATTTAATCATGAGCTGAAAACATTATTAGCCGTGACATAAAGATGTTACTCATTGTGTGAATGTACGTGGTCGGTCCCAAAACTAGCCAACCTGACGTACATACATACATATGGCGGCAGTAGTTTGAAAAATATTACTGTGGTGAAAATTGGCAACCTTAAAAAACATGTGTTTTAAAGCTTAAGTCGCCATTTTGTTTAATATATTTTTGATCCACAAAAAATAAACGATCTCAGTGAATAAATTAAACATGGGAAATTCCGCCGTGAACAACGCTACCAAATTATGTTGACTTACTTTAACAATAAGACCATCATATCTGTCGTTATCTCGCCGATTCATCTCTAGAGCAGTTGAAAATTGATGCAATATTTTATCGCAAAATTGTATTCAGCGATGAGACCCATTGTGGCTTAACGGGTGTGTTAGTAAACAAAATTGCCGCATATAGAAAAAAAAACCAATCTCGAACAGACCCTACATGCTCCATTTCATCCAGAAAAATTCACCCTTTGTTGCAGTTTTAAACGCTGGTGTCATCATTGGACCTTATTTCATCAAAAATGAAGTCGGAACTCGCGTTTCTGTCAATGGAGATCGTTACCATAATACATTTTTATTTCGCGATGGGGCTACGTGACAAACATTGACCGCAACACCCACTTGTTGAAACCAAATCGAGGGTGGCGTTGCCTGAAGTAGTTAGCACGTGGATTACCAAATCGAAGGTCCTGGGTTCGAGCCCGGTATCCAACAGTCATTAAAAAACAAACACTGGCTTATGCTGATAAACTAGCAGCATTGTTAGTGTTATTCGTGACATACGGCCAGCAATGCTCGCTAGACCAAAATTGGGTTTTAAGAAGAGCAGAGGCTGCCAGGTGTGTGAAATCATTTTCAAATGTTATGGCCTCTCTATTGATCTTTCGAATAAGCAAACATTTTTTATTAAAATTAATTTTTTTTTTGTGCTACATATATTTTATAGTGCGTTTATATCGGAGCGAAATCTAGTACTTACGAGATTTCCAGCAAAATCTAGTAGATTTCCCACACAGAACATGATCTACTTCGTCACTAGATTTTGTCGAAATCTATTTAAAATTTAGTAGTACTTAAGGGCGTGATAATGACAATGGACCCAATTGGGTCTCCGAGTGGAGGTGCGGTATAGCACCAGGCCGTGATACACATGCTACACAATCGTGTGATTTTTGAGAAAATACAACCCAGATATGATTGAGTATATGAACATTTTTAAAAGACAATTCATCAGACCAGGGTTGTATTTTTTCGTAGGTCGTGCGATTGTGTAGGAGAGTCATGGCCTTTAGTGATGCTATATTACAATTGCTTGGTTGCAGTTTAGGAAAAAGTTCAGACCATGGTTTTTGTTTTGGATACGAAATATTGATAAATGTCAAAAAAAACTTGGTGTAAACGGCATAGATTTTGATAAAGATTTCAATTTAAATCTTCTTTATTTCGTGCAGGTGTAAATGTCCTATTAAAATTTAGACTTCTATCGGGCTTTAAAAGCACACTTGGCTGAATTTTATGGCGAATATTTTTATAGAACCTTTTAAACCATTATAACGGGTGATTATTCGACCCATTTTTATGAAAGCGACAAGAGTAAGAATATAATCTTCTTGATGAGAATGATCCACAAAAAATATGCTTGTAAGAGACCGTTTAGATGAAGGGTCACCTAGCTGCGACAACGCTTACGTTATCTTTTGGAGTCCCTTCTTAAATCCACGCGCGTTTACATCAAGACTTTTTTGTCGCAATAGTTCCACCCTTCATCTAAACGTGCTCTAAGATTTCACATAAGTGGTGAAACACATCCCCACCTAGAATGCAAGGGCTCCATAATTTTTAGGGCCTAATTTTGTAAAACGAGAACGCTTAGCGTTGACAAATTTTACATGGAAAAATATAAATTATAAAAACAAAATGCATACAATAAAAGTTTGTGAAAGCTTAGCGTTTTCGTTTTACAAAATTAGGCCCTTATAATAATGTGCCGATACTCCATAATAATATGCAATATGATGTGGAACCTTAGGTTTTTTAGGCTGCCAATTCCACGAGAACCTGATACGAGTAGGTTCCACACGTAAATTTTTTTTGTTTTTTTTTCTGTGTATGCTTTAATATTTTTATCAGAGTTGAAATAACTTTTTTATTAAAAATTACAAATACAAATTTCGAAGCTTGGATCTTGTTGTTACTTACAGTCTAACTTCATCTTTTATCTATTTCAAAATTTTATTTTTATTTAATGCGTGTCAAAATGAAAACGAATTCAAAAAATTTATTTGTTGTTGTTATCACGTCTAGGTGCATTTCGTTGCTGCTAATAACAACAAATAAATTTTTTAAATGCATCTTTTATCTTGACTTAAGGCTCAGCTAAGGCTGAGTTACCCGACTGTAATGTAAAGTAACTGCAACAGTAGGAAACAGCTGATCGATAGTGTTATGTGAAAAGTGATGGAAATGGTTATAAAGATGTAATGTAACGTAACCTACTTCTCATATAAAAATATCGATCAGCTGTTTCCTACTGTTGCAGTAACTGTACATTAACTGAGGATTATCTTTCTATTTTTTAACAAGTAGCATTTGTATGAGTATAAAATAGAAATTTAGCGAATTCAAATTAATTTTCAATAAAAATTTACTACAATCAATCATTTTTGCGAAAAGATGACAGCTCTGACGATAATTAAATGTGATATATTACATTATAACAGACCGTACAGTTTTGAGATGAAATTTTGTGTTTCTTTGAACAAATGAAGACAAAAAACCACACGCAGCATTAAATTTTACATTTTATGTAAAATTATGAACGCAACAACATAAACATAAATAATTTTTAAGTTATGAGGCTGTATTATTTTGTTTGATTTGTTGTACACATCGCTCATTTACTTCAACAACAACGTCATAACTCAATAAATGCGATTTTTGAGTTAATGCAGAATTAGTCTTTATTTCGTTATTCATATTGTTGAAAAATATCTTGTGTACTCAACTCTTGAGAGCAAAATAAAATTTTCTTCTTCTATAAATTGAAAACTTAAAACTAGTTTCTTAGAGTTATGACGTTGTTGAAATGAATGAGCGATATTTGTATACGTCTGTGAACAAATGCTCTCTCAAAAATTATAATAATAATTAAAATTTATTTTAAATCTTACATTATTTGCAGTCGAATTGTGGCACTGTTCGTTGTCATCAATATCCTTGAAGCGAACACGTTTTTTGTTATTTCCACTCCGTGGTCTGGAGTCACGATATAAAGTCAAAGATGGTTTTCTAGGTGTGGACGATGGTGTATATTTGTTGTCCATAGTGTTTACATAGTCTGGTACTTTCCAAAACGCTGGACGGGGTAAACAATTTATTTGGCTCATTTTCTATTTTTGTTTTATATTTTGAGAATGAAAATTATGTACTATAAATTGGCTGCGTACAAAATTTTCAAGAAAATTTCAAGACCAAAAACACACACATACACGTAAATTCAATTCACTACACGTTGTTTTCCGTTCACTAGTTTATTCTCAATTGAAAGATTTTTCATAAAAACGTATGAATTTTGTTTATATTTTTATTACTTATGTATGTACATACATATGTATTTATTTGTTCGATATTAAATTTGCGCTCTTTTATTTTTTATTTTTTTTTCTAAAACATTTGCTGTTTGCACTGGTTTCTTTGAGGATCTGCTCATTTAACGTTTATTTAATGTAAAGCAAATACATCAAGTATAAGAAACGGAAAAGTATTTTTTTATACGCACCGGTGCAGGTTTATTGACTGTTCAATGTTGTTTCCAGCTCTATTACACATCAATCAAAAGTTTTGCCCAAGTAAAATTAATTAAATTTTCCACAATTACAAAAAAAAAATTGAATTATATCGATACAGTGCATGAGATCGTTGTAGGTAGTCACAGAATTTCTGTTTTAATGCCATAAACTTTAGCTGTGTTATTCATGAAAAAATCGGATTATCTAAAGTATCGTATATTAAAAAGCTTTTTTAAAAAATAAAAATAAATTACGAGTACATATACTTTAAATAAATTCATGTTTATTGTACCATGGATTTAAGTCATATTCGTTCATATAAGGAAGACTCACCCCAATTGAGATGTCAAAATGTTTACTCAAAAATGTGTGTTTACATCCAAAGGTAAATTCATAAATCTCTTAGGATGAATATGCTGTGGGGTATTCAAATTTCAAGTAGCGAAAACAGTCACATTTGCTGGATTTTGCTGAAATGTAAACGGGTGCTTGCTAGAGTGGTTATTGGTATGCCGCAGTAATAATGTATTCTTAATATACTGTGCGGCAAATCAGTAACCACCCGACGAAATGCAAACGCACTATAAGGCAATTATTATTTATTGTCTATGCTAGGAGGTTTGTGTATATGCTTTGAGTTATTGTTCCTGTGTCCTTAAAATGGTGTGTGGATTGGCTGCATTGCAGTTGCTTGATTGTAGGAACTTATTGAAAATTTACAGTTAATGGGTTTTGTTTTGGATAGAAAATCTGTATTAATGACAAAAAAAAACTTGCTGTAAACGGTATAGATTTTCTAAAAGATTTTAATCAAATCTGCTAGATTTAGCGCAGGTGTAAATGTTTGGTTTTCATGAGTAGAAAACATTTTGTCAGATACACACTCTCGGCGGCGGCAGCTTACTGATAATTTACCGGCGGTATAATCTGATTTATCTAAATAGGATTATTTTCATTTGTTCTATAATAACGGGTGTTTTTTAGACAGGTTAAAAACTTAAGGCTGGCAACACTTTTTTAACTGGCAGACATTTTGTCAGCTGTAAAGTTATATACAGTTTGTCAAGAAAATGTTTTGACATAGTTAAAATCGTTATAAATTTTGATTTTTATCATAAATTTTTTTATTTTTCTTTGCATTATGAAATTTTTTGTTATAGATTTCATTTTATTTACATTTAAGTGAGCATATAGTAGTAAGTTATAAGCAAAATTAAAAAGTGAGAGCATAAAAATTACATGAAAGCCAAAAAAACTAAAAAATTTCTCCGTCAAGAAAATGTTTTTACATCCTTGTATTATATAGTAAGAAAATAGGAAAGATTTTAAGGTGTACAAAAATAAATTTTTTTTGGCCTCATTGGTATTAAATCGGCTTGTAAGACGACTTCTCATGGAAAAAAATTTTATTTTCCAAATATTCCGCCGAAATTTCTCATATTTCCCTCGTTTTACTGTTTTAATCTCCATTTACTTCTTGAAATACCCTTTGGAAATACTATGTTTCAAATAAACCCATAAATTTTGAATAGGGTATAGATCTGGACCTTCAGATGGAGTATTCACAACTTTACCGCAATTGAAAGGATACCATGTTCTTACCCAAAGTGCCTCATGTTTGAGATCAATACATTAATAAAAACTTAAAACTTCCATATTTACCAGCTTTAAAGCCAACCTTACTCGCGCTGTCAACGAAAAACCATTTCAACGTATTGATGTACCATGAGACAAAGGCAATTGCTCAAAAGAATCGACTGTACTTCAATAAATGGTCGGAAATCCCCGCTTTCTAGAGTGTAGCACAAACAACAACAACTGTCTTTTGTGATAACGCATACTTACGAGCTTGATGGCTTCTACGATAATGTGATTTTCGGCGACGAAACCAAACTTCTGCTTTATTAGAATGATGGATCTAACAAAGTATGGAAGAGAAAAAATCTTTAAAAATATTGGAAAGTGAAACCATAAACCCATCTGTAAAATTTAAAAAAGTTTGGTTGATGGATTGGAGGTATATATATATACATACATATGTACATATGTACATATTTATATGGTGTAAAACGTGGGATAAATTTGCTTTATTGAGAACACCATGAATGCGGGGCAGTGCCTTAATATATTGAAGCATTTTTTTGGATGACAGCTCGAGTAAATTTGGATTTATTGCTGGAAAACATGCAAGTTTCCAGTTGTTATCAATCTAATGACACCAAAAACAAGGCACTTTCGGTAAGAACATTGTGTCTTTTCAATTGCGGCAAAGTTGTGGATACTCCATCTCAAGGTCCAGATCTATGCCCTATTCAAAATTTATGGATTAATTTGAAAAATAGTATTTCCAAAGGTTATTTCAAGAACTAAATGGAGTTAAAAACAGTAATACGAGGGGAATATGAGAAATTTCAGCGGAATATTTGGAAAAGAAAATTTTTTTCTATGAGAAGTCGTCTTACAAGCCAATTTAATACCAATGAGACCAAAAAAAATTTATTTTTGTACACCTTAAAATCTTTCCTATTTTCTTACTATATAATACAAGGATGTAAAAACATTTTCTTGACAGAGAAATTTTTTAGTTTTTTTGGCTTTCATGTAATTTTTATGCTCTCACTTTTTAATTTTGCTTATAACTTACTATATGCTCACTTAAATGTAAATAAAATGAAATCTATAACAAAAAATTTCATAATGCAAAAAAGGAAACAAATATTTACGATAAAAGTAAAAATTTAAAAGGATTTTAACAATGTCAAAACATTTCCATGACAAACTGTATATATATACATACATATATGCTTAGGCCGCGTTTACATATATATGTATGTGTGCCATGTGCCAAAGAAAGCGTAACCACTAATTACTCGTACTAATGAAAAACTGTTTGATTCAGGCATGTATTTATTGATATAAACAGTTTCCAATCATGTTGGATTCTATAAAATTGTATATTAGTTATGTATGAAACTGTTTAACTTAACAAATACGTGTCTGAATTAAACTGTTTTTAATTAGTGGTTACGGTTTTTTGGCACATGGCACACATGAAATGCCAGATATAAACTCAGCCTTAGTTTGGTTTGGCATTTCAACATAAATAGAGTGACGAATGAAGAAGGCTTCCAAATTATGCAAATTTATTTTGAAATTCCTGGTTCTGTTCGTCCATTTTTCGGGCAACATAATTGTCCATCAGAGCACTTAATTCGATTAAGTATGGAACGTTTTTGCACCACGTTTACTCTAAATGATAATACGTATCCACAGACGTCGTTTAGTGCGTACAGAAGAAGTCATTGTAGCATAGAGGAATACCCGAAGCAGTATATCCGACGCAATAGGCCCATGATTACTGACTTCTTCGTTCATCAATTGAACAACCATGATGTGCAGTAGCTGTGGTTTCAACAATACAGTGCAACATGTCATACAGCTCGTGGCACAATTGATTTATTGAAGAATTGATTTATCCAAGATAATGCGACTTAACGCTGCTAGACAATTTTCTGTGGAGATATGTGAAGTTGCTAGTCTACGCCGATAATCCCGAAACAATTGACCACTTTGAGGGCAACATTCTCCACGTTGTTGCCAATATATGGCCACAAATGTTGGAAAAAGTCATCGAAAATTGGACCTCCAGATTAGACTACGTCCGAGCCAGCCGTGGCGACCATATCCCAGAAGTCAGATTTAAATTACAATGCCAGAAGATTATCTTTCGAATGAAGTAAATTTCATGTCAATTTAAAAAATTCATCTTTATTTTATTCCATTTCAAAGTTCTATACCTCTATAAAAAACACTCTTTATATTGTTATACATATATGGTGCGAAAACAACTACCTACTCAATATTACCAACGTCAGTAGTGGATTTTCAGTGAAATGAATGAAAATGTCTATAACAGAAAACATTGCATGGGCTAGAACTCATCAGCAATACTACTGACAAATTAAATAGTGTATCTGGGGATGTACTCGTGTAATTCGAAACGAAAGCAAATGGTTTCGAATTTCACATACGAGTACAAATTCGAAAGCATTTCATTTCATTTTGAAATAAAGAGTAGACCAACTCTACTGTTTTACTATTGACACTTCCTACAGGGTATGTATGTATTTACATATGTACCTTGTGTATTGAGAATTTAGGTACATCATATCATATACATATCGTCCCTACCACTTCAAACTATCCAATATGCAAAATTCGTTTTTTAGATTCGTTGCCTTGCTGAAATTTGCATAGACGATAGATAACTCAATAAGAATTATTTTAATCTTGACATTTTTAGGAATACGCCGACTTTAAATTCACAATTGACGACTCTTTGAGCTCATCTGAAAAGTATAAATTTGCATATTGGATAGTTTGACGTGGTAGGGACGATATGTACTTATAATTATTAAGTTCAGTGTACTATTCTATAAATATTTGATTTTCTGTATAAACAGATGCTTTTTTGAAGATGTTTTAAAGAACAAAACTAAATGAGAAAAAATCAGCAAATATGATCTAGTGTCTGTTTTTTATAGACTTTTTTTGTTGAATGTGTGTATACTCGTCGATAGGATGGCATATTGAAAATCTTTTTTTTAATCACTTTGCATTCGAGTTTTTATTTTGAATTTTTGAGGTCTTTAACACTTGTTAGCTTTAATTTACAATACAGCATTCGTTAATGACAATAAAATGTTGGTCTTTATTATTATTTGGTGGGTATTTCATTTCAATCAATGTGTGCTGGGACCAGCCGTTCAAATTGAAAATTAAATTACCATTTAAATGGATAGGTGAAAATTGATAGCAATCTAGTTTTCAATTTAAAAAGTTTGAGTGTGTAAGTAAAAAAAGTGGGAGTGTATTGAAAATTAAATGGAATTGAAAGGCAAAAATTGATCGTGTGGCCCCCAAGTTACGATTTATTGAACGTGTGGCCACAGCGTAAAGCAAATAATACAGCTTAGTTTTTTTTTTGATACTCTCGTAAAAATCTAACTACAATTTCAAAAGAGATCAAGATATCAGAACTAAAACCTTGGAAATCTATTTTGGATAAATAAGACAAGATGTTTATTTATAATTTTTATTAACAATAAACAACAAAATATTGACCTACATTTTCAAAAAAAAAAAAGGTTGCCTGTCACATCTAAATAAATTTGTATACATTGACAATGTTACTCCAATGTCTAGTCGGGGCAGAGTCCGTCACAAATAGCAAAACCGAATGTTTATTTAAACTAACGTCCGTTATAACTGCGTGGTATATAAAAAAAATTATATACTAGATGTAATATTGGAAATGAGATTTAGATTGCGAAAAATAATAACAAAAATTAAAAATGTTAAAAACCCCCCAACATGTCTAGAAAAGATGTGATATCATCCAAATGGCTAGACCGATTTCCTTCAAAGATAGCTAAGAAACCTCTCGATCAAGTCACCTTTCAAACAGAAAAAACTAAATCAAAATCGGTCTTGCCGTTTGGTACGTGGATACGGACAGATACACAGACACACATTACAAACTTAAAACACCTCTGTTTTTGGTCGGTGGTTAAAAAGCATATCAAAATAAAAAAAAATCTATAAAGTATCCAAATATGCCCTAAAATCATAAATTATGCTCTAAAAATTAGGAAATAAGATAAAAATATGCGTGTAAGACTAATATATGCAAAAACATGATTTAATGGGTAAAATATGCACTAACAAATCGATGCCAAAATTCACAAAAAGTTACGAAACTGCTTCCCTGCTGATTACCTTAAAAACAAGTGCATTACTAAATAACCAGATACAATACAGTTTTATAACTCTGAATATTTCAAGTCGTTCACAAAAAATACATCATTAATAAATTAAATTAAAAATATGTATGTTATTAATACCATACTCTATAAATTATCTATTTTTTAATGACTGAAGATTTTTATTTAAGCTTTTTAACATTTTTACACTGTTCGTTTACTGACTTCTCCTTAGTTAACCTATTGAATCATATGTTTCCATCTTACTAAACTTTACTACGAAAAATTTCTGCAGCAAAAATTGCAAATACTCACCCAAGAGATGTCACTTTACTCTCTAAATTTGTGTTCTCATTTACTGTATTTTGGGTAAACGAACGGAATTTAATGAAATGCAGTAAAGTTCAGCAACATTTTTTAAAAACTTTTGCGTACTCGAACACAGCTAATGTGACACAAAATTTGCTATCCTAAATTTCATCAATCACACTATTGTTTTACTTTTGTGTGTATAGGAAACCCTAAAGCGTACGATTATTAAGTTGGCAACGCCATATAACAAAAACAAAACATTTGTTTATTAGCATTTTAGTAAACTATGTCAATTTTTAAAGCACGGTGGGTAGAAATTAATTAAAATCGTACAAAATAAATTACTAACTATATTTATTTATATAAAAAAAAAGTGTTCAAGAGTTTGAAAATGCATTGGCTAAAGATGTAATTGATTTGAAACAACTGAGGCAGCTATGTTCGAATGGTAAGTAACAAATGAAACGGAAAATAGTTTCACAAAGTAATCGCCCCTCAAATAAAAGTAATTTAACTTTCACAATAACACATCGTGGTTCATTGAGTTAATTAAGCAATTTATTTCGTTTTCTATGCATACATACAACATCAATTAAATTGGGAAAAGGTATACCAGATGTAAGTAGCCTTCGTTCGCATTGTTGGAAAATACTTTTAGGATATTTGGGTACTAAACTTGAATCATGGTCAAGTACATTGGCCAAAAAAAGGACACTGTATCGTCAATTTATAGAGGATTTGGTTCTGCCTCCAGGACTCAAGGACAATGGGAGTGTAAACAATGTTGTTTGTTTGAGTGATCATCCTTTGAGCGAGGGTCCTGATAGTGCTTGGAATACATTTTTCAATGACAATGAGTTTCTGCTACAGATTGACAAGGATGTACGAAGACTGTGTCCCGATATATCCTTTTTTCAACAACCTACCGAGTATCCCTGTGACATTGTGGTCAATAGTAAAGGGGAGCGTAGGTTGCATCAACGTGTGGTTCCATCAGTTCTAAAGTCGGCCAATGTTGAAAGAAAAGGTTTGGGTGTAACAAAGGTAAGAGGAGTTTCTCAGTACTTCTGCGAATATGAAAATGTATTTCGTAGTCACCTTTCCAAAGTCATTTGATAAGCTAATTGTTCTAAAAATATATTTAAACACACATGCCGCATTAAAAAATTAAAGCAGCAGGTACATATTTCCCACATATGCATGCTAAAATTGCTTTGTTATCAATAAGGTTGAACATAAAATTGAGTTAATGAATGTATACTATGTATATAGCATTCAAATTTCAATCTGTCTTAGATTAATCTCATAACAAGACGCTCAGAAGAAACCTACAAGGCCATGGAAGAGGGCCAAGAGGCGCATTGGGAGGTGGTACAACGTATCTTGTTTATATATGCCAAACTTAATCCTGGTCAAGGTTATGTCCAAGGCATGAATGAAATCGTAGGTCCCATTTATTATGTCATGGCCTCTGATCCTGATCAGGAAATGCGAAGTAATCTAATCAAATTTATGTTATTTGGTAATTTAATTATTGTTTTTATTTAATTTTGAATAGAAAATGCAGAGGCAGATTGTTTTTATTGCTTCACTGCTCTAATGGCAGAAATACGTGATTTTTTTATTAAAACGTTGGACGACTCAGAGGGAGGTATTAAAAATATGATGAAACGTCTAGCGGAGATGTTAAGGAGCAAAGATTTGGAAATATATGAACGTCTTAAAGCACAAGAATTACACCCCCAATATTATAGTTTTAGGTAAGGTCCTTTTTGAACTGAAAACAAGAGCAATCAAAAATGTATTCTAATATAATTAGATGGATATCTCTTATATTATCGCAAGAATTTCCTTTGCCTGATGTAGTACGTATCTGGGACTCTGTGTTGTCAGATGAAAATCGTTTTAATTTTCTTTTAAAAATATGCTGCGCAATGATATTGTAAGTGTTCTCTTTGCAGATATGTATGTAGTACATATGTATACAAATCGTAGTAATATATTTATTTTTAGAATACAACGAGATCAAATACTACAAAATGATTTCGCCTCGAATGTTAAACTTTTACAAAACTATCCGCCAATGGACATTAATATTGTACTCACAAAAGCAAATTCCTTGTGATATTTTCATTTTATGTATTCCAAGGTTTCTATAGAATCTAATTTCAAAGTAATCTTATCAACTCAACGACAACTTTATTTCATCATTTAACCCATGTAAAATTAAATCGTTTATAGGTATATAACTATTATATATATATATATATATATATATATATATATGTATTAAAAATGTAGTTTTTAAAAAAGATTTTTGAATTTATTTTGTATCTGCCTTAAATAAAAGTTCATCCTTAACTTTGTGAAATTAAATATGTTCAATCTAGTCTGTTATTTAAATATTTAATACCACCATCAATTTGAAAATATTTTATTAAACAAAAACAAAAGCGAAACACATATAGCACACATACTTAACAATTTGATTGCTTTTAAAAACACAGCCGGAAGATGCTTCTAGAAAATTATTTTTCCTTTTTGGGCATCTTGGGTCCAGTGTCCTTACAAATAGTTTGGGCTATAAACTCTATTAAAGTGCGAGTGGGCCTTCCAGCCATACCTTTACGCAAATAGTCATAGACTTTGCCATCGGTAATCATGACATTTGAAGCGTCCTTAAAATGAAAATGTTTCATTGATTTGTATGTTCTTTAAGGAATAAAAAAAATCAATCTCAAACTCACAATATGCATCCATTGGCCACAGGGTACAAATTCCCTTAAAAATGCCGCAGCCTTGCACGGTTGTCCACCACTACCAGCACCATAATTCTGTAAATCTGTTGACATGCCTGCTTTTACTTGGCTGGTATAATACCACCAGAGTGGAAAACGCCATACACGATCTCCAGTATGCATACTTGCATGCTTAATTTGTTGCCAAAGAATTTCAGAGTTGGTAAAGACGCCACAAGCTGCTTCTCCTAAAGCTTCGCGCATACAGCTTGATGTGGTGCCAACATCAATTATACATTTTGGGCAAAAGTTTTGAGCATACAGCAATGCATCGGCTAGAATTAACTGACCTTCGTGATCGGTTCCCTGGATTTTAATGTGTTTGCCATTCATTGCTTTTACCGTATCGCCAGGGCGAAATGCATTGCATCCAATCACATTTTCGCAAAGCGGTATTAATCCTCTGATATTAACCTGAAATTACAAGAAACAAAGAGGGATACACTTCAGTGTGCAAGATACTGAAATATTGATGTATCTAATCGTCGTAGTCGTACTCGTAATAAGCTTTTTTGTATAAAAGGACGTTATTTACCGGCAAACGTAATCCAGCTATAGCGCGACAAGTGGCAACTACAACGGCTGCTCCAGTCATATCACCTCTCATATGGAACAACTTTTCCTTCTCCTTAAGGCACAAACCGCCACAGTCATAAGTGATACCCTGACCAACCAAAACTATAGGCCTCTCTTCGGCCGATGTGCCATAATAGCTCAATTCTAAAAATATTGGGGGTTCACACGAAGCCTTGCCAACGGATAGAAAAGCATTCATGGTTTGACTTTCTGCCCAACCCTCCACTTTCACCTCTACGTTCACACCTGACTTACATAAAACTTCAACAACATTTTGAGCAAAAGCTGTTGGTGTTAAAAGATTCGATGGCATTTCTTGCAATTGCCTGGTAAGATTTTGGGCCGCAGCCTTTTGTAACCCTATACGCCACCCTTCTATATCGCAGACCTCATCTTTATACGTAAATAAATCTATAGAAGGTACAGCTACTCGGCTTTTGGGATCTCTCAATTCTTGATAAGCCCAAACGCCCAAGGCAGCCCCTTCAGCTGCAGATTCCGCATGACCGCAGTTTTCCACCTCTATACGATCTGTATCTAGCAAAGCAAGCTCCATACAGGCTTTGGCTACCGATCTACGTATGGCTTCCTTTTGTTCATCCAAAATTTCATAGGGATTAAAGCCTAAACATTCCTTACCCAACCCTATAATAGCAACAGCTGAATAGTACGGAATTTTCTCCGTTTCTTGGGCAAATAATAATCGGCATTCTCCTCTTTTGGGCATAGGTCCAGACATACGTAAAACCTCCAGCATACGGCCGGCTGTCTTCTGAACATTGTAACGCCAAGCGGCCGGTGTTAAAATACCCGTATCATTTTTATCATCTTCTTCAGCATATACCCCCAATACTAAACCCCTGGACGGAGGATCTGCGCAGATTTCGGTGTGCTGTAGTTGCAGCATTTGATTGATGGCCTGAGAACCATAATTACGTATTCGACTAAAACTTTTAACGGCCACATTTAAACTCTGGAAGCGCTGTAAAATAAACATTTTTATCTTTTTCACTTCAATTAGCAAATATATTTATTTAGTTGGTGGTTAAAGTAATTAAAATTTTTCAAAAACAAGAAATTCTTAAATATATGTAATAAAACTTTTTGATTAAGAATTTTTTTTTAAACAAAATTGTTTATTAAAATTGCTTTGCTTATACGATTTCAAAAAATGTATTGAAAATTTGTGGAAAAATAATCTTCAGGCATGGGAATTTTTCAAGATGTACGAGTATTTAACTTTGAACCTTGAACTTTTTTTTACACAAAATAAAATCTTTCGAATTTGGTGTCCGTTTATTATTATTATTGTTGTAACGGTTGGCAGAAATAATTTTTTTCATCGTTGCATAAGTTTTTCATATTTTTTTTTAATAAAAAAAATTGTAATTAAGTATGCACTTTTTATTTAGCTCCCTCAATTTCGAGTTTTATTGGAAAAGCTTTTTAAAAACTTGCTATGCCGTTACTATATTTAGCCACCGTATGTATTTTTAAACGACTTCAAAAAAAGGAGGATTTTAACAATACGTCTCTATTTTTTTAGGTGCGCTACTTCATAACTCGGTACATTTTAGACTGATTGTAAAAATTTTTTTGTTGTCTGAGAGGGTATAGCTTCCCATTGGTCCCATTGTAAAAAAAGTTGGCGGAAACACGCTCACATTTTTTTTTTTATATAATTTTATGATATTCTACTTATTTGATTGCTGGGAAACATATAAAACACCTTTGATTATTGTAATTACACGATTTGAAAGTTAGAAAAATGGGCGGAGTTGCGCCCATTAAAATTTAATATCTTATCTGACATGGTTGTACTTTACCGATTTTTACAAAGCTTGACACATACACTAAGCCCAAAAAAACACACAATCTTGCATTTAAAAAATTTTCGCAGGCACCCCCATTAAAATTTAATTTGATATATCAAGTACAAACTTCTTATCTTCTTCTATCATATCTTTGCATTGAAGTCGGATTTTTTTTGTCAAACATAAGATTACGATAACTGAAAGTAAACTTTTAAATGAAATTAGTATAATCCAACTTTCTATTAATGGGTGTTAGACATTAACTTTAAATATAAAAATTAAAGTATCTAACACATTTTATTAGCTACTTTCACTATTTCGTATTTTATTTGGTTAAAATATTGCTTGTGTGTTCAATAAATTTATATCATACTTACTTCTTTTAAATTTTAAAGTCTAGCCAATTCCCAATTACCAACACATTCACATCGAATTTGATACAATTCTGTGACGCATTTCCCCTACTAAATACACATTAGGTGCGTTTGAGTACTTTTCCAGTAAAATCCAGTAACTGAGTAAATACTGAGTAATTTAAAGAAATTACTCTCAATAAAAAAGTTTGCATATAAAAGTACGCGAACGGAAAAATTGTAAAATCCAGTAAAATATATACAACAGCTGACTGACAATTTTGGCGGTAAAAAAATTAGTTCGATGTAATGCAAAGTTGTACCATTTAGTCCAACCCTAGGACATCAACCTCCTTGGAGTATTTGGAGTATTCCTACTCCTCTTTAGAGTATTTACATAAGTGTATGGATTAGTCGAATTATCTGTAGGGAATATACAAAACTATACATACATACATATGTATGTATAAAATATATACATATGTACATACATATCGTCGGATAAAATGTTAGAGAATCACTTGCTGTTGCAATGAATGAATAAGGCGTTTTTTGTGCGAGATGAATCAGTTATAAGCAATAAATTCAACTTCCAAAAAGCCGTATTTGTTTGCCTTACCAAAGTGCTTCACAGAAGCAGTAATATATAGTTTTTGTGTACTCAGATACAAAAGTTACTGGCTTGTAAATTTATTTACTTTTCTTCACTATTTTGTTAGAGAGCCTGCCGTATGTTAGTGCGTTTCAGAAGCAGTTTTCGAAGCTTTTGTAATCAAGCAAACAATACCTTGCTTCCAAATCAGATTTTTTTCTGGGTAGTTACTGGCCAGCCGCATGGAAAAATTTTGCGTGTTTGAGAAAATCGTTGAATAATGTTTTTTAAAATATTTTCTTTAATAATAAAAGTAATAGATACATATGTTTTTATTTGAACTTACGGGCCTGGCCCACGATGTCGAAAATAAACTTTCCTATTTTGTTTTCAATATAAGTAAGCGATAGAAACTTTCTTGTCGACATCGCGGGTCAGGCCGTTAAAGTTTCTATGCTTTTTACGCTCAAGGTGAAAGTGATTAGGATGTACAGAAAAAGACAAAAATGTTTGTTGCCGCTTATACCAATCACGACAACAATATTGTTCACTTCCTTGCAAGTATGTCCAATGAGAAATATAAAAGGGGAAAATAACTTTATATATCCTGATATATTCAAGATATCGAAAAACTGAAAACAAATTTAAGAAAAGTTCACATTAATCATATGTACATATGTATATAATCGATCAATAACAAACTTTTTTTAAATGTGGGGAACCAGTAACCGTCCGACGATATTTATAAACAAAAATTCAACTATAAAAATCTATTAACTTTATTCGCGTTTAAAAACAATCGATTATGTTCTGCATTCCACGTGAAATTATATCGTTCGGAAATTGTTGTTATAAATACATATTTCCAACAATTCTATGAAAATTCCGCATCCCCTAATACTTTTCTGGCATCAAACTTAAATAAACGTAATATTGTTTATAACTTAATACACTTATTTTTTGTTATTTTTAAAATTTCATCAAAAAACAAAAATTTTTGTTTCCTTTTGCTTTTGTTTGTTTATGTTCAAAAACATATGGTTTCATTTTACTGGATTTTACTGGCAAAAATTTGTCCAGTAAAAATTTGCATTTACTCAATAAATTAACTGTCATTTTTCGCTCTCAATTCGCCCTCTCATTTACTGGATTTTTGTACGCGAACGCAATCCAGTAAAAAATAGTACAAATTTGTAAAAATTTTTGAGTTCTCGAACGCACTTATTATTGTTCCTAATCAATTAAAAAAAACAAATTTATTTTGAAATTTCATCTAAAATATTAAAATATTTATTCTATAATTTCTGTTTAATATATTTTGTTCTGCTGAAAATTAATAAATTACAAATTATTATTTATTTTTATTGTAATTGTTATGATGTTAAGAAAAATTGTTATGAGTGTTGTTATCAGTGATGCCAACTTAGCCCTTTTCGGGCTAGATTTAGCCCGTTTTAGGTCACTCAAAACGCGAAAAAAAAATTTGTCCCGAAACTATAAAACGCGTTTATCTAGCATTTTTTACAATTATCTTTCAGCCCTTTTAGCTCCTTTTAACTTTTTGCTTGATATGTCTACATTTAAATTTTTACGAACTTATTTCTTCCTTTAGTCTAGCAATATCGACTTATGAAATAACGTGACAGCATTCTTTTACTAATTTTCTTCTCTTATTTTGCTTTACCAATTTAAAAAAGAAGAAACGATATGGAAAAATTTTCTATTTCTTCAAAATTTTTTGGGCTTTCAAAGATTTTCAGTATAGCATAAAAACAGATTTTTATTTAATAAATTTAAAATTTACTTACGTAGCCATATGTATGTACATATACTACTACTGTATGTATGTATGTATACTACTACTGTATATATACATATACACTATTTAATCTACGTATGTACCTTATTGAAATGTATTATGAAATGTAAATGAAATATGTATGTATGTACCTTATTGAAATGTTATATATCAAGCTATGTGTTCATCTCCTGGTAGTTATTTATTTTCTAACAAATTACTTTACTTTGGCTTTGATTTTCAACAGGAACATTTAAAACTAGCCCCTTTTCGCGCTTTTTCCAAAAATTTTACTTTATGTTGCATTAAACGTATATTTTTTTCAGTTTAGCCCTTTTAAGCCCTTTTTTCAAAAATTTTTACGCGTTTTGAATCTAAAAAGTTGGCATCACTGGTTGTTATTATTTTTTTCTTCCTTGTTATTTTTGTTTGATTCAATTAAAAATATATTTTTTTAATTTCTATGTACATACATACAACTTTTTTTAAATACTAATATATATTGCTATATATGTATGTATTATGTTTCTCATGTATAATATTCATATGTACATTAAGTTTTATGTACATTTTATATAATTTATTACATTGTTCATGTATATGAACGTACAATTATATAGACAAAGAAATGCATTAATTGTTTATTAAATATGTTTTTATTGATATTTTCGTTTATATCACCATTTGTGGTGTGGCGCACAAAAATTTTGGGTAGGATTTTTTTTTTGAAGATACATACATGCATATGAAAAAAAGTCTTTCACACAAATGTAACGACTCTGCTCCCAAAATATAATTTAATAAGAAGAATTTTTGAATTATTTTTAGATGCGTACTACATAGATATTTGTATGAGAAAAATTTAAATAATACGACATATTAAATAATGGATGATATTATTGATTCCCTATATTTTGAGGTCATATGCTCCTTATAGGATTGAGGGGAATATATATGTATGTATATACATACATATGTACATTAGGGCGGGTCGATTTGTATGGAGGCAAAAAAATCGCTCAAATTACAAGGAAAATCGTATTCTAGGGATCAAAAGAAGAAACTTTGCCGAAGGAACCATACCTCTAAAATGTATTTTGATGTCCCGACTTTTGATCCGAAAGGTAAAATTTTCTTGAAGGGTAAAATTTTGAAAAATCTCACTTTGACCCATTTAGAGTTCCTCAATCGGGTCAAAATGTATGACCGACCCCCACTAATTTTGGAGGGCCGACCCACCTATGCCAGTGACACAACCCCTGGAACCACCCCTGGGGGATTCCCCATACAAACATTTGTGATTTTTTGAAATATTTGTTTGTGGAACCCCCAATACATTTTAGAGGTATGGTTCCTTCGGCAAAGTTTCTTATTTTGATCCCTAGAATACGATTTTCCTTGCAATTTGTGCGATTTTTCAATTGACCCGCCCTAATATACATACATATACATACATATGTATATACGCCAATTGTTATAATAAAAGGTCTACACAGAAAGGTCTAATACAGAAAGGCCCTAACTCATTATTTTTTTTAAAAGTGAAAGAAGTTAAATTAGTAAAAGGAAAAGCAAAGTTGTGTGTGTTTCCGACAATTTTTATATACATACATATTTTAATAAGTTGTATTATTATTATTATTATTATTATTATTATGTTTAGTTTAATTACCATCGTACTAGATTATAAATAAAGTAGTTTTTTTTTCTAATTGAAGAAAATTAATTGTTTGAGAGAAGGTACAAGATTTTGCTTAAATCGATTTTATTAATTAATAAAATTTTAGGTTAAAATTGCATTTACTGCACTCCCATAAAACTATTTGGGAAAAAAATGGAGCATACTTTTAGGATAAAAGAAATTATTTAATTTTTTAATATTTTTAAATTTATGAGGTACGAAATAACAATCTAATTTGCCTTGTACATATTTTAGTACATAAAATTTATAATTTTGTTTTATTATATACTATATTATTTTTCGTAATTAAAATATGTATATGTACATATGTGTATGTATTTAAATTTGCGGTAGTGCTGCTTTGTTGTAATATTTTTCGGGTGGGCGGGGTGCAATATATTTTTTTGCTGATAAGAAAATATTTGTGTTTTTTTTTCATTTTAATTATTATAAAATAGACCTTTAATTTTTTAATGGTTATTCTTCTTTTATTATTATTATTATTATTATTTACTTTTAAATTGAATAACAATTGTTTGCTTAAACATTTTAAAAGACTACCGATATATAGTAACAATTAATTGATTAAGAATCAAATTTATGTTAAAGTTGATAGAGATGAGGCACAAGTATATGGTACTTTAGTAATTATTGTTATTCAGTTTTTTTTTTCAAATATTTTGTGTGTTTTCAAGTTGGAAGTTGTATGAAAGTTATTTGTTTTTTTCTTTTTATACCAAGCTCAAGTGGAATAAGAAATAATTTGCTAAATAATAACAACTCGAAGTATTTTTTTTTATTTTGGCACTTTTTAAACATATTTGCTTTTACTTTTTAATTATTATTATTATTTCTAAATTTATCTTCATAACTACAGCCAGGATGATAATAAGACCATCAATATAGTGTAATATTAAATATCTCAACTATCTTCCTGATATTTCGAGAAGCATTTTTTTATATACATAAATTTTTAAGAATTTCATCATCATTTTTAAATCACTGAGATTTCAATGATTTAACCTTTTTCATAATTTAGATAATATTCTACGGCCTTATTTACAAAAATTATTAAGGCTTTATAAAGGCGTTTTAAAACAAATTTTCATACAAAATTTTTCTTATTAAGTTATTACAAAGCCTTAATAATTTTTATAAATAAAGCTGCTAGAATTTTAGTTTCTAAAAAATCAATAATAAAAGTGTTTGTTATCAATTAAACTGAATATCTAATTTTAAGTTTAACATTTGTTAATGCACTAATAGTCCCAAATTATTATTTTACTTATTCAGTAAAATATTTTTTATTAAAAATACATTGAAATTGATTATTGAGAGGCTTAGCTGGATCCAGTATTAACAAATGTTAAACTTAAAATGAAATTATAACAATTCCCATAAAAAACACTATCGGCAATTTCAATGAACAACTTTTTTTTGCTAAGATATAATATTTTTTCTGGAAACTGTATGAATTAAATAAAACGAACTTAAAAAAAAACGCAAAAATTATAATAAAAAAAGGACAAATTTAAAAGAAGGTTTGAAAAAAAGTTGTGTAGAGCCCTTTTGCACACGCAAAGTTTATTTGGCAAAATCTTGAGTTTGTAAGTGTGAAGGGAAAAAAGAATTTGAGTTAGTGCAGACTTTAGTATACTCGCAAAGTTGCTTTGTTTTTTGTTTGTATAGTTTATTTTAAATTTTCGCAGTAATTACTCATTTACTGCATTTTACTACAAAAGTAAAAGAACGCACCTATTGATAGTCTTATTTCGTTACCTATTTCATACATACTATCTCTCTCACTCTCTCTCTCTCTCTCTCTCTCTTTCTCTTTCTATCTCTCTATTCTTTTTGTATATTTTTTTTTTATTAAATTTTGTTAGCATAGACATCAAAATCTTAAATTATTTCTAAACATTTCTAATTAAATTTTTATAGTATTTTTCATAAACAAATTGATAAAAATGTTTGATATGCATAGATAACAATTACTATTAAATAACTAATAATACTTATTTAATTAATTATACATACAGTTGGTGACAAAAAATGTTCGACAATAGGAATACATAGTTAAGCGATACCAATAGCAGGTAATATTTTATATAAAAAAAATATGTAATTATCTTATCACTCTCAATTTGTTTTACAAGAAAAAACTCTGCCTCACGAAAAGTTGATTTGTTAACTCCTAAAATTAAATATTTTTATTAAACAATTATTTTATTTTTCTGAAGATATTTTAAATCATGCGTTTACCGTGTGATGGTTTAACCATTTTACAAAGATTTCAAGATTTCAGTTGGCGCAAAACTAACAAATCTCTAATGACGCATAAAACTTCTTATTTGTTTGTAGTTGTTCGTTTGTCCCCATTTTTTGTTACTGTCCAACATTCGTTCCAGTTTTGATTTTAAATCAGTTTTTCCACATCAAATTTTATTTCACTAGGAAGGAAATCTGTGTTTAAAACATGAATGATATGGATTTAATTATCTTATGTCTTGATGTTAAGATATGTATGTGTGTGTGCGTGTATTCAGTCTAGCAATTTTATGAATTCTTTATTACAAAATATTGCATTAGATTCGTTCGATCGAAAAGATCATATATTTTTGTTATTACTTTTGCAGACTTTCCTTAACGTTTGTTGGAAGAATACGAGTATAACTATAAGCATACTAGTGATTTCTTAACAAAAATTTAATTTGTTTAAATAAAATACATGCAGTTGTACTAGCAAGCATATTTTATAATGATTTCAGATGTCTATCCTTTGGAGTGAAGATAATCCACAATTTTTACCGAACTAATATGGCTTTAATTGGTAAAACAAAAATTAATTTTATGAATTTTTTGAAGTCCCGTTTTAAAATAAAGGAAGTTAATGTTTTACATATTTTCATAGGAATCTATTCCTCTATGCTCATGTGGATGTATGTACATATATATTCTTGTGTGTGTGTGTAATTTTCTCATAAAAAGTTAGAATGCAATCCGATGTTATTTGCAAATTAACTTTAACCTAAAAGATTTTTATGCTGCCATTTTGCTAGCATATCCAATTAAATTATTTGTAATTTGAACAAAATATGACAAAATAAAAATAACACAAAATAATGCAAATGCGCTGATTTACACGGCATAATTGTGGTGGCATAACATGCCAGTTTGTTGGTGAGAGAGACAAAGAGAGTGGTTTTGTGTTTGGCATAATTTTTCAACCAGTACACACACAACTTAAAAAAACATCAAATGTCCCAGCCCAGCTAGCATTTGGCTGATCATTTTTTGCATAAATCTCTTTTTGATTCTCCTGAGATCAGTTTTGATGATTAAAAACTGATTTGTCACTTAGGTGATTGAAAAAGGATTAACTTATGATTCATCTATATGGTCAAACAATGATTTCTTGAAAATAGAGGAACAAAATGGAAAGAAACCGCCAAAAGTTTATTTCATGATTTAATACTACCAGAAAATTGCTCAAAAATTAATCAGCAAATCGTATCATAAATGATTCTTTAGTATGATTCATCTGTAGGGTACCATTTTCTCACAACGGGAGTATCATTTATGATCGAAAAATGAGCTCATATGCGGTTATTTTTCCCGTCAAGCTGATTCAGAAAAGATTCGGTTATGATACAAAATGCTAGCTGGGAGGTAGCTGGGAGGTAGCGAGAACAATTTTTAAGCCGCATAATTTTTGTTCTTTTCCAAATTACAAGAGACTAATTCATCTGGTATAAAATGTATACGTATACACAGCTTTGTGTGTGTTAGTGTTTTTCGTATTCACCCTGAAGGAAATGTCGATGGTGAAAATGTACTGAGTCGCTTTTGACTTTGTCACCAGTACTACTCTCTAATTAATCCCCATACAATACTTTGTGCTATAGACATTTAGCATGTGCTTGTCATTGAAAATCTACTAGTAACACTAAAACAATTGACTATGTAGTGATTACATAGTTCTTATGGGAACATGGAGACATACCAACCAGACATTTAGTGGTACATTTCTATACCTTACGTACATACAATTATATGAATATTGACAAGTTGTTGCAAAAGCCACCAGAAATAGACCACATTTGTTGTCTCTCTTTCTTTTATACTGACGAATAGAAAAGAAATTGTAGACAATGTACCTACTACTAGAAATTTAGTGTTGACATAGAGACATTTGGCCCCAGTCTGACTGCAGGGCATTTAACATTTACACTTTTTTAAGTTGTGTGTGTATTGGTTTTGTGCTGCTAATGCGGGGTTGTAGCTGGTTGAAAAATTATGCCAAACACAAAACCCCTCTCTTTGCCTCTCTCACCAACAAACTGGCATGTTATGCCAGCACAATTAATCCCGTGTAAATCAGCGCAATAAACAAAAGTAAGTCGTTGCCACTAAGTATTTTTAACATTCAAAAATATTCGGTATCCACAGCAATGTTGCCACAATACCAAAATTGTGTTGTTTATTTTATTGGTCAGTTTTAATAATGGAAAACACTTAAAGGTCACTGTATAGTTAAATTTTTTATAAACTCAGGATTAATTGTGCGGAACATTATCGTCAAGTTGTCATAATGGCCCTTAAAGTGGTAACCCTTTAAAAGGCAGAATTACCTTTTTGAAAATGCGGGTATCTTAATACATTTTTTTTAATTAAAGAGAAAATAAAAATTTTAAAATTGTATATCAACTATGATCGTTACTTTTTTGTCACAAAGTGTATGTAGGTAAATTAATTTGTTTCTAGGAATATCTTTTGAATTATTACTAAAATGTTTGTCTTCAATTAAAAAATAATCTTTGAGCTGTAATATATATGATTTCTTTACTCTAACTTTCTTATAATAAAATTTAACTGCATAAATAATAGAAATACAAGATTTAACAATCTATACATACCAATTTAAAGTTTTAGATTTTCTTTCTACTAAATTGTAATTTTGTAATAAACAATTTTGTAATAAACAATTCTTTGCTATAAACTATTGGAATAAATTTGATTAAAGTTTGGTTCTGATAACATGACAAAAAAGCATGAATAATCAAGCAAGTAGGACTACAATACATAGAAATGAAATCACAATATTGTCGTTACAGTTATGGATTTACCTTCGGCATTAATTTGTACTTCCTTTTCCGTTCGAATTTTATTTACAAAACTCGCCACGCTTGCCGGTTTACTCAGGTCAATTGGCGGTATGTCTTCATCGTAGTCTTCCTCCAACTCAGGCTCGATTTGTTCCTCCACGTCAGTGATGGAAGATGGCTCCTCCAAGTCGATCGAGTGCGAAGAAGCGGGAAAATAGCGCGGTTTCTTTTTGGAGGACGATGGCCCCAGCATGTATATGATGCCGTCATCTGTGTCATCGTCAATATCTAAAGCCTTAGGTACCATATGTTGTTCCTGCTGCTGCTGCTGTTGTTGTTGTTCTTGTTGTTGGTGATGATGATGCAAATGATGGTGAAGGGATTGATGCGCCTGCTGGTGTTGGTGTTGGTGTTGTAATGGTCCTTGGTGAGTTTGTTGGGCCAATTCGTTCACATTAGGACCATAAGTTGCCGCATATCCCGAACCGTTTTGATAAGGATTTGCTGTTTTGACATATGAATTACGACAGCTGCCGCCGCAGTTCATATGGTTTTCAGCATCTCCCCCATTAGCTCCATAACAGTGTCCCTTATGCATCGAACCCGTTTCACCATATTTTTGCAGTGAATGGCCAACGGTGCCTTGGAAGCCTTGTTGCCCACTACCAGAGTGGGCAATTGACTGCTATATGTGTGAGTGGGATCTTGCAATTGAAAGTGAATATGGGCTAATGTCTTTTTGTATTTTCATTGTGTCGTAAATGGGAAACTCGCAACAAAGAATGAATTTTAAAGCAGCCGGTACCTCGACGTAAACTGATGGCGGAACGGGTATCAGTGGTGAAGTTGATGCTTTGTATTTTCGGTATTCGAGTTGACTGGATAAAAGATATATTGAAAAGAAATAAAATAAATTAATAACGAAACTATTTGCATAAGTTGGCCAACCGAAATTCTGATTAAAATGCTGTTTATAATTTTAATCTATGTTCTACTTAATTGTGTTCACTCGAGAACAAACACTTTTCTTCTCCGGAATTTTCTCATTCCATCCAACTTCAAATGAAAATTCCTAGAAAGTAAAATGTTCGCCTCTTATTTGCGATACGATAGCTATGTACATATTTAGGATGATGAATTTTGCAATGAACGGATAATAAGATCTACAGCATTTAATATATTTATATACATATGTATGTAGGTTGTACTAAATTTTGTCATGTGAAATATAAATTCTTCGTGTTAATATATTATGGACTTAACGTCAGATCAGTATACATTTATGTATGTTTTTTTTAAATTCAAAGTTATATCGGACTTAAAAAAAGACACTCCAAAAAAGTCATGAAAATGTAGAGTTTGCGATCTGGAAGTAGTGCAAATTTCGATCCGATCTAATGATTTTTACATAGGGTTGTCATTGCAAGAAGTTCTCTTTTTTGTTGCCTGGTCACCGAATTGGAAGCGATTTTAAGAAAAATGTCCTTTATTGTGTTCTATGATAATATTTTCGTCTAGGAAAAATGGCTAATAGTTACCTATTTTAACAATTAGTTTCTTTTTATAGAAATTTAAACGCGAAACAGTAATTTAATGTAAATTTAAGCAAATAACTTTAAAATTTTAAACCAAAATTAGTTCATAAGTTTCTTCAAAAAAATCGATTTTTTAAAAATTCTGCTGAGTAATTTCTAAAACTAGAGAGGAATTACAAGGTTATGTATGACTAAAATAAATTTCTACTTGGTTTTCTGCTAACTATCGGCAAATTAAAAATATCGATTTTTTGGAAGCAATGAAAATGTACTTCCTTTAGAATGACTTCCAATTTTTTTTACTGGGTTACATGTAAATATGTTGAAAACCCATAAAATTAAGATGACAAGAGCGTATGATTAATATTATTCTAATATTCCTCATACGGTATGTAAATTCTTGAGGTCGCAACATATCGCTCGCTCATTTACTTAAACAACGTCACAACTTAAAAAAATTAAATTTTTGTGTAAATGATGCAGCATTAATCCCCACATCTTTTTTCATATTGCGTAAATACACATATACATACAAATATCTTATGTACTCAACTCTTGAAAGCAAAATAAAATTTTCTTTTTCTACTACTTTTTTGAGTTATGACGCTGTTTGAGTAAATGAGTGATGTGTATTTATGATGATTGTGTAATTGTGCAAACATCTATTCTACCGAACTGAATTAAGGAAACAATCAAATATTAGTGAAAATAATATAACTTGTTTTTTTAATTGTTTTTAAATCATTTCTGCAGTAATCTAGCTAGCTTTCAATATATATACATCAGGATGGATATTCATTACATGAGGAATATATGTAAATGTTTTTCTGTACTTTTTAATGGACCCTTTGGAATTAACCTTGTTAAGAGAAACCGACTTGCAAAATTTAACTTTTTTTTTAAATTTAATTTATACCATAGGCCTTATCGTGGTTGGCGTATTTCGACTTCGACTGTGTCATGTAGGTACTAGATTAAAAAACAAATGTTGCTGACTTTTTAAAATCTATTACAAAAACGTCATAGTTGAAATCGAAGTATGCCATCCATGATAATGAGGAATATTCACGAATAAGACCTAAAGAGATAGAACTTTTTATAACAAAAGTGAACATGACAGTCATACTCTATCCTATAAAGCAATAAACAAATTGACACTTGTTTATACTCGCTGCAGGTTGCTGTTCATGCTCTTTCATGTTCATGAGTTTTGTCGTTGTAGTCAAATTAAACTAATTTCTATTTATGTTGGCAACGATATACAAATATATTGCTGACAATATAACACAAAATGTGGAATTAATGATAGCTTAAAATTATTGCATACTCGTAGTATTTAACTCTACGTCTACACCTGGGGCCCGTTTCTCAAAAATACAAATTACAAATCTACAAGTAAAACACACGCAAAACAACAACACTTTTACAAATTTTATTGTTGTTTTGTGTGTATTTTACTTGTAGATTTGTAATTTGTAGTTTTGAGAAACGGGCTCCTGATATATTTTTATCAAGACAAATGTCAAATTCCATATAGAAAAATGAGCTAACATAAAAAATATTATTTTTCAATATAAAGTTTGACTTTTGTTATGATAAAAATATATCAGGTGTATACGTAGGGTAACAGAAACTACATCAAGTAAATCATGTAAAAAATAAATTAATAATAAATAAAGCGTTTTTGAATATATGCTTGATATTTTTTTTAAATGTATTTGCTTCCTCCAAAGTCTTAAATTATAGTATTTCTTCTTTTTCTCTAAAAAAAATCGCATTGATTTGATAACACCACGACATTTACAAAGAAAATGTTGCCGGATTTTTTCATTCAGTACGGCAATACTAGTTTACACTGCCACTCAAAAATATTATATATTATATATATAGTTCAAGAAAATATATATATTATATAAATAGTTTAGCGTGATACATATTTAAATTGAAATTATTCCTAAATAGTTTAATCTTGCATTCAAACAATTTACCTAATTGTTTATTTTTATTAATAAAAGGAATCCCCAGTAAAATCGTTGGATAATATTTTCAAATGAACTTCAAACATGCATCATTTAGGGCGACTTTTTGAGTTCAAGATTAGAGATTAAATTAACTTTAATCTTCATTTGTGATTTTTGGGTAGTCGATTATATGGGTTTACTTGCTAGTTTAAGCGACCAATCGTGGTGGTTTAATCTTATATTAATATTGATAACATACACTTGTGAAACATATAATTTTTTGTAAAAATTATATGTTAAAATAATTTAAAAACACATAAATAAATATATATATTTTATATTAGTTATATATTTCCTTTAACACGCGCAATATTTTACTTGTAAATAATAAAATATGTCAGTTTCTTCTTCTTCCCACAAAAAATCAAAAGTGTTGATAGCATGTATGACTTTTGCACTGAAAAATTTGCCACTATTTTGTTCCTCAGTATGGTAATACTACACATAATAAGAAGTTTAAGCTACCACTCAAAAATATCAAACTCAATTAATTAAGATTAAGTTAATTTTCGGATTAGCTAATTATAGAAATAAACTAATCTTAATCTCGATCCCAAAAAGTCGCCCTTAAACATCTACTTACATTTTTAGCCAACATACAGACTACACTTATGTATATACATATGTAAAGGTTCCTGATGAAGAACTTACTCTTTATATTTTTCATCAGCAGATCTTTCTCTTAAGGGAATACCCGACAAAAACAATATTATTAATGTAGTGAAAATTGGTGAGGCTATTGCCACCCATTCGTGACCGGAAATAACATTAAGAGATATTGCAAAAATACCCCACCATATAACCACCTCACCAAAATAATTTGGATGTCTTGATAAGCTCCACAGACCTAAGAGATAATAAAGCATTACACAATCATTACGTTTATTTATCATTCATATGTCAAGTTGCAAAATAATTGGTAATAGCACAAGTGACACTTACCGTCGTTGCAAAATTTCCCTTGATTGGCAGGATCCTGACGAAATGAAAATTTCTGCAAATCTGCATATGTTTCAGCCAACAAACCAACTATGAACATGCCTGTGCCAGTCGAGTCCAATGTAGTCATTGTTTTTGGAGCATTTGGTTGTGAATGACGGGGTGAATTGATAATAATGACAGGCAATGAAACGATATATACCCAAACGGCCTGCAAAATTTAATTAAAATTTAATTAATTCACTTGCATACGTATGTATGTGCATGGGGGTGCAAATAACAGAGGTTAGTTATTTAGCTTTTCATTTATTTGTTTATTCTCTTCCACAACTACTTATTCTCGTCCAATAAACTAATTTCTAATGAACAATCAATTATTATTGGGGAAATTTCATATTGAGCAGGACAGGGGGCAAATGTCGATAGAAATTTTATAATATTTCCATATGAAGTTTTTTGAAATATTTTTAAATTTTGTTCCATACTGTTTTCTTTTTTAATACATATGTATCAGGGGTGTTCTGTACATCGCGCGATTTGAAATCGCCTGATTTTCAGAAAAGAGCTCGATTAAAATGGTGACTTTTTGCAGCTTTTTAATTGGTTCTAATGTTTTAGATGCTTAAGACATTTTAAACGAAATTAACTTTGAATACACTAAATCGTCCGATCAGCGAAACACTGTTTTCAATTTTGGAAATCATACGATTTCAAAACGCGCGGTTTACAAAACACACGTGTATATGTCATCAAGGTGTATTTAAACAGGTGGCAGCGCTACTTCAGCTGATAATTTTTTGCTCTATGTGCTTTGTAGCTGAAGAATGTCAAAAACTTCGGTTTTGGTTTGGTACAATTATTTTTGTGCTTTTGACATTCTTCGGTTCTTTACACAGCTATGGTTGCCGTATTTTTGTACAACAAATCCTTACGCAGTCACCTGTTTAATTACACCATGCAAGAAGCGTTATAATATAACTACCGAGAAGGGTTATGTTTTTCGCGCGCTTCTTGTATATACATACATATGTTTGTAAATTTCTTTATTAGCAGGTTTTTTTTTATATCTCTAACGTAAACAAATTTTTAAGTGTTGGGCCAATTTTAAATTGAAAAAAAGGCTCAGTTGTGTTATCCATACCACCTGTAGTTGGGAATTATCTATTGATTTGAGTCATAATTTCTGTATATGAAATTCCCTTTATACGTGAACACAAATATGCACGTACCTGAAACGTCCAAAATACAGCATATCTAATGATATTTCGACGTGTATCATCAAACTGTTTGTCTCGCCCCAGCTTAACAATGCGATACAGTAAATAACCAGATAAACGGGCGCCCCAAAGACACACAAACAAAGTGACCATCAGTTGGCGACTGTCGTAAGCCTGTAAGAAAACAATCAGTATTAACGCATGTTTGTATCTGTATAAATGAAATGAAAATGTTGCATTTGAAACACGGGTATGTATGAGCGTGTGTATAAATAAACATGCACAAGTACATATGTACATATGTATGTATTGTATACGAGTATGTGTATGTATTTATGTACATACATATGTAGCTATGAGAATAAATTTATTTAAAATTGAGGGAGTTCAGTAAATAATCGGAATCTTGTTAGTAGTATATACATAATTCCAGGGATCGCAAATAACGATTATTTTCCAAATTTAAAGTGAAAAAATCACAATAATAGAGAAGTGCTACGTGCACAAGGAATATACCAAGATACTCCATGTTACATGGACTACCTATAGATGCAATGATTTTTATTTTTTTGATTTTTATTTATTCCACACAAAATAACAATTATTTCTTGATTTTTATTTATTCCTCAGAAAATAACAGTTATTTCTTGATTTTTATTTATCCCTCACATAATAAGAGTTATTTTGTGTCTTTTATTTATTCCTCACAAAATAACAGTTACTTTTTGATTTTTATTTTTTTGCTCAAAAAAATTTTAATTTTTAAAATTAATAAATAATAAAAAAGTAAATTTAATTTAACATATAAGAGTTTTTTTAAAGACTCTGGCGATAACTTCAATTTTAAATCGGTTAATATTCATTTTAACGCAAAAATTACGCTTTCTACATTTTAAAAGTTAAGCAAAAAAATAAAAATCAAACAGTAACTGTTATTTTGTGAGGAATAAATAAAAGTCACAAAATAACTCTTATTTTGTGAGGGATAAATAAAAATCAAGAAATAACTGTTATTTTCTGAGGAATAAATAAAAGTCACAAAATAAGAGTTATTTTGTGAGGGATAAATAAAAATCAAGAAATAATGATTAAAAAGTGATTTTTAAAATAAAAATTATAACCGTTACGGTCCCTGCATAATTCTCTATGGCATTTGTGTCTAGAGGAAAACATAGTTTTAAGTAGGGAAGTAACGAATACCAGTTTAGCGAATGCGAATGCAAATACTTACAACAGGGTAAAAAATCACATGAAAATAAATATGTTTAAGAACATGAAGTTGTATTATTTACTCGTAGATGTACAACATATAGCATTTTATTTTTAAATTGAGTCATGAATTGAGCAAATATTTATTGATTTATTAAAAATATAAATTCTTAAAAAAGAAAGATATATGAAATTATATTAAAATAAGTACAAAATTTTAGGCAGTCAACCCATTCATACTTTGGCCCAAAAACTTGGTACTCTGTTCAACATTTCATGTGAAATGCTGTCAAAATACATGTTCAGAAAAATTGGCATGAATTGTTAATGAAAAAATGTTGCAGAACTAGTACTCTGTTCTTTTACAAAACCTGAAAAATATTTTCAAACACAGTTGTATTTGAGTTTAATTTTGATACTTATGCTAACTTACTTATAGACAAATTTTCCGCTAAAATTTTAAAGCTTTGTTTAGAATGCTTTACTTGTAAGTATACGTATGCAACTTCTTCATGCTGGCTTAAAATTATTTTCGTATTTTTGACGTTTTTTATTCGTAAACTATTTTCGTACAAGAGGTACAAATATTAGCATACATTTTAGCGAATGCAAATAGCAAAAGTAAGCGAATTTAATAAAGCGTATGCGAACATTAGTTACACCCCTAGTTTCAAGTAATTTTATTTGAATTACAAAGATTAGATAATGTGCAAAAGGAAAAAAATCCAACTCCAATTTATATTTCCAAATTTTGTAATTTATTTTTATATTACAAATTATGTATAGATGTATTATTACATTGTCATGTTTTACGTAGTTGCCTTCTTCTCGTAGGCATTCAAGTATAATATAGATTATTCTAGATGAAGATGACAGCAAATTATTAATACTAAAATATATTCTTTTCGACATTCACATCTTTAAGTTTGCAAACTTACAATGATTTTGTGGTTAGTTTAACGTGCCTTTTTATTGAACACTAGTACATCCAACGAATAACGCAATCGCCCGTATCCTAGATGTCAAAAATTTTATTAGGACTCGTATAACAATTATCCAATTATCGATCACTAATACGAGTACGTAAGAGCTTTTCTATACTGAAACTACAGACAACGGTAAAATACAAAAACAAAATCCCTTCCACTCAGCGTTGCCATATGCACAGATTTATCCAGTCTTTCGCAGCTTTTGTTTAAAAAATATATCAATAAATATCTTGAAAATGGTATAATTCAAAATTGGCTCTCCAAAATGCATCATAAAAAATGGTCTTGCTTATTAATTATTTTGATAGATTATTTCGGAATTTTAATCACTCAACACTGACAATAATGGACAAGTATTTTTAGTATTAGACATACGAGTACGATTTATATGAAAAAATTTAGTAGAAAACTAAGTTAAGTTATATAAAAACATTAGAATTAAATTGACATTTAAAAGTAAACGAAAAGTCCATTTCATAATGTCATGTTACATTCTAAAGCTTTTTGAGACAACCTATTTAACATATTCCCTTCCATTTCATACATACATACATTCTTGTTTGTACTAAAGTCCTGCACAAGACCATTTATATTTATAAGAACTTTCAAGACATGAGCGAGTTTTCCAATGCTTTACTACAGAGAAATCTTCTAGAACAAACGCCAAACAACACTGTTTGCAAGATTTTGTCTCAGCTATTGCAGGTATAGGAATAAATAATAAAATCGGCCCTGTTCTGTAAACCGAATCCGAGTAAATTTCTCGTTTTCAAAAAATTAATAATGGTCTTGCAGACGTATTTAAAATCATACACGATAATTTTTTTCAGATATGATATTTGGGAATCTATATAATAAAAAAATCTAAAAAAATATTTCTGTTGTCGGAGTTAGTTTTCTAAAATCGTACGATTTCAAATCGATCGGTTTACAGAACAGGGCCGAATACTTCGTGACTGAAAAATTTGTGATGCTTGCTTCTTTCTACGCATGGGCGCGTATACAAGCGTCATGCATGTACATACACACACAAGTTGTGTGTATGCTCTTTTATTTTTCTGCGCACACACAAACGCACACATGCATTGACATTAGTTGTGTACGCTTGCTTAAAAAAAAACTCCCTTAAACACATAATAGCATACCATCTACATCTTACACACACATTCAAACGTACAATATGGAAAATAACAAGCATACATGTATCAACACTACTTTATTGACTGTTTGTTCATAACAAGAAATCTTCACGACATTGCTTGTTAGCACTCATATACACGCACACAAATGCATCTATCGTGCTTTGCTTATAATACGACAGAATATATTATTGGTGTAGTATAATGCAGCCACGAGAATACATTTAAAAAACAAGACGTATTTACATTTCAAGACTATTTACGCAGGTCTTTAGTTTGTACATAAAGACTTCCATCAATTTTAATGGCAAAACCAAAATGTATTGTTTGAGTGGGTGTTGGTTTGGCTTCGGAAACAGATACAAAAAAAAACAGCCAATAATTTCTTCTACAACAACGTCTGTGTACGTTTTTTTTTCATGACAAAAATAATAATAAAAAACACAAAAGAAACACTTAATAACAACGTTTTAAGTATTAAACATGTTTTTAACAGCCATACAATTTGGTGAAAATTGGCCATGATAGTCAATTTTAAAGATTTTTTTTCCATATATTATTCATATTCATAGTGGTATAATAAAATTAGTGCTCTTTTGGGACTTACTGTGTTATTGTAGTCAACTTCATTGAAAATGTATGAAATGACGTGTTAAAAGGAAATGGTTAATACAAAATTGAGTGAGCTTAAATTAACCTCAAAATTAATTGCCTGTGAACAGCTGGGTCAATATTTTATAAAGCACAATGGGTTAAAGTTTTTCTTTTTTTGCCTTCGTATGCATAATTTAATACATGAAATTAATATCGTTATAAAATTCCTGTAAGTTTCGAATAGTGCAACATTTCTTATATGACGGCCGAACAAGCTTATAACTTTTCTTGTTCTTGTATAGTTGTGCAAAATTCACCCTAATGGGGAATTAAAGTTTTTTTTACCCTAATTTTGTGATCGCCAACGTTTGTTCACCATTTTTTTTTTTTTTTTGTTCATGGGAAATATTTCACATGAACAAAATGTTCGCCTTTTATTACAAAATCGTGTAAATATTCAAACAGATTTAATGGTTGTTGCTATGGTCTCTTCTTGTTGAATCCCATATATATCAAAACTAAGATCAATTCATCCTCCTACGCAGCAATTGTGCATAAATTGCGCTAGAAGAGGCAATCGCTTCAAGCAGGTCGTCTGGTTCTAATAAACTTTCATATGGCTCCAGATGAAGTAAACTTGAGATTTAGTTTTTAATTTGGAGGGACAATTAATTTAAATCGAATCAAGAATAAAATATGTTCATAGGGTGCTGCTTTAGAAACCAGGGCTATCAGATATGGCGATTTCTCGCCAAACCTGGCGATTTTTCAACTCGTTTGGCTTCCAAGTATTTGGTTTGGCGAAATGGTGATTTTTCTGGCGATAAATGAATTTGTTGGTGATTTTTATGGCTATTTTTGTTAACAAATTTCAGCTTAACAATTTTTTTAAATCTGGCAAATTAGTTTGTTGAAGGAGTAGTTTCAAAAACACATATCATTTTAATGATTTTTCTTATATTAATTATTGTAATTAATGCTTTTTCAATTTGGATGAGAAAAATTTAAAAGAAATAATTTTTGACGATTTTATTTCTGCTTTTGGCGATTTTGTGCTAAATTTTTACACGATTATTTTATAAAAATTTATTTTAAAAATGATGCGATATAAAAACAAATTTATTATCAAATATATGTACATATATTAAGGAAAACTTCATAAAATTGATTTTGGCGATTTTTGGCGATTTTTAAAATCAATTTGGCGAAATAAGTAGGAAAAAATGTGACAACCCTGTTAGGAACATATAGTCCACATTTCAAACTTAATTTTAACTGGGAGTATCTTTACAATCATGAGAAAATTTATTAAAATCGGAAGGTATGTTTAGAATCTCTAGATTTATTCAAAAAAAATTTTATTTTATCCCATTGTGCGTTTCTGTTGGGCAAGAATCCCATCGATGTAGAGCTTTTAAGCTTGTAAATTTTTTATTTAAAAAAATCTTTAAATTATTATATAAAATAGGCTCCTAAAATGTGTTTTTTAATTATAATAATTGGTAATAAATTATAATTTACTAGCTGACCCCGGTCCGCGTTGCTGGCCCTAAGCAAACATTAGTGTTGTATATGGCATTGGTGGTACAATATGAAAATTGGATTTTGCCCACGAATAAACTAAATATTGCGCCATCTGTCGGACGAACTTCAAACTACACAGAAACACTACTCACGCACTATAAAGCATGTATATGAAGTTTGGTCAAAATCGGTTCAGTAGTTCTTGAGTTACGGTGCAAAAACACAAAAAAACTAAAAATTGCGCCATCTGTCGGACGAATCACTATTTCTGAAAGGGGCGTAGCATTTACCGGGGTAGAATATATATAAAAACACGCACCGGTCTTTTACAAATATTTTGTGGAGTGGAAGGCGAAAATCTGTTGGGGCATTGAAGAGTTCACCCCTAACAAATAAACGTGTTTTTGATTTTTATATATACATATTAAGATTACAAATTTAATAAATTATAATTTATTACAAATTTAAATTTATTTGCTGTTGGTTTAGCATGTCTATATACGCACTTTTGAAAATCACGAAAGAAAAAATATTATTATTTTATGAATTCTTATATGGTTTTTGAAAGTCTGTGCATAAAGTAAGAGGTTTGTGACTGTTCAAAATTTGTGGTTGAAGTCTACTGATGATTTGGTTGAAGCGCCAATGAAATGCGTATATAGACATGATAAACCAACAGCAAATAAATTTCAATTATTGTATGTAAACTTCTGACAATATGTCAAATAATAAATTTCTTCAAAATTTATTACAAATAATTTAATATTAAAAAAACTAAATATTTTATTTTTATTTTAAGAAGTTTATTAATTGCTTAAGCACGTCTAGATGCATTTCGTTACTGCTCAAGCAACACATCAGACAATGATGTAGGTAACACAGGCTGAATAATATTATTTATTATTTAAGAAATTTATTATTCTACATATTGTCATAAGTTTATTTTAATTTGAAATTTATTTGATGGTGGTTCAGCGATGCCCATATGCATTTCATTGTTGCTGTAACAAATCGTCAGTAGACTTCAACCACACATTTTGAATAGTCACAAACCTCTTATCTTATGTACAGACTTTCAAAAACTATTTGAGAATTCACAAATAATAATATTTTTGAAAATCACAAAGGAATAATAAATTTCTTAAATGCTAAATTTAAATTTTATTTTTCATTTTGCCTTATAATTACTTTTATTGTTATCCAAAAGATTTCTAATTGTATAAAGGTGTAGAAAAATAGAATAGCTTCATATCGAATATAAATTATTTGCTGGCTTTTGTATAAGTTTCTAAGCCTACTATGCTTATTTTTCTTTTGTGAGTAAACTAGGCTTGTGACGCACACTATACAAGTAAACTGTGCAGTTTTTATTTTAATGCGCCATAATGCAGGTGATTATTTGTATAATTCTAGGAATTCTGTCCAGAATATTTTTTCTGCGCTCATTTCTTGATTTGAACTTTTAAAACATCACGAGCCAACAGAGCGTTTGCAACATACACTACACAAGTTCACTGTACAGTTTTCAAACTTGAGCAAATATCAAAATCGTTTTGATATATACTCAGTTCACTGCGTAACTAGACTAAACCACCCCCTTACACTACACAAACGCACTGTACTGTGCCAGACTTGTGCAGTGGACTTGTGTCGTGTATTGTTGGCATTATATGAATATCAAGGCAAATTGATATAAGGTATTCTCGGCTCAATTTGCTTTGAGAAATTTATATTTTTAATCTCAAAAATAAAATGTACTAAAAAATATGTGTTGCCATCCAACGTATATTCAATTACAAGCGGCGAAAATTGTTACTTGATCGGTTGCGGCCACCTAGTATAAATTCGCTTGGTATGAATGTGACCTAATGAACCATATGTATTAAAAATTAAAACAACTTTGTATTTATGTACTAAAAGCAAGGAAAAATAAGGACATATCATTTATGTACTCCACAAACTAAATGCCCTTGTGCATACGGAATTATTTTAAGCATTCTTTGCAAATGCTTGGACAAATTTTAAAGGTCAGAGAAATTAGTTTTTCTTTGGCATATGAATATTTTGTGTTTAAAAATATATTTAGGCATTTCACAACCTATTGATTGTTTCACTTGTCCTTTGAATTGTTTCATAATTTTAATTGGTCTATTAAACAAATTTTGCAACAATGAACAATAATATTTTTTTCAACGGTTATTTGAATTCGCACGTAGTGATCAGAGATGGATAACTATATGCAATAGTTGTTTCATAATTATGTTCATACGGGTGGCTTTATGCATTATTTCGGTTAAGTATTCTCTTTGTATAAATTATTTAAAAAAGCATGGCCGAATATTAATATTTTTCTAAACGGTATTTAAGAAATATTGTTTAGACACATTCTATCATACATAATATCACTTGTACAATTTTATCTCCCTGTTGTAAAATAAAAAAAAATGTTACATGTTTTTTTATTTAAAATAACGCTTTTTGACGTCCTATATCTTTTTTAAAAGAACTGAACCATCAAAAAAAATTTTTTGTGTACTTGCTAATTCACTTGTGCTTTTTAGCCATTTAGTTAAATTTAATATTAAGTAATAAAACTATTTCTTTAAAAATTGCATTTCAATTGTAGAACTATTTAAATGAACTTGTGCAGACTTTTTTATGTGTTTCCTTGAAAACCTACTTTGCAGTTTTTCTCTCCTTCGTTTTGTTCAAAATATAATTTGAATAAACGCATTATAAAATATTTATATATTCATTTTTTATAGTTGCAGTTTGGTTAGTAATTAGTTTTGGTATGCTTAAACGATTTCTTAAACAAGTGCACGCAATAATTAGTGGTAGTGATGGCTAGACGCCAGTGAAGAATGTTCCGCATGCAAGTAAGTGTACTGCAAAGACCATTTACTCATGTGACTGCTATATTTATATTTGTATGAATGAACTCATACCTGTGTCAGTAAGTAAGCAATCATTCTGTTCCGTAGATACGAAGGGAGGGCTTTATAAAATAGCTCCCAAAATAAAAAATTTAAATGGGCAGTCGAAAGCCAGCGTTGCCAGTGTTAATATTAATTATATAGAATGTACAGTCTCTTCGAACACAAATGATTACAGATAATATGAAAAGTTTATGCAAAATGGTATTCGAGGCAAGAATATTATTAATTGGAAAATATATTTAGAATTGACTTCGTTCCAAGAAAATCATAATTGCAGCTAAACTTCTTTAGAGCAGAGAAATTTCATCACATGATTTTGTACATACATACATACATATGTTTATACGAGTTCATTCATAAGTACCTTTAATGAATTCAGCTATGGTGACATTTTCTTTTTGTTAAAAACTTTATTTTACGATACAAAGTATAGGTTAGGAAGGGTGGTGCTATACCACACCTCTACTCGGAGACCCAATTGGGTCCATTGTGATTAAGGTCATAAGTACAAAGTATAAGAAAATAGTAAAATTCAAAATTCTTCTGCTCAATTATTTCCGTAGTATACAACTAGTACACTACTTTCAACAAAACGGGGCTACGTGCCATACAAGTAAGGATGATATACTTGTATCGAACTCTTTTAGTAGCTCGTTTTAGACACAAACCTATGATTAAATCCCTTTAAATTATACGGGTCTGATCATCGGTTTGTATCAAAAATAAGCTACTGAAAGAGTTCGATACAAGTCTAAATGATGATTTTTCAAAGAGGCGATCACAATCGGCCACCGAGATCTTGTAGACTTTAAAAATTTTCTTTGGGGCTATCGATTCAATCGCTTCAGCACCTCAAAGATGGAAGTTAATGGAGGACATACAGCGAATTGGTGATGGAAATTTTCTTGAAAAGAATAAGGTTCTAAATGGATAGCTGTGGCGGTCATTTGGCTGATATTGTTTTCCATTATTAACGGCATACCCTTCTCTTTAATAATTTAATATCTTATTGGAAGATCCTTTACAAAACTATTTACATATATACGAGTATATACATATACATGTATGCATGTATGTACATTTGCATATTACATTTTTATGACTAACGTTTCGAAAGCAAACGAAAAAAAGATGATAAAATCAAAAACAAAATATATATTTAATTTTCTTTTTTTAATCTGGTAAATCCATTGCAAATAAAACTTTTTTGCTTTTATTTTAATACTTTTGTTTTAAACTTGTAATCGAAATTGTATCAAAGAACAAATTCTAAAACAAACCCGCTACTACGATCAAGGTAGTGCATACAAGTTTGTCATTTTATTTGTGACTTTTTTGCATAAAATTTCATGAAATTGGTAACACGAAACTTTTTCTAATGTGTGACCTTCTCCGAGAAAAGGGACCTAGTGTGTCAAAAAACGGGTGTGTGTCAAAATCGATAAAAATGAGAAAAACATTAAAATTTTATTTTTTAAATGCGTTTTTCTCAAAACTTCATTTTCACACACTAGGTCCCTTTTCTCGGAGGAGGTCACATATGTACTTATGTATGTATTGCTAGCGCTAGAGAAAAGACTAAAATAAAAAATGGCGTAGTATGAAACTCTAAAAAAAAGTTGCGTGCAAATAAAACCATTGTGTTCTTCATCAGGAGGAGGACACTGTGACACTGGCAAATCATCCGAGTAGTTAACGTACTGTTAGAACGCTTATCGTTCCAAATGAGCAAGCATAATAAAACTTGGTGTGAAAAAACCTGTTGCTCAAATAAATAAGTTGGCAGTAACCACCGTCTCATGCCAATTTAAAGCGGCCCATCCATTATACCATGCTATTGCATATGTTGTTGTACATATTATTGTCGTTTTGACCTATACTATCCAACAAATGGCACAAATCTCAAATAAAATATTGCAAAATTTTCCTGACAGTGAAAAAATAAAGAACATTGAACAATGTTGCCACCAAATTATACAATAAAAATCAAAAGTATTGTGATATTTGCCAATATATTGTCCCAGCTTCGAATATGACATACACATTGACGATATTATTGTACAATACGAAAAATTGCATAATTATATTGCAAGTGGGTGGACCGCTTAAGAGCTTAAACAGAACGATTTTGAGATGTTTTACCATCTCAAATAACAAGTTTTAGTTTTAAACACGTAAATGGAGTATGTTCACTACGTTTTTGATAACTCTGGCAGCTTTGTGTTGTTATTAAAATCACAGCTCTTTATATTTAATGGGGCAACTCAAATTTTTGGCATTTATGTCGTCGAAGGGCCTGTCCCACGATGCCGACAACGTTCGACTTGTCGCAAAGTTACATTGGACAGAACAACAAAATTTTAAAATTTGTTTTTGTTTTGAATGTAAGTAAGTCGAACGCTGTCGAAATTGTGAGACGGGACCCAAGTGTTAGTAATTGAATTGAGATTTTTTTTTTCAAAAAGAGAATTTTTAACATATGAACTTTTGTCGCTAAATTGGAAATTTCACACTCCAAATCCTGATATGGATATACATAATGATAGTGAGTGATACCTATCGTCACTTAAAGATGCTGTTGCTTGGTCGGACAGACTTAGGTTGGTTATGATCAGGGATCAGTTGGAGAAATTACAGAGGCTTGCATGTCTCTGTATAACAGGGGCTATGAGGACTTGTCCTACTGCGGCAGTGAAAGTCCTGCTTGAACTCCCACCTCTGACGATTGGGATAGAAACTGTTGCCAGGCAAAAAGTCATCAAAATCGCGGGAAGAAATGCAGTTAGAGATTGTCTAATTAGCCTGGCAAGACACTTACACCTATTGACATGAAGAAAGTATCAGGCAAGGAATTGAACTAGGAACTCGTTATATTTCACACAATCAGTGTTTTTAACCACTATCAAATCCTAGCGTAATTTTCAATGTAAAATTGTATGGCAAAACTCGTTAAGTCCGTGTTCAGTTTTGCCACTTATGCTAAACGCATGCCAGTTTTTCGTTATGCATAATCCTGTAAAACTTTTTCTTTGGGTCTCTTTCGCAATTAGTGTGTAAGTTGTTGTTTGTGTCACACAAAATCACAAATACAAAATACGAACATCACCGTGACAATTGGTGTAAAATTCTTTACAACTAAATACAGATCTTTTCTTACATTTTTATAATTTAAAAATCTAAAATAATTCAACATTTGGAAAAGGCGTGTGCGACATGCAAAGTTCACAAAATGGGAGGGGAAGGGAGAAACCGTTTGTGTTTTTGTACACTTTTTTAAATGCGAAACTTTTTCAGAAACAGATATTATCATAAAAATTATTGTTTATTCAATAAAAGTTTGCATTTACAATTGAGTGTGAATTGATAGAAGGACTTGACAATGCATACATTTGCGTTCTTTTACAATTTAAACGAACCGCAAATACTTCCTTGTGGTTCTTGTGTAAAACGATTTGCAATTTATGTGTTGTTTAAGTATTCATAATTACACATCTGCAGCTATAAATTTCTATTGATTTTCTAATTACTTTTTTCACAAAGGAACAATAGTTAATGAAATTTGTCCATGAAAATGATTCGCTTATATGTATGTATGTACTCGTATGTAAGTATATTTACATAAAAGTTCAACTGCTTAAAATCTCTTCAGCAAACTAATTATGTACATTGAACGACTTGTAGTTTGTGATAAAAGCCCTTAAATGCAGGAAGTTCATCATTTTTGTGCTGCCCTGAATTTGAAAGAATATATAAAAGCACTTTTGTCTTAGAAGAATGTATTAAATTTGTAAATTGCATTGTTTGCATGCATAAAGATGATTGTACACTGCGCAACATTTGAATGTAACAAAATATATTTCATAAAAAAAAAGGTTTGGTTTTATTTACGAGTAATAAAGAAGACACTTCTCTCAAGATTAAAACTAGTAAGAAGAATCCTCTTTAAAAACGACCATCTCTGACTGGTTCCAGTTCAAATATTTTATATAAAAAGAATTTTTGTGCATAATTCAGATAGTCTATACAGCTATAGTACATACAGCGTTATCAGTATGAATATAGTCCGAAGTTGTAGAGATCATTTATCACGGCCATGTATGTTACCCCCATCTACTATATCTTCTACATACCAGACTTGGACATTAATGATTACATTTTCTAGTTGATTAAACATGTTTTACAAAATTTTTGTTTTTCTAATTTAAAGTTTTCAATTACAATTACATTTTGTTGTAATTGCGAATGAAGAAACAATTAGATTTAAATGTTATTGTGGTGGAAAAAATCTCAATTACCATTAAAAATAATTGCAATCGAAAAAATGCAATTACAATTATATGTAATTGGAAAGTAATTACATAATCAAGTAGTTATAGAAAATCTATGTAATAACTACTTTTTTATTAATTGGAAAAATATTCAATTACAATTAAAAATGAAATTCAAAAATTATAATAATAATCCTATTTGCAGAAGATAGAATAATAATTATTTATGAAACTAATTCTTATAACTTGAGATGATCGAATTTCGAGTTTTTTTTCGTGTCACACGTGATCGTGATTACATTTATAAATAATATATGCTGACTTTTTCTTAAGTAATTTTTTAGAAGTTATGTCATATATGTATAAGTACATATATCATTACCTTAATATAGAAAGGCGCTAATTCATTTTTTGTTAATTGATTTTTTTTTTCGTTTATTTCGCTAGAAGAACCTATAATGTATATAAATATTTTTTGCTTTACTAAACATTTAAAAAAAGTGAGTTAATAAAATATTTTTTTTTACAAAAATTGTATTGAATTGGTTAAACCAAAAAAAAAAAAAATTCCTTGCTTAATGATATTTAATTACAATTACAAATATGTAACTGTAATTGAAGCTTTTCTATTAAAATTACATTTTGTAATCGCAATTGAAATTTTTCTTCAATTAGAATTACATTTTTGTAACTATGTAATTAAAAAAATATTAATCAAAATTGCCAGTAATTGAAATTGAAATTGAATTAATGGTACCTGATACAATCGACCTATTTCTTCCCTAAGAACTATAACATAAATAAATATTATTTATTAAAATTTTTCTTGTTTTACAGTGTTTTTAGCTAAACTCTTGCAAGTATTTTATCATTATTCAAAAGTGAATCAATGATTTAAAAAGTATTTAAGTACTTGATACATACATACATACATACATGTGTATGTATTAATGTATGTATACATGCAGGGGCAATATGCATATGTATATGCATTTGCTTCCTTGACAATGTGGAATTTGTACTTGCAACAATATTGCAAAACAACTGCTACAAGTGCAAATATCTTAGATTGATAAATTTGTTATTTATGACAGGAAATGACGTTTTTTTTTCCTTCAAAATAATGAATTTAAAAAATTTTATTTAATTTGAGTTTCCATTAAATGTACAAACACACATATATACATGTTGCTCCATTATTGCGATATAGGCATAACTCAAAAAATTAACTTTGCAGAATTAAGTTTCAACTTATATACAAGATTTAAAAATACTCTATTTTCTCAAGAGCTTACACTTAGACTTAGGTATTTTGTATGAAATGTTTTTTTTATTAACTCCAAAATCGAATTTTTTGAGATATGGCTATGTTGCAATAAAGTAGGGACATGGGCGTCATTGCAAATTAAAAAGTTGGTTTTCAATTTTCATTTTTGTGTAGAAGTGTGCAAAAATTTTTCCAGTTAAAAGAAAAAATTAAATTGTAAACAATATTGGAATCGAGGTGTATCTAACTAGATGGTCTATTGCATATGATAATTTTTTGCTCTATGTTCTTGGTATCCGACGAATGTCAAAAAATTCTTTTTCTTTTGGTTTTGGTACAATTATCTTTCTTCTTTTGACGTTATTGGGATCTTTACACAGCTATAGTTGTCGTATTTTTGTACAATAAATCTTTATGCAGTCACCTGATATAATTGCAACATGATTGAAATACAGACATACATACATACATACCCAGCTAACATTTTGTATCATAATCGAATCGTTTCCGAATCAGCTTGACGGGAAAAATAACCGCATATGAGCTCATTTTTCGATCATAAATGATACTCCCGTTGTGAGAAAATGGTACCCTACAGATGAATCATACCAAAGAATCATTTGTGACACCATTTGCTGATTAATTTTTGAGAAATTTTCTGGTAGTATTAAAACATTAAATTACATTTTTGCGGTTTCTTTGCATTTTGTTCCTCTATTTTGCAGAAATCATTATTTGATGATAAATATGAATCATAAGTAAATCCTTTTTCAATCACGGAAGTGATAAATCAGTTTTTAATCATTAAAAGTGATCTGAGGAGAATCATATAAGAGATTTCTGCAAAAAATTATCAGCAAATTGCTAGCTGGGTACATACATACATACATACATACCCAGCTAGCCTTTTCAATCGCAGAAGAGTCTATTGTGAATCGTATGCAAAGAATTTTCAATCGCAAGACGAGCTCATATTTTATTCATGGAAGATGCTTCGCACGGGAAAAACTGTTACCTGTAGACGATTCGTATACAAGAGCCACAGAAGGCGCTTTTATTAGTCGTAGATGCAATCATTTGAGATTTATTTAGAGATTCTCTTACAACTCTTTTTTGAAGAATGTTGAGAATCGTATGAGGCTCTTCAACGTTAATCAGTATGCTGCTATAGGTGTGGGAATTGTAAATTTATTGAAAGTACTTATAACATTTTCGCTATAGGTAATTTTGAAAAATTTTATAAAAATAACATTGAAAAGAATTAAATATATACGAGTATTTATCATTAAGACGGGCATTTTTCTAGCGTTGATTATCACATATTAAAATTATTTTTACAAATTAAATACTTTCAGACTTGGCCTCGATACAAATATTTGAAAAATATATTAAATTCAATCGTATATTTAGAACACATCTTTGTCAGAGGACCGAAATGAGTAGTGAAAAAGTGAGTAGAGTTGAATCATGACTTATAATTGCTGGTACTTATGCGCACTCATACTTATTGCAATGTTGTCTATGAATCATATTCACTTGAAAGTTTGAAGTGCGCATCGAACTCATACTTAGCAACATTTATGACGTTGTTGATATCGACTCTCCTTAACTCAATTCCTATGGGGGATGAACATTAAAGTTTTCATTATGAGGTTATGTGTTTCTCTGTTGCTATTCTTTGTTTTTTTGCAAAGATTGAAAAAATAACCCAATTTACTACTATTTTATACTATTTGCAAACTATTTAATGACTAAACTTTTAAATAAACATACATTCAAGAGTTGAGTGAGCTGAATCAATGTGAGTAGTATATATATTTTCCTGAAATTAGAAAGCAAACTGTATAACTATGATGTCGACGTCGCATTCATATTTATTTCAAACCTATACTTATAAATTAATGTCATCGTGAGTATGCGTAAATCAGAGTAGTTGATTTTAAATGATGTCTACTCACTTATATTTAAAATTTCATGAGTCAGTATGAATAGCGAAAGAACGATTTATTGCCGATCACTGATCTTTGTACGAAAATTAACCACAACACTAAAATGCAATATTTTATAATTAGACGAGTAGATAATGCATACGTTAAAGACCCTGATTCACTATCCTACACGATCGCACGATTCATTCACAAGAAAATCTTGCAGAAGTCTGGCCGACTTTAAAAAATCGCTTCTAAATGGTGTTTTAGGTGCCACACTATCGTACAAAAATGATAAAAAAAAACATTCTCAGCTGTCTGACAATAAAAACAACTCTGATCGCATAGAATTTACCATTTTAGGAAATGTTTCATAAGTATTTCTAAAATCGCACGACTTGCCAAAAAAAAAATCTGTCACACAGTTTGAATTTGTTGACCACACTACCACACTTTTTTAGTACACTTGTCATATTGGGCAGATCGCGCGATTGTGAATCACGGCCTTAATGCGAGCCTGTGAATTGAACAAATAAACTTGAACATGATTAAGAAATGATTCCTTGATTAAAAACTAATTACAGATTAAATAAAAAAAATCTAGCGAAAAAAAAACTGCAAAATTTTTTCTTAAATCATCTTTCGGTCCATCAGTCATATAGTTGGTCGGATCAATAGTTCAGAAGATACGGACTTATTTACACTAGTTTTGAATTCTGTGCCACTGTGCGAAATTATGTAACTAATTCACTCTACCATTATTACACGGTAGTATAGAAATCATCATAAAAACACATTTTCTTATTTGTTTTTTATTTAGACAATATCTAGCAATTTTTAAAACAAGAATTGAGATAATAAATTTAATCTTTTAATAACATTTTGCCATCAATTGTGTTTGTGTATGTACATATATATATATATATATATGTATGTATGTAAGTTTAGCCATTTCAATATGTAGCATATGCATATCTGCATACAATATAAAGTATGCATACACATTTGGCTTGCTGCTAGGCAAAATAATGCTTACTTGTGTTTTGGATAGAAAAATTTAAATAGCTTGTATTGTGGCCCGTCATAATACACATGAAAGGAACCATTAAATTTCATTGTGTTCGAAAACTTTGTAGAAATGCATAGACAAGTTTGTGTAAAGCCACGCATACATAAACAAACATGAATATGCATGAGAGTGCATGCATGTATTTATTTGCCCGGGGTATTTCCCGGCTCTGTTAATAGTTAGCACAATGAAACAAAATGGAAACGATTTTTGAAATCCCATAACTACTATATATCTATAAAGAAATGTTTTTCAAAACCTCATATTTTTTTATGTATATTTACGGCGTCTGTTCCCCAGATTTGATGCCTGTACTTGTGTGTGTATATAACAAAATTGATTTAAATCACCTAACTGTCTTAATTTCTTATTTAGCTTTCTCAATAACTTCGTAGTTATACAGAGAACACATGAGTGTTTCGTGCAATGGACCAATAAATACAAAATATTGTACATAGCTTGTATGTATATTGTTGTTTTAATGCACGTCTTAAGTTTAGACCAGAATGGAAAATATTATAAATTATGGTGCGTACTTTCGTAATAATTCGTGTTGATGAAAAATTTTAAACTTAAATCTGATATTTTTTTTTTAAACGGACTTCTTTAAAACTAATTGAGTTATGTAAATTTCTTTTCACATATAACGCTTTTCAAAACCGAAAGTGAACATTTTGAATTGAATTTTTTATTAAAGGTACTCGTAGTTCAATTTGGTTGGTTGATTTGGCATGCTAAATTTTATAAAAATTGGCCCGCCCATTTAAAAACTGCCGATTTATTATTTATCCGATATGTTTCATTCATATCCCACTGTGCAGTGTGAGCAGAATTTTGCTACGCATAAAACCATGTCATTCATTGGTTGATTATATAAGGCGAATGGTTGTCAGCTGATAACTGCTCTGGTGTCAAAATTTTCTTTTTTCTGACAGCTGTAATTTTCTTGGACTAATAGTGAGTACACACTTTGCAACGTGTTTACGCGACTCATTTATATTACATGTTGCATATTTTGACACAGACACTGCAACCATCAATGTAACTTATAAACATCAAACCATTTTTATATTTTTGAAACGTCGAACGCAACCATAAACAAGACTACACACTATGCGAGCGACAATGCAACCTGCCTGGTTGCATAAACACGTTGCTAAGTCTGTACCATGGTACACACAAAAAAGTAATATGTATGATTTTGTAATATTAATTAAAATATTTGTAATATCAATTAAAAATTTAATTAAATTTTCACCTATAAACAATTTGATAATATTAATTAAAATTTTCCACTCAAATTAATAAATACAATTAAAAATTTAATTGAATCAATTAATATTTTAATTGAAAATATTAATTGGTGAATACTTTTTTCTGTGTAGGTAGTCTGTAATATTACATTTTCTTGTTGAATTCGTCCTTTATATGATGCGATTGAATCTTTCGTGAGCTGAAATCATACACTTCTTTTAACAGTATATCGTATTTTGTTGAATTTTTGAATTAGAAGAAGAATCATATCAAATCCATTCAACCAATTTGAACAGAAAAACGAGGAAGTACATACATATAACTAAGCCTTCGATATGAAATACGTCTCATAGATATGAATACAATATAATGTTTGAATTGAGTATATAAGCGTGCATCTCCATACAAATTTATATGGCGCAATCTGCACTTAATGCAAGTATTTATATTAAAAAAAATTCTAATACAATTGAAAAGATATTGTTAAGTGTGTGATTAGTATAAATTATGGGATTATTATTCTAATAAAATGTTTATTAAACAAAAATTCTATCTTTGTGCATGAGAATAAATGATAATTCCACATACTACATACATACGTACATATCGTCGCTGTTTTAACTAACTGACATAACTGACATTTTGTAAATTTTACAGGAGAGGAGCTTTTATGATTGTTTTCTACATGTATTCTTATGGAAACGTCTGAAATATTTTTAATATTATAGGCTCGACAGTGATGTTTACAGTCATAAAAATTGTGGACAAGGTCTATTATGACTCACAAAGTCTAATAGTGGACTTAACTCATTTTTCAAAATGATGTCAGTTAGGTCAGTTAGTTAAAACAGCGACGATATATGCATGCTAAATAATTAAATGTAAGGATATCGTGCTAATTACAAACGAGGCAATCGTTATGGCGGGCGATAAAATAAAAATTTTCAATCTCTCAGTGAATTTTTAAAAATGGGAAAATTGTCATGATTATGTCATTCAATGCCTTCATTTGAAAGGTCTCAGTCAACCAATTTTAAAGCCGAGCTAGGTTTTAGTCTGGAGAAAGAGTTTAAACAAGGCCGTACGACCTGCCACGTCGAACACAATAGTAATCGATAAATTGAGTTATCCATGCCGGTAAACAATCACAAAACAGTTTTGGATCTTCGGCTGAAGCAACGTACTCGTACAATGCATATTAACCGAAAATTTGAAGATAAGAAAGCTGTGCGCCAGACGCACGCTTGCTGACAATTTTTTTTTTTTAAGTAGGACCAGCACTCAAGGGATAATCCCTACTCATGCAATGCATTGTACTAGAACTAGGAAAATAGGTTATGGAGACGAGGATAGAGGGAGTAGTGTCTGTGGACATTCGATTTAAGCCTTCCCACGTTGAAAGTGACAGGAAACACTTCCACATACGAATAGTACGGCTAAAAAAGAAATTCTCTGTAATGCGTAGTGCGATTTACTGGCCAATCGACCACAAAAGGATGTGCCCTGAATAAAGTTCGTGCTGTGCGTAAAAATGTTTGGTTTTCAGGAACAAGTTCCCTAATTTCATTAAAATGGAATGTCCATTGTAGTAACTATAGAACAAGGAAATGCACCCCACATTGCGTCGATGCTCCAATGAGTCAATAGAATTGGATACCCTACTGTCACTAATGAGCTTCTTCGCCCTCTCCTTTACGCGGTCGAGCAACCCCAAATTAGACTTTGAAGCGCCGCCCCATACATGAGAGTTGTATTCCACTTCAAATACCCCTTTTAGACACGGAAAGTTTGCTTTGCAAAGTTTTAATTCAGCTGTGTGAAAGACAGAGGGAGCAATACTATCTCTTTCTGTCTTCCACCCAGCTGAATTAAGACTTTGCAAAGTAAACTTTCCGTGTCTAAAAGGGGTAAAAGAGTAATTGGCGATGTTTCACAGCGTCAATTCGTAAACATGGATAAAAACATGGGTCCACCACCTCGCACCTAAAGCAAAGAGACAGACAAACCAGTGGACTGGAATGGGAGAATCGTGTCCAAACAAGACGAAGTCAGTTGCTCTTTCCGGAAAGGTGATGCGATCTATTTTTTGGAATGCGCGTGGGATAATTTGTATAAATTATCTTCAAAAAGGGAAAACAATCAGCCGCGAGCAATTTTCTAAAGTTTAAGTGAGAGAATTAAAGAAACAAGGACACTTCGGTGAAAAAGAAAGTTCACATATGTTAATGCATTGCGATGGTCAAAATCAATAAATGCTTCATTACGCACTATATTTGCCAGATTTAGCTCCCTCGGACTATTTTCTATTTATAAACTTAAAAACTGGATCCGTGGCAAAATATTTGCCAACAATGAAGAGTTGGAGTCTGCGGTTGAAGACTATTTTAAGTAACTAGACAGTTCTTACTATAAATAGATCATCGAAGCTATTTAATATCGCTGGGAAAAGTGTATCGAGCTAAAAGGATATTATGTTGAAAAATAAAGAAAATTTGTCACAAATTTTGCTGCGTTTTCTTTGTTAGGTCGGCTAGTTTTGCGACCGCCCCCGTATCTGCTCAGTCAGTTTTCTTCATTTGTAAAATAAGAGTTCTATTATTATGGGCCAGTCTCACGATGTCGAAAACGTTCGACTTGTCGCACACTTACATTCAAAATAAAAACAATTTAAAATATTTTGTTGTTGTTTCAAATGTAAGTGTGCGACAAGTCGAACCTTGTCGACATCGTGGGATTGGCCCTATGTTTTGTCTGTACTTGGCTGTACGAGTTACCTCTAGGTTCTTACTTAATGCATATTCAGTTAATTTTTTTTAAATTTATGTAAGTTGTATTTAAATACAGTTTTTCAGTGACAATTCAAGTTATTATTAAATTACATTTAAAGTATGGCAGCACTACAAAATTTCCAAATGCTATGGCAAGCTTTATATACAACAGCTGTTAAATATAAAGAAAGAAGTGGAAACAGCAAAAAAACACATTTAATTTATATATATATTTCTGTGGGAAAATGAGATAAGAAGTCTAAAAGAGATAAGCCGCAAGTAGTGTTTTTCATACGGGATTTCCCGGAAAAAATTTCCCGGGATCCCGCACATTTTCCGGGAAAGAAATCCCGGGAAATTTGTGCGGGAATTCCCGGGATTTTTTGATCTTGCTATGGCAACTTAATTTGTATGTACACATTCCTTGATGAGTGACGTTATTCACTTTATTAATGCGATGGTGCAATAATAAGGTGATGGCAATATCACAATAGCTAAAGCTTTACAACAACTAAGGCCGAGTTTACATCTGGTACACATGCATTCTGAGACTTTGATACCTTTATTTGGAAAAAGCAGAACGCGACTATCAAAATTTAATTCTACAACAATTCATAAAAGTAAAATACAGAAATGAGCAAGGAAATAAAAGAAAATTACAAATAATTACAGATTATCTTTGGTAAATAGTACGGTTAACAGCATTAACAGTTTATTCTGTACTAAAGTCCTATTTCCAAAGAAATATGCCCTTATGCATAAACGATTGTTAACGTTAAAGCATGCGTTAAAACTGGTTTTGCCATACAAAATTCGTTTGTTAAACCAATTTTAAGTTTAACAATGGTTTTTTCATAAGGGGGATATTTTGTAATATTTTTTTTAATAATACTCGTATAATTTCTTTTTTATAATATTGGTATCTATGTATTATTATATAAAGAACGGAAACGGTATTATGTTTTGAATAATGTGTGTATAAAACGTTATAATTTAATCGATCTCATGAATTATAATTTGTTTTTGTTGAAATAAATTAAATTTATAAATATTTTGTATTGTTTTGTACTGGGCGGGAATTCCCGGGATTTCCCGGGAAACCGAAATATCTTTCCCGCTTTCCCGGGAAATGAAAAAGTCCGGGAAAAGAAAAACTCTAGCCGCAAGTCATTTTGCTATAACTTCTTGAAAAATCGCATAAATCAATTGGGGGGTACTTTCAAATATGCAGATTACGGAGGCAGCTTTAACTCAAAATCAGCTTATCTAGACTTAAGCTCTTTTTCCTTTTTGCCACAGATTTTATAATAATATCATATTATGAAACTACCCTGCAGGAAATCGAACTGATACACGACTAGTCACGTAACCTGTCCCCAAGTGATAAGGATCAGTCCGAGTTCTAACACGTCCTATGAAACGAAGCAGTCACTTTTACATGGGAATGGCCTAGGATGGGGTGAATTGATACTTTGTATGTACTTTGTGACTTGTCACTGAACTATCTTGTTGGCACCTAATTCGCATAGAATAATATAAATTATTTAAAAATGTCATTCTGACACTTGACCGTAACAATGAAAACTTATGATTTTTTTTATTGTTACAAATGCAATTATATTTTTTTTAAGCAGATATTTTTTGGGAATCGAACTGACAACCTCCGGCATGACAGTCCTGCACACTATCCACTCGACCACAGGGGCACTCATATTTCAAAAGTATAAACAACAGTTAAACTTAACTTTAGTTACGGGACTGGTTCCAGAGTGGCTTGGCGGTATCATTGGAGGGAAAAATTAACATTATATTTTTACTATTTGATAAGTCTCTCAGTGCCGTTTACTATAATACTAGACCAATTCCCAATTAAATTAGCAAAATATCGAGACGATACATCGCGACAGTGGTGAATATGTAACCATTTACAGGATGTCTTTTTTTGCATACAATACTTCCTACTTTTGGTAACACTCCTTTTACACAAGTAATAGGACGAGTACTTTTGCATCAATTGTCACAAAATTAGTATTCGCAAAAATTAAACAATCTAATACGGTCAGATGATGTCCAAGTACATGTCTTCAATAAACAAACACAAGCACAAGGATTCGCAAAAAAACTTGTTTTACAGAATATGAACTTCAAGTTATGAATTTAAGTTGTTAACTTAGTGGAAAAAATATTTCATTTTCCTCTCAAGTGGTTAGTTAATTAAAGATTAAAGACCTTATTCAGAAAAAAATAATTTAGGTTTACCAAACGCTTAGCAAAAAAATTTCCATACAAAATTTGTCTTGTAAACATTTTGTAAACCAAAATTATTTTTTTCTGAATACGGCAGTAATTATGTGATATTAACTAAAAAAACAATTTTTTTGGGTTATCATTACCTTGATGTGATGATATGTTTGTAAAACTTAAGTGGAAATTAAATACATACACAAGATTGATTTAACTATTATTTAAATATGCACTCAAAAACTCAACCTCGTATGTATTTAAATAGCACTTAAAGATAAATAACATTTAATTATAAAGTCGAAAAATGAGCATTAAAAAGCGCTTAATATTTAATTAAAAGTACATACATACATACATACATACATATCGATGGTCACACGCAGAAAGGCCCTAACTCGCATTTTACGAAATTGAGTTTTTCAGTGATTCCAATACATTTTACCCAAATACATCTCGTCACAAAAATTTATTGCAATATTGTAAAAAATAACGCTTTTGCGAATCAGTTTTACAAAGCAGTTGTACAAACACTTGTACTGTTTATTATTATGTTTTTACCTTCTCCTGTAAAGTTACAGTTATTTGAGTTAGGGCCTTTCTACTTGTGACCAACGATATGTACATATGTACATGCAGTATCCTCACTTACCTTTGATGGTCGATCGATTTGTCCAAGAAAAAATGTTAGCAGGGAGATTATAATGAAATTCACACCTCCAGCAAAGTCCGTTAGTTTATCCATCTGCAGTATGGAATTGATGAGAAAGAAGAATATTTGCATGCTAACGGTAACTATGGCACTGATGGCATAGTGGTCATAATCCAATACATTAATGGCCATTGTTGTTCTTGTTGTTGTTGTTGTTGTTGTTATAGTTGCTTAGTGTATTTTTAAAGCAGCTAATAATATCAATTATAATGATATCAACTCTAATGCGGATAGATTTAATTCCGCTGACAAACAATCACGTCGATAGCAAATAACGTTGCAGGTGTGTGTGTGTGTGTGTGTGTGTGTGTGTGTGTGTGTGTGTGTTTATGTGAGAGTGATTATTCGAGGAAGTAAATATTTTATTTGTTTGGAAAATATATATTGTTTCTTAAGTTTTTTTTAATACATTTAATTAAATTGTAGGCAGTTTTATAAAATTTATAAAATATTATCTGTATTATTATATTATACTGGTTGAATATTTTATGCAGTAAGTTAGTTGTTGTTACTAACTAAATTTACTTACATAGGTAAATAGTTAGCAGGAATTTTGCATATGGCGGGGATTGTTTGTTAGAGAGTGGGAAAAATACACAGAGCAAAAGATATTGACTGGTATCATCAAGCTTTTGTTAGGAGTTTATAAAAACTTAAATAAAATTGAGCAATTAATTGAACGACAACTTCTTTGGGCAACATTATAAGATGTTTGCTGCTTTGTGTGTCTGTGTCTGTGTTGTTTGTTGTTTTTCTCTTTTTTTATATATCCGTTTAGTCAGTTTTCTCTTCATCTAACTATGCGTAAATAAACAGAAGGAAAAAAGTAAAAAAAAAAGAAATATGAAAAATTTGTTTATATAGCAGCATAGTTCGTCATAGCTCAAAAAAATATTAAATGTAAAATGTTTACATAAGTTTTGAAAACCTTAACAAGTGAGCGATTTTTAGTTGTTATAACATTTATTATAATAATATTTATTTATTATATTACACTGTGACACATTTGTTGCAAATCTCTGTAGTTTGTGAGTTAAAGGGTAATACTTTTTTGCACATACATGCAATTATTTTTGTCAAAATATGAGGAGAAGAAAGAAGGAAGTTATAAATATACGAGGGTGGGTCATTAACTCAGTGACTTTTTGAAGAAACACACAAAAAAGTTATTTTATTGCTCTCCTTTTAGTTCTATACACTTAGTCCTTCCGAAAAATAAAATTTGCCGAGGTCATCAAAAAAGACACTTCTTTGTGAGATGATTCTTCCTTGGAGTAAATTCCGGCGAGCCATTTCTTCAAGTCTGGGAACAAGAAATAGTCACTCGGTGCTGAATCCGGTGAATAGGGCGGATGAGGAAGCAATTTCTAGCCCAATTCATGAATTTTTACCATGGAAACTGCACATGGGTTTGTGGTCGATTGTGAGCAAACGCTGCACCCATTTTGCATAAAGCTTTCTCATGATCATTCAAAATTGAAACCACTGAGCCATGTGAGATGCCTATCGCTGCCACAGTTTCTCTCACATTCAATCTCCGATCGGCTAAACCCTTTTCGTGAATTTGTTCAATTGTTTCGGAACGTTCGGCTTGCACGGCCGCAACGAAATTCAGTAAACCACTTTTTTACCATTGAAATTCGTGGTGAAGAGAAGTTAGCATTTCTCACAAATTCTTTTTCTATGATTTTTTCTTCCAAAAATATCTCACTAACAACCAGACGTTCTGCTTATTACAAAGTGTGTACATACTATGTATATTGTTAGCAGGATATTGAAAGTTGGATGGTATTAATGTTGAAATATGAGACTTTCTTAGTATTGGGCCACAAGCTGAACTTGCTATTATTATACGACAATCAAACAATTTAACAAATATTTAACTTCAGTACATTATGTTTTCAAAGAATTAATCTACACATAGAAAAAACTGCCTCATAGAATCAAGAAGTTTTCCTCTATGAAACGTTTTTAGGCTAAGGGTATCCCAGCAGAAAGAAGCGAAGATTTTTTCATAAAGATTCTTTATTGTTTTTATGTGGTAAATCTTATTAATTTTATCAAGCAGAAAGCCACATAAAATCAAGAAGAAATCTTATTATTCACAACTTTTTCTACTCAGTTTCCGTTATTTTTGGCACCAAAAAAACAATCCATAGAGAGAAACTTCTTAATTCTATTAGGTTTTCTTATAAATTGTAAACTATAGGGATTTCTTATTGATTTTATTAGGTTGCCTTCTTGATTTTTTAAAGTTTTTTTTCTTGATTTTATTAGGTTGCCTTATTGATTTTTTCAATAATGTTTTCTTCTTGATTTTAGTAGGTTCCTATATGAGTATGTGTAAAGCATCTTATTGATTTTTTTAATAAGGAAATCTTCTTGATTTTATGAGGTGTCTTGTTATTTCATATCTATAAATAGACATAGAGACAATTTTTTTCATGGTCTTTATCATTTTTGTATAAGAATGTTTGCAAAATAATTTCAATGGTTATTCAGGCTGCTTGTTAGCATATTGGGTAGAGTGCTTGACTATCAGGTAGAAGTTTGCTGGTTTAATACTTGGTGAGTAAGTTATTTAAGAATATAACATAATGTGTATAAATGTATGTATGTATGTATATGGTATAGAATTTAAATGAAAATACATAAGTACAGAGAATAAAGACGCAATTTTCTTTTATTTTTTTATTGAAAAAATCAATAAGATAACCTCATAAAAACTACAAGATTCCTTCTTGATTTTTTCAAAAAGTTTTTCTCTATAAAATTAATAAGATTTCCTTATTGAAAAAAAAAACATAGAGATTTTTTATTAATTTTGTTCTATTTTATGAGGTATTTAGTAGGCACTGTTTTCTCTATGTACATATATACATACATATGTACGTATTTACATGAAGTTTGCTTTTGGTATTGATTGAATTTCCATATGGATTGAATTAGTCTCATGAATCAAATAAAAAAAGCTATCTAAAGTTTTTTAGAGATTCACTTTTTGTGTTACCCTTGTTTTCACTACTGATATTGATGACTGTAAAAAGTTTCCTGAAAAATTTTATAATATAAATTCCTTATTTCATGGATAGGAAAAGCATATATGTATGTATGTATATTCATTCAATTCAAACTTCTCCATTTGCAATTACATACGAGTAATTAGAAGAATTTATGTATGTACGTTTAAAATTAGGAACTTTCCTTCACAATAATAAAAATATATGCAGAAAGAAAAATGTATACTTGAAAGAGCAGCGAAATAATACATCAGTTCTAATCATTTTTAACTATGTATGTATGTCTTCAAGCGTGTGCATGAATAAACCCACCATGAAATTATTATAATGAAAGTGTACATTTATCAATATGATTTCTCATTTCCAACATTTTATCCTTGATTTAATTAAACACTTTGATCCTTCATCCATACAAATGTTTTGCAAACACGTTTCCACATGGACGAGCATGACTTTTAGTCTTTTCTTAGTTTTTAGTGCCAGTCTCTGTTTTGGCTTCTGTTCCTTCGTTCTTTTGTTTGTTATTCGCTCCATGTTTAGAATATAAACATGAAAATTCACTTTCACTTCACATGCATACATACATACATACACACATATGCAACTGTAAAAGTGCAAGTGTACATACAGACACACATCCGCGACCGTATGCACGGCTGTTCGTATATGTATCTATGTATGTGTGCAGTACTATTGTATTTATTTAATATGCGGCAAAGAATAAAATTAATATTTAAAATAATTTCATATATTGAATGGGACATATAAGTTAGTATGTACGAGTATGTATACGTAAGAGAACACATTTGTTTTGGAATAGACTTCCGGCATATAATGGGTGTTTTTTATTGAGGTATAGAACTTTAAGTTGGCATCACTTTTTTAACTGGCGGCCATTTTGTCAGCTGTCAAGTGATTAATATTTAGTTTGGTTTGCCATTTCATCATGAACAGGTTGACAAAAGAACAACGCTTGCAAATCGTGCAAATTTATTTCGAAAATAATGGTTCAGTTCGCGAAGTTTACCGCAAGCTCCGTCCATTTTATGGTCGACATAATCGTCCATCAGAGCAATTAATTCGGTTAATCATGGATCGTTTTCGCACTACGTTTACTCTATGTGATAATACGCATCCGCAGAGACGTCGAACAGTGCGCACCGAAGAAACAATTGCCGCTGTAGAGCAAAGTGTTGAAGAGGACCCGAATGAATCGATTCGCCACCGTGCACAGCAATTGGAGCTTTGTCCATCAACTTTATGGAAGATTTTGAAGATTTTGAATGTGGATGAGTTGTGGTTCCAACAAGACGGCGCTACATGCCACACAGCGCACGTCACAATCGATTTATTGAAGGAAACATTCGATGAGCGCATAATTTCGCAGAATGGACCTGTCAATTGGCCACCAAGATCGTGTGATTTTACACCATTGGATTATTTTCTTTGGGGATATGTGAAGTCGCTCGTCTACGCCAACAAACCAGAAACGTTAGGGGACTTGGAAGCCAACATTCGTGGCGTTATTGAGAACATACGGCCCCATATGCTCGAAAAAGTGGTTGAAAATTGGACCTGTAGAATTGGCTTTATTCGAGCCAGCCGCGGCGGCCACATGCCCGAAATCATATTTAAACATTAATGTCATAAAATTATCCTTCCAATAAAGCCAAATTGATGGACATTAAAACGATTTTCTTGTGTTTTATTTCAATTCGAAGTTCTATACCTCTAAAAAAAACACCCGTACATATACACAAATGTCGCAAACGTTTTTTTTTTTTTTGGTCAATAAAAATACATAAAATTACATAAAAGCTTTCAACTAATTGGAGTATGATGAAGCAAAGCAATTCACATATTCCATTTTGAATTCAAAAATTAATTAGTAAAGAACAACCGACAATGACAAGACTGTTGTAAATTTAGAGATGGTAAAATTGAGCTTTCATTACAAAAAAATCTTTCAGCAAATTGTAATACGATAAATCAAAACAATTCACATATTCCATTTGCAATAAAAGCAGAAATCTACATCAACTGACAGCACACACAGTGGACCAAACACAAACAGAACGCTGATGATGAAGGTGTAGTGACCTACGAAAACAGCTAGTTGTTCCGTTCTACCACGTGTTTGTCAGAATATTTACAACTAACTTTGGTGTTATTTGTTCATTAATAATTATAAAAAATATAAACATTTCCTTAGTACCACACAATATTTTTGAACAAAAGTTGCCAATCTTATTGCTATAGTTTCTACATTTTAAGTTCCCATTTATTTATTTTAGTGTTACTTCATGTTATTCTAAATAGCTGCCAAGCAAATAATATCAAGAGCAAGCACGCATTAAGTTGAAGTGACAAATGTGCAAAATCAAATGTTTCTCAAGGGCAATGATGATAAATAAAATTATCTTTTTATTACTAAAGAATCCTTATCATTGTCTAACTTGTTTTTTTTAACCTACAACTCGACTTTTTTTCTTGTCAGCACATTTGGTGCGTGATGAAAAATATAATAAATAATAAATTATATTATTAAATAGTTATAAATCAATATCTTGAATTTGCGTTTTTTCTTAAAAAAAAAGTTTAGTCTTCAGTAAATTTGATATGATGAATGACTTTTTTTTCTATTGAAATAAAATAAAATAAAAAAATTTTTGGTTGAAGTCTACTGATGATTTGGTGGATAAAATAATTTAAACAATAATAAAAATTCTAAAAAATCGTTTCATCTTTAATGATATTATATGTAAAAAACTGATTATATAACCTCTGAATCTTTTTAACATACATACATAGATACATATGTAAATACCCAGCAAGCATTTAGGTTCAAATAATTTGATATCAAGTGTTGAACGTATGACAGTATTTGTAAATATTTCAGATTGACTGTTGTAAGTGATTTCACAAAAATTTTCGAATTTCGGTCACCAGTTGGCCGCAATTAAATAAAAATAAATAAATTAAGTCTCATGCATATTTATATTTACTCTTCCTACTGTTAATTCATTTTGACTCACACGTTATTCACGCGATGACTTTTATGACGTCTATTTTTGTTTGTTAGCGAATAGTGTAGACAAGAAAAAGCAGTAGAAAAAATTATCCGATTTCTGTTTTCCATGTTTTTTTCATATTTCTCTTAACACTCTTCTTGTTGTTATGTTTTATTGTTTATTTTCTTATTGGCTATATGGTTACCGAGAAGAAGTAAGAAAAAAGAAGATGCAAAAAACCATCGAATGGATGCAAATTTGCTCGTTTTTAGGTTTCCGTACACCAAAGGTGAAAAGGAACCCTATTGTTTTCGCTTTGCTGTCCCTCTGTCTATCTGTCAGGATGATATGACAGTTCAAAATTAAAGTGTGTTCCAAAACGAGTAACGAACAATTTTAATATCAAATGTAATATACATGCAATTACATATAGACACTTGAAATTTGCAAAGTTAGTGTATTTTTTATACTACAATTTGAAAAAATTAAATTAAAGTTAATGTAATTTTTATTATATAATTTTGACAACTTGCAAAGAGGCAAACTCTTAAAAATTTTCAAAAACGGTAAATCTAAAAAAAAGTCCCAAAATTAAAAAATATATAAACCGAAAAAATTTCCAAAAACCGAAAAAAATCGCCCCAAAGGAAAAAAGCGCCGAACTAAAAAAAATCTCTAAAACTAAAATAAATCGCCAAATTGAAAAACGCCAAAACCGAAAAAAAACCCAAAAACGAAAAAAGCCCCAAAGATAAGAAAAACTGCCAAAAGTAGAAAAATCGCCAAAAAACCGAATAAAAAGTTTATTGGGTACTATTTTTTTAACCCCCCAAACCAAAAAAAGGGGTGTTAGAAGTTTGTAGTGTGTGTCTGTCCGTGTGCGCGTACAGCCCAAACGGCTGGACCGATTTTGATTTTTTTTTTTTTTTTTTTTTGTTTGAAAGGTGACTTGATCGAGAAGGATCTTAACTAGTTTGAAGAAAATCGGTCCTGCCGTTTAGAAGATATCACATCTTTTCTAGATATATCAGGGGTTTTTAAAATTTTTAATTTTTGTTATTAAATATCTACATGAGGTAAGATACTCAATTATATAGGCTAAAGTTCGTTCTTAGGGAACCCTTCGTGTGTGAGTCGCACTTTACTGAATTTATTATATTTTTACATACTATAAGTGCATTGAAAATAAGTGGCACCTCTGAAATATGCATACATACTTCAATATCATGTGCATATGATGTTGCAGCCGCTTCAGAATCATTAAGTAGCCGGTTACAGGGCGACAATTGCAGCTGGCGGCATTTGAAGTCATGTAGTCGTGAAGCCTGCTGCGATCAATGTGTTTAAAGCATCACAAATGTTCATATTTATTTATATAAGTATGTACATTCAGCTTAAAATTTAGATGTAGTAAATTTTTGCGGAGCCCTTCAAGGAATATATGAACTTTTTATTATTTCATTGCCTTTTTCCATATCCTGTTCTTTCAATAAAATATGCTTACCCTTGAGAATACGAGTATTTTGTTAATAAACAGGACGAAACAAATTCACCAAGGGAACATGCTTGTGGAGTTTTGCAACAAAATGTTGCAAAAATTAATCAAACAAATTAGTAAATTTTTTTCTTTAAAGGACGATACTATTGAGAAAACTTTATTAATACATACATACAAACATAACACATATGTTTTTATAAATATACATACTCGTACGTGCTTAAAAAGAATACGAGCCATATATAATATTAATGTACATACATACATACATACTTATATATACATATGTATGTATGTACTATGTATGTGCCTTCGTATGGCCATTATTGAAGACTTCATATTTCATTTTCTTGCAAACTAAATGAGCAAAAATGTTAGCGTCCTACAAAAAAAAGCTCAATAATACAGAATGTTCACTAAAACAATATAATATACGAGTAAATATGTAAGTATATAAGGAGAAAAATTTAAGTCAAATAAAAATTCACTATATAAAAAATTATTATCTATATAATTCGAGTAATTTAAATTCATTGATCGATTAACTCGGATAAAAAGTCTTTAAACTCTTTTCGATTGTGCCAATAATTTAAAAACATCAATACGAATTGTTTATCTTCGTTAAAATGAATACCCTAATGTATATTCATATGTACATATATATATATATATATATATATGTGCATAGTAAGCATGCATGTATATATGTATGTAAACATGTATTTATTTTGGTCATTGCTTGGGGTAAAAAGAAAAACCATCTAGAGAACATAAGTATGTATGTATATGTACGCGTAGTACATATGTATACATATGTACATGTGAAAATGTGAAAAAAAAATGTAAAAAAGTCAAACAATCAACAAAGAAAAGAATATGAAAAGAAAAATATTTATTTAAGAAGCCACCACGATGCATTAAAAACAAGATGATTTGCGGTTTCTGGTAATGTTCATAAGTACTGTTGTACCGTAACAAGTGCCATACAAATGTTAACTATAACGGTTCTCTAACTTCTATATATATAGTAAACAGTGAACTTCTATATATATAGTAAACAGTGTTGACGATTTTTTCCTGAATAACTTTTGAGTATGTACGTATGAATATTTTATATACATACATACATACATATTGTAAATATCATTTAATAATATAAATATTCATATACCGTGACTAACAATACTGTTCACAAAAATAGTATTTTCTTTTAATTTGGGTTCATAGTGTGAATGGTGCGTTATGTTTGTGCATTTTTTTAATCTGTAGATCTACTGGTACTGTAAATCTGGCAACACTAGTTAATGATGCCGTTATATTTTTATTTTTTTGAATACTTTGTAACTCTTTTCAGTCCTTTATAGGTGCTTGCAATAAAAAAAATCTTATGTTATAGTATAAAAAAAATTAAAAAGACACTACACACGGTAATTAGGATACAATTAATTTAAGTTGGTTAAAAAACACTTAATTTTTATACAGCCCAGCTTTATTAGCCACAACAAATGAAATTGACATTTTAAAGGAAAATTATATGCCTTGAGTTAAAAACAAATATACTGTATCTACGGGATTAGTATCCAAACTACGTTAAAAACTTTGGCACACTGAAAACGAACTTTCTCACGCTGCATGAAAAATTAAGTTGAGTACCAGTACAAAGCGTCTAGTAAAACGTCTTGGTGTATCAGGCTAACTTCATGCCAGTTTTTCGTTATGCATAAGGCTGTAATTTTCAAAACCCTTGTGAAACTTCTTTTCATGCGATTAAATAAAAATTTATGTAATAATAAACTTGCCTTAAAATTTGTTTTGAAAAAAGTAAAATTTAAGTAATAAAATTTAGCAACTTGCAACTTTATAGATTATTTTCTATAAAGTCTGGGGTCTAATCGTCACTTTCGATAACGAGCTGATTCCATCACATTTTTTCAGTTCGAAATTATAGCATTCGATATCGAACCATATTTTTACATTATACGATAGTGATTGCTATAATCTGAAACTGAAAAAACGTGATCGAAGCAGCTCGTTATCGAAAGCTACGGTTAGACACCTGATGTTTAATTTTGCCTGCAATAAAAGGGCTGAAAAGAGGTCATAACGTTCGCTCTGTCAATGGAGTTGGCACTAGTACTTTACTGCAAACGACTAGAAACTTCGATCCGTCTTGTGAACTATCTAATGGCCTAAAACTGAACCTTTTGTGTGCCGGCTATAGAAAGAGGGGATTCGTAATATGTTTTCGATACTTGTACTTCACATCTCTTCCACCTTTTGAAAAAAAAAAAACACAAATGATTGAAATGATTCTTCCGCAACTTTACAAATGTGCCTAAAGGACTTATTAGCTTTTACTTTTCGTTGCTGTTCTGTGTCGTTCTGTTCTGTAGAAAATATTTTGTAATTACTTTTACTGTGAAAGGTATCAGCTGGCAACATGAAGAATATTTGTTACATATATAAATTATCATTTTCTTCCACTCAAAGAACAGAACGCATAAACTAATGCTGCCTTAATTCAGAATAATATCACACTAAATTTGTATGACAAGAAAACATATCTACATACATATCTATGTAAATATGTACATATGTACGTATGTATGTAAATATAATTGGTAAAATATTGAATAATTTTGTGGCTTTTGACGGATTAAAATTTACTCGAAAATTCCGGCAACAACGACAGTACATGAACGTGTAACTAAAATAAACATACACACATACATACATACAAACATTAATTTATTTCTTCATGTACATACCCAGCGAACATTTTTGCAAACATGTCTAATGTCAGTAAAAATCTGAAACTTTACCTCATAACCAACCGGATTGTCTAAAATTCCCTCAGACATATTTAGTGCAACATTTAATTCTTTTTCGGCACGCCCGCCATTTTAGCACATTTTCTGAAATATTATTCACTTAAGCCTGGTACTGTGTTCGCAATTTCGTGCGAAATGCTGTCAAACTACATATAAAAGTATTTGGTATGAAATATTTGCGAAATAAATTCGCAAAAGTAGTACTCTGTTCTTGTTGTGAAAAGCACGTAAAATCATTAATTTCCATGCAAAATTAATCTGGCATCATTTTAGTTTAGCTGCGAAACAACATTAGCAGTGCTTTTTTCGCACGAAATTTTAACAATGTTGCATACTTTCAAGCAATAAAAACGAGAAATTTATAAAAAAAACCGCGAGTTGGGCTACATTTAGTACATGTCAAATTTTTCACACGAAACAATCAATGGTGCTGAAAATTTTTCACAACTTTGAACAGAGTACCAGCCTTTATTCTTGAAAAAAAAAAACCATACGCCTTTTATACGCACTTTTTTGAATAACAATTATGTATTATAATATCATTTATTTGTTTATTTAAAACATAAATGGGTGGGGTGCCTAAGACCATATATTATTGCCGTAACTGCAACTCGATTATGTACAATCGTAAATAATCGATTTTTGTCACAAAACGAAGTTCAAAAAATATGTCGCTTAAGCTTTTATGGCAGTTATGGCTCGATATTTCTGAAAATGCCTTGACATAGGTGGCAAACTATACAGTTATTTAAGTAAAATAAATTAAGCAAAGACGTAAAACTCAAACAACAACACAAGAAAAAATAATTGCTATGACACGAGAGATCTGCTTCACCTCACCCTAGAGTTGCTTTACGGTTTCATAATTTTCATAATATGTTGGCTTAAGACTTTTAACAGAATAGTCTGCACATTTTCTGAACTTAGTTCGGGATAAAAATTTTTTCTAATTTGCTCAGATGAACCGCTCAGCTTTCTTGTCAACCACTCATAAAATTTCCCGTACGATTCCTTACCAATTTCGAAACTTGTGCAAATCCGATAGAATTCTGACCGAATTCAACTAAAAAAGAATTACTGGGTATATTCTAAATATGCAGACGAATATTTATGTACATATATTATATATGTATGTATTTACAAATAAACATATGTAGGTAATAAAATGCATGTAGTAAAATAATAGAAATAAAGGGAAGAAGTAGAAAACTAGACGCCACAAAAAGTGCCCACTAAAAGCCGAGTAATATTTATTATTGGTTTGTTGTACAAACATTTCTCTTTTGTATGTTTTTTTTTTTTTTGTAATGTATGGTACAATAAATAAATGTACTCGTGTTACGGTTGAATACCAAACTATGACTACTTCTTCCTTGTAGATACATATGTACATACATGTGTGCATATGTTTTGAAATTATAAATAATTAAATCCTTTATTTGGAAAAGAAATCAAATCGTATATCTTGCCAATTTCAGTTTTTCGAATACAAGTATATTCATACATATGTATATATACATATGTATGTATGTACAAGATTATTTTCGGAATATATTGCTAATTTACCTAATTGATACTGCACAATAGTACATAATCTATCTATTTTTTTTTTTGTCTAACATTTATTTAAGCTTAGAAAATTACATGTCCCATTTCGACGTTCTGAGGCCCTGAGAAACCGATTCTGTATGGTGAAGGTATGGATGGATGTGTGTGTGTGTGGATTTTTATGTGTATGTAGGCATCTCATAATTTAAGAATGGGTTAACGGATCGGATGCCAACTGCATTAGAAAGATGTTGAGCTCAGTTAAGATAGTGAATCGATTCGGTCGGTAGATTTCGAAATTGTTTAGAAAACTATAATTTTTTTTCAAAATCTTATCTAAAAAAATCTAATTGGGACCAACTTTAAACCGTTAAAGATCTTAAATGCTCATTCGAAATGAAAAATTATAAGCGAAACCAAATACCTGTCGAATGATTTAGTTTTTGATATAGTGCCCTGACATTTTATTTTTCTCGTATTCACAAAACGGCGGGCGGCAGTTGGCCTGAAGGTGTTTAATGCATTTTCTAGTTTTTCCTATGCCGACGCGTATACGTGCATATACTTGATGTCTTAAGACTGTTTTACACTATAATACAAAACTTAAAATTTTAAGTAGATTTTTTGGGAACAAAATCAAATGAAAATTGGCTCGACTCTCAAAAAAAATTTAAACAAATTTCAATGTATTTTTTTAATGTCTTACAAAGGCGGTAAACAATTCGGCTAGTGAATTTGTTATTTTGTTGCTATTAAGCATAAATGTACAACCTTGATCTACTAAAATATACAAACGTTTGGAAAAAATTTTTTTAAAAGAAGAGAGCCATACACTATTTGTTTTCACACTATTATACTTTCTCTGATTTGATTTTGGACAACTCGTATTGCTCAGTATTGTTGTTCGAAATTGCATTTTGGAGAAGTAAAAATTGCATGTGTCTCGCTCTGCTGCTCTTATTTTGTCAAAAACAAAGTTTATTTTTAGCTGATGGAATATATTTTTAATCTTTGTGTTTTAAGAACATGAATTTTTCCTAGAAATAAAAATAGCTATTTTATTGAATTTTAAAACACATACATGTATGTTTTCCATTCGAAAAATCATAAGAAAACATTTGGTTTAAACAGGCACAGTGCTGCCTACGGAATTCTTAAATTCAGTTGTCATTAAGTTTCAAGTAATTGTAAATTGAGGTTCCTAATCTGACGTAAGTTTGATAGGTTTTGGTGTTTATTTTTTATTGCCTATCTTCCCAATTTTTCTTATCAAGAGTGCACAACATGCCATAAAATCATAAGAGTAATCCAAAACGGATTGTGTCAATATCTATTACCACTCTTTTCAACCTTACCTAACCTAACATAACCTAATTTTAAATTGCCAATTTTACTTTGAACTTGTATTTGACTGTGTAAATTATTTGTGCACTTGAGCAAAGAACAAAAAGTGCATACACGTAATGAAAATAAAACAGCCAGTTAAACTGTAAAATAATAGATAAATATGTTGACATTGCTTTCAGCAATAGACAATAATAAATCTATGATGTTGATATGACTCCCCCGGATCGGAATAAAAGTTTCATGGAAACGAAAATTGCACTTTTAATTCACGATAGAAGTGGCTAATTTTTTTATTTCATATAACTAAACGGGTTTTGTCCATTCTGTTGACCGACCATTAACTCGTTTTTATTCATCTACGTGTGAGTAATATTCAATTAAAATATTACATTACTCATACGCCTTGTGCATAAAAAGGAGTGAATAGTTAACAAAATCGGCAAAAGACATCCAAAAAATAATGAGTTAGGGCCTTTCTATATTAAGGTAACGATATGCACGTGTGTTACCTTCAATGTTGCCATATTTATTTTTCAAAAATCTTCGAGTCGACCAAAAAAATCCTTTTTTTTTATTAAAAATCTTTTTTTGTGATTTCACTCAATTTTATTTATTTTATTGAAGTCAAATTCAGCTAAAATTTATTTTGTTTCTAGTAAACTATTAAACATAAATCTAAATAACACAAAATATTTACTGCATAGCATACATATGTATGTGTAAGATTATTACGAAGAAAATCAGAAAATATGTAAGTAGTTTAGTCAAAGAAACATCAATAATAAACTTGAAGCACAGAATGTCATATTTTTAAAAATTTTATTTTTAACTAAGAAATCCTTTTTTTTTTCGTCTTAACATCTCCATAAACTTCAAAAATTTGTTAAATCTTCACCCTGGTTACCTTCTTTTAGGAAAAAGATAGTGAAAAGTGGACATATGGTGAAGTTTTAAGTTATTAAGCCTTAACTTCTTGACCCATAAAGTTTAAATGATTTATTTTTTAAATGCAGTGTTTTCGAACGTATTTTAAAAAAAAAAATTTTGAAACCAATATTTTCCAAATATGTATGTGAAGTTAAAAACTTTTTTGCAGAACGAAACAACATGCTGTTTTCGAAGGCCACCACATACTCATCATCAGCGTTCCTGTGTTTGTTTCACTCTGTATGATTTTAGTTGAAGAATAAATAAATTAATTAATTTAAAACAGTCTTACCATTGTTGTCTGTTCTATGTTAATTATTCTTTGCATGTTGATTCGTTCTGCTAGTTTTTGTTAGAATATTTACAAATACCTTTGGTGTTATTTGTTCCTTAAAAATTATCACATTTAATTTGGTGTAGAGAGCGATACGAACTTTAGCCTTATCGAATTATAAATATAGAAACAAAGTTCGAACAATAATAATTAAAACTAACTAATATTTATTAGTTGTTAACCTTTACTTTTCATGTGGATCGGAACCATTATTCACCTATTATAAGCTTTATAACAAAAACTATTTAGATTTTAATACGTAGAATAATAATATTTGGTAAAACAAACTAAAACACTTAAAAAGTGGAATTATTGCGTTTTGTAATGGACGTCCTCAGTTAGTACACATATGTATATCTATTAAATCATGTATATACATATGTATGTATGTATGTAAATATGTCTATGCATATCATATGCAAATGAACAATTTAATAATACATATCTTAAGCTAAATTTTTGTCCAATACATTTTAAATAAATGAACAACATTTTCATAAGAAATTCGCCATTTATAAAAATAAGTAGGGTTGGGCAGTATTTGAAATACATGTATTTGAAATACGTATTTGAAATACAAATACGTATTTTGTATTTGTATTTTAAATACATGACGTAGAAGTAATTTGTATTTTGCATTTTAAATACATGACATGCAAGTATTTTGTATTTTGTATTTTAAATACATAATGTACAAAATACATTACATTGTTGGCGTTTTGCATTTTGATTGATTTATAATGTATGGTTCGTCAAACCAATAACAAAATATTAGAATCGCTAAAAAACCAACTATACCAACTCTTATGCACGCCACACACTTTGCGAAAGTTCGTACAACACGTTGGATTACCAAGTTTTGTGTTTTCCGCACAAACTATACAACAACGTGGGCAACATTAGCTCACAACTTCATTTTTTAAATTTTTTTTGGAGTAAAAATGACATATGTCGCGTATTGTAGTGGAATATGTTTTTGGTGAAAAAAATAAAATGAAGAAGATAAAAAAGGACAGAAAAAAAGAATTTGGTTAAAGGAGTGGTTTATATAAAAAGAAACATATTCTAACAAAAAACTTTTGAAAATATTAAAAGAAAGTGATACAAAGGACTATAAAAATTGCACAGGGTGACGACGAAGTATTTAATGACCTTTTATCAAAAGTTCCGATGCATATACAAAAGCAATTGCTCACAGCAAACTTTTATACAATTCAATAAAATTAATTATATCCGTGAAATTCTCCATTTTACACGCAACGAGATAAAGCAAGCCACAGACCTTGCGACAACTTGCAAAAAAATCAAATATTTTTAATCTTTCGTACAACCGAGACACAACTTCATACGATGACCCCACACACTTTAGAATCTCATACACAACCTGCTCATGTTGTACCAACGGTCACAAGGTCTGTGGCTTGCTTTAGAGTTGGCATCACCAGAATTCAGTTGCCAATTCTGCAGCATCTTGTCACAAGGCGTTTTATTTGCAGGTGGTACTATTACAACAATTATAACAATACAAAAACAACATGGTTGCTTTTGCCTTGGGAGATTGTGTTGTCAAGTCCTCGCCCAGACTTGCAATTTTTTAAAATTGTGATTTGAAATTGCATAAGTGTCCACATTGTCATTGCGAGCACATGAAACAATGAAACTCTCACCCCTCTCACCAGTACACTCAAGAAATGCTGCAACAAAAATTGCAACTATGGGCGAGGACCAACATAAGCACGTATTTACGTGCTTCTAACTAGCAAGAATAGAGTGAGCCTGAACTAGTAACACCCCCTGTAAAAACAACATACATATATACATAAATGATGTGGAAGTATTTTGTAGTTTAAATACGTACAAAAAATTAAAGTATTTTGTATTTTGTATTTTAAATACATACATGACGAGCAAGTATTTTGTATTTTAAATACATAGCCTGAAAGTATTTTGTATTTTGTATTTTAAATACATGAACAGCAAGTATTTTGTATTTTGTATTTCAAATACCGCAAGCCATGTATTTTGCCCAACTCTGAAAATAAGTATGTACAGCTTTCAACTTTTCAAATACATATATAAAAAAATACTTTAACCTATATGTATGTATTAAAGTCCTGCACAAAACCATTTATAAGAACTTTCCAGACGACAGATTTTTCAAATGCTTTACTACAGCGAAATATTCTAAAACAAACGCTAAACAACACTGTTGGCAAGACATTTGTTTCAGTTGTTTGTCGAAGAAGAGACAAATACGATTAGAAATGCGACTGATAAATGACTCAAATTACAGTCATAAATGACAATAAAAAGACTCCTAAACAGACTGATAAATTTCTCAAATATGACTCGTAAGTGATTAGAAACATGGCTGAAAGACAATTCGAAAAAGAGTAAGAAATGAAGCGAAATACGATTAATAAATGATCAGAAAACGATTCTAAAAAGACTTTAAGTAATACTAGAAAAGGGGTCGAAAATGAGTCTAAACTAATATAGAAAAATAATCATAAATGATTTATTAAGAGGAGTCGCGGGTAGTCACGTTTTTCTACCGACAAAAGTATAATTTATGATCAGGAAATGAGCGCATATTCCAGCTTTTTAATCGCGCAGAGGAGTCAAAAAAGACTCGAATTTGATTGAAAATTTCAAAAAATGCTGGCTGGGTAAAGACAGTATGTATGCATACATACACACATGAGTAAAAACTTTTTAATAAGCAGTGAAACCAAAAGAAACATGTCAGTACATATTTATTTATTTGAAAAGAACATGTACTTATATATTCATTTCAATATACATATGGATGTATGTATGTATGTACATATGTATGTACGAATGTAAGTATGGGTAGATGTGAAAACGTTTGCACTAAATAAATACAATATCATGAATGTAAACGTACTATTTATGTATGTGCATGAGTATGAATAAAATATGTACATATTTTGTTTTTGGTGGAAAATAAACAAACGCACAAAAGAAAAAAAGGTAAAAGAAGGTATAAATTACAAGTCACAAGATGATGTTACTTTAAAAACATGATGACACTGAACACCTAATGCCATCACGAAACATACATAGTACGAATACTTTTGCATGTGTACATGTAAACATACATGCATATGTATGTATGTATGTTTGATTGTACGTATAACTGTGTGTGTGTTAATTTTGCAACAGCATGCATTCTTGCACTGTTGATTATACATGTATGTATGTACAAACTCACATAGCAAGTATACAAGTTCATATAAAAATAATTTTTAGTTTGTTAGCTTAAAATGCTAGTGTTTATTAAGGTGTAGACATATATACATACATAACTGTGTTCGCGTATGCATACACAAACATGAATGCATGTACGATTATGTACACACACATGTGTATATACATAGATACATATGTACATATATGCATGTACTTTTACTTTTTTCAAGGTTTCATAGTGTGTTTGTGAACTTGTCTGTTGTTTGTTGTTTGAAAATAAATTTGTTTGAAAAAACTCCTGAAAGTGTGCTGTGATTATTTTTAAATTTTAATTTATGTACTTTAATTTGAGTTGGGCAGTCTTTAATTTTTATTTTTAGCTACTTATTTTGATTTTTACGCACTTTTCTCGATTTTTATAGATTTAATTGTTTTTTTTTATACCATCGTGTGTAGCGTTTCGTCTTTTTTTTCAATGTTAAATGATGCTAGTTCTCGTTTCCCGCAATTTACATGTCTACCACTTTTCTTTCTTGTACAAAGTATAAAAAAAAACTTTTCAAACAAAAATAAATATGCTGTAAATAGCGCGGATTGAAGCTGCGAATACGTTTATCTAAGGCATATGTCTGGAGCTAAACTGTTGGAAATGTTTCTTTGATTATTTTCAACAAGGTAAGAGAAGTCCATAAAATGCATTCAAATTGCTCTCAATTTGAGAACGGCACAAGCGCATTCTGTATTACGCTAAGTTAACCCTTACGAGGCAAACTTTCAATATTTTTTAATAATAAATTAATAATAAAAAATTTATGTGTATGAGTAAGTATACATGCAGATGATATGAAAAATTGAAGTGTATTCCAACATGTTTATATAAACTAAAATTGTTCAAAGAAAATCTGCATTTAACGCTAAATAATATATACTGGAAAATAATAATGGTCTTATCTGGCAATTTTACAGAACACTTTTAAATAAATATACATACATACATATTATTCGATTGCTGAATCTAACCCGAAGAACTTTATATTAAAAAAAATAGCTTCATTCTTCAGGAAATTATTTTATTTTTTCGAAAGAAATATATTTTTTCGAAGTATTTTACAATAGTGTATAACGCTACAGTTACACGACGAAGATCCACTTTCAAGTTTTGCACACATATTGGTAGTCAAAAGTCATTTATATTGAAAGCAGTGATGTAAGCTGCACGCAATTTTATTTTCAAGATGCCATCATCACACATCATTTTACTTATTATTTTTAATTACAAACATATTTATTTTAATACAACTACTATATTTATGCCTAATATAATATTATTTGTAATAAAAGATGATTTGAACACAAGAACGAAAAATGGGGTTTTCGCTTCTGTTGTAAACGAACAAAAAACTTTCATGAAAGTCGTCTATTTTATTGAAATTTTTAATTTATAATGGTGTCTATTCTGGAATACGAAATACGAACAAAAACAAAACTGTGTAAATGTAAAAAATTTGTTTTGTTTCTCATATGAACTTAACCGTTTTTAAAAGAAAGTGAAACGTGTTGAAATTCTCACTTTTATTTCATTTTAGAAATCTGTGGCAAACAAAATTTGTTTTTGTTTTAATCTAAAGTTTCACTTCATTTCACCAATACGTGTACTGAAGTTTCCAGAAAATAATTTAATGTGAAATGTGACAAAAAAAAATTCCCAAACTACTGATGCTCGGTCTGTTAACCTTGCCTTAATGTTTCATTGGTCTGGCAATATTAAGGAGCATATGTTTTTGTTGACGTTCGTTTATCTTTTAATAGAGTGCAAATTACACCGGAATATTGTAACTCAATAATAAATCCTGGAGCTGTGCCCAAAGGGTATCCATGATTGTTTACAGTGCGAACTTGAACTGAGCTCTTGTTAAACATAATTATTATGGCCTTGGCACTTCGTCTAGCACGCCTATCGGTTGTTCTCAATCAAGATGCAGTGTTCCAACACAAACGTCTCGTTAACTCATTAAGAAAGAAATACGTAACTTCTAGGTAAGAAACGGAATGTATTTGTAAACTTTTCATACATACATATTATGTGCATACATATTTCCATTTGGCACACACGGGTCTCTACTTGCGATAAAAATCTGGTTGCCATGTTTAGAGGGCAAAGTAAATGCCTCCTAAATTTTGGAATTTTTATTAAAAGATGTTATTTTTAGTAAAGGAATAGGTAAAATAGGTAATTTTTTAAAGCTAGGCTCACATTTAACATGAAAGACTAGTTTTGATACGTATATACATACATATGTACATATTTACATAAATATATTTACTTTGTCTGTCGTTAAGCAGCTCTGGGTCGAAGAACATCATTTCGCGTCATCGTAATTATTTATTAAGTGCGGTCAGGCTTATGTCCGTTGTTAGGCCTTCGAGAGTTTTTCGTCTCGCTCGGACTGGTTGACTAATCTGCCACGGATAACAATATAATCTTGTGGTTTTTTTTTTCTTTAACAACCACGTTGCAACTTCCTATGTGAAGGCATAGGTCGTACAGTCAGTCACGGAACTTTTTTTCTGAAAATACTGTTAATAACGTCTTGGGCATGTGGTCTAGTTACTCCGCCCATATTCGTGCAACACCATACTATGCAAATTTACTTTGTATAGTATGTTACAATAAATAAATAAATAAAATATTTACTTTGTGGCAATCTTTCAAGCAAGATCTATATCGAAATTCGGTTCCAATATTCTAAAACTTTTATATTCTAAATTGCCTAAGCCTTTTTTAGTTTTGTTCACAAAATTCTATAACAAAAATTCTATAAGCATGGCGAACGGTGAAGTGTCTTAAGAATCTCCATTACATTTAGGCAATTTATAATCAGGCAACTTGTCCCGATCTAGAGCGAGTTCTTTAATATGCCCAGTATTATGCCGTTTCCGTTGATGTTTTGAATTAACTAAATCAAGGGCAATTTGCAGCAATCTATATCAAACAAAATTTCCAAATATATCTATGGAATTTGTGTGCAAGTATTTAAAAATTTCGATCGTTATCGAATTCCATAATTTCCTCGCAGCTCTTAATCATCTAAAAGACTCATTTAAGTAGTTTTTTTTTTTCAAAAAATCGCCCGAATTTTTGAATTAATGATGATATTGTGTAAAGATTTCATACAAATATCATTGCATACTCTACTCTTGAAAGTAAAATAAAATGTTGTTTTTCCTTTAAGTTGTGGGTAAATTGAAAACTTTAAACACGTTTTCTGGAAAACTATTTTTTTTTAGTTATGACGTTATTTGAGTAAATGATATCGCTCATTTACTCATCATACATTGCAAAATACATATTTATTGTAGTTCTAGAAGCTCGGAAATATTTTCTTTAGTTTAATTTACATAAATTTGACGGAAGAAAATTGTTTTGAAAAAATCTATCAGATATATTCGAACAGATCGTTTTTAAAGTTTTCATAATTTGTTTATAATTGCGTTTCAAATTTTTCTTGCTATTTATAATTGTGCTTAACTATTTATATATTGTCTCCTGGACGCCTCCGTTTTGAGATTAAAAGTTTTTGCGTATACATAGTTCCAAAACGGTTTCTGATATTCTTCGTATCTTATCACAGGTTTTCAAAAGAATTGCTTTGAAACTGTGGATTTCCATGTGTCTGAATAATTTTTTAAAGACATACACACATATTAATAAACCATAAAGTAAATTGAATAGAATACCCAATAAAATCGTTTCTAGTGATTCTACCACAAAAAAGACACCACTCTCACCAACATCTTCTATACCGCCAAAGAGCTCAGAGCTTAAAGCAGAGCAAAAAGAAACTGCAGCTGAATCTAAGTTTTTTGAAAAGTCACAATATAAAGAAACAACGGCGAAAGCTTTGCCGGCAAGTGCGAATAAACTTCAAAAATTTCAAGAAAAGAAACTGGAAGCCGTATCGAGAGTAAAGCTTTCAACCCAACAAGTACGGGAAAATGTTCGGGGTTATATGTTCACTCGATTTTTCGACTATGTCAAGAACTACGATACAGTTTTAGAGAAAAATTTTCCTTCGGCAGTAAAAGTGTACCGAGTGTTTTTCGATGGTGTAAAAGAATTTTTTGCGGACATGAAAAGATATTTGAAAGTTACTCGCATTGTGAATTCAGCCGATAAAGGTGTTAAAACCCTGAATAGGCAGGAATTGGAATTGTACATGCAGATGCCTAAAGATATGATTAAAGTTGCTCCGACCATAATATTTTCTTCACTTCCTATGGTCGGCTATGCAATATTTCCTCTGGTGTAAGTTTATATTTTTTGAAATAATTATGTATTTTATTTATTAAAAATGGTTTTTATTTATAGTTTCATGTATCCCCGTTCATTTCTGACATCACACTTCTGGACACTGCAACAGAAAGCTGAATTCAAAGAATTCTATTTCCACGAGCGTTTAACATATAACAAACCAGTTTTTCGTTGCTTACAAGCTAAATTAAAATCAACGAAAAAACATCCTAAATATGAAGAATTTCGAAATGTTTTAGGTCAAATAGGAAGCGGTACTCATCCCACCGTAGAGCAAATATTGAACATTAAGGACATTTTTGCAGATCATCCGTATAGTTTGATATTTCTACCTGGCAAACATATCGTAAGTTTTTTATGTACATATTTATTAAATAATAAAATATTATCCAATGGCGGCAATTTTGGGCATAAAAAGTATGAAAAGATATATTGAATTCTAATATTCCCTAGCAATGACTTCAAACTTGAAAAAAATTAATTTGAAATTTAAAAAAAAATTTTAAGAAATTTACTTAAAAATGTGTGTGATGTAGTGCTGGGATACTATCGATAGACTATCGATACTATCGATAGTTTTAAAATATCGAAAATATCGATAGAAAAAAATATCGACATCGATATTATTTCAAATGCAGTTTTGAAAACGTAAAAAATTTTCAACAGACATCAGCAAAATTTTTCAAAAACTGTCACCTTAAATAGCGTTCGCAAGTACATACATACATATTAAAATATATACAGTCAAATCCCGATAATTCGTACCTCGATAAATCGTAATTCCCGATAATTCGTAATAAACAGTCGGTCCCTTGAAAAAATCTCGTTAATTCGTAAAATTTCCATACATTTTGGTCCCCTCGATAATTCGTAATTTTTTTTCAAATAAAATCTCTACCTCTTATAAATCGTAATTTTTTGCTAACTACCACTTATAATTCGTAATAAAAACAACAGAAACATGGATAGAATGATTTTTTGTTTAATGCTATTTTTTTGGGGTTGGTTTTTGCTTTTGCTTGTGTGTGTGTTTATTTTTTCAAGATCAGTTTTTTACATGAATAATAAAGAAAAATGTCAAAGCGCACGCATAAAACTCTGTCGGTGTTACAAAAACAACAAATTTGGTAAATAAATTGAAAACCCCCGTTAATTCGTATTTATTTTATTTTAATGGCCGGTCCCTTGCGATTACGAAATCGGGATTTGACTGTATAAGGCTATATACTTTCAATAAAGTGATAAAAAACTAACTTTAACCCGACAAAAATTGTTGTATTTTACTTTCTCAAGTACAAACATTCAGTCGATAGTAATATCGATATTATCGATAGTGAAATCTGAACTATCGATAGATATCGATAGTAGAAAATATCGATAGTATCCCAGCACTAGTGTGATGTAGTCATGTAATAAGGAATACAACTATATATTTTGCTTCATTATATGTAAGTAGAATATTTTCTACTAAAGCTGGATTCACCCATTGTTTCGGAACAAAATTTTTGTCCGGAGAAAATTTTTTTTATGTGTAGTTTGACGTTTCTCTTTTTGAGAGAGAGAGAAGAAGAGAACAAATTTTGTTCGGAACATTTTCTACTTGAATTGGTTTAATTTTAATTTTTGTCCGGACAAAATCGAACTGAGCTGCCAACTTTTTTAATTTTTCAGCCAAAGTTGAACTGAGCTGCCACATCATGTTATATAAATAATAAAAGCACGGAGTATACTTGTATTTATTACAATAGAAATAAAGAAAAATTAAGAAAAACATATCCATATGTATGGAGTTGAAGGAATCCATTGCAGTAAACAATTAAAAAGATGTGTGTGACACAACAAATTGTAATAATTTGCCGCTGTGCTGCCACCTGTAAAATTAAAACTCATCGTTTACACACGTATTTCATATGGTAGCTTTGATTTTCCAGACAAAATGTTCGAAATGGATGAATCGTCTTGCAAAAAACTCTCAGTAAAAAAAATTTTCTCCAAACAAAACTTTTGTTCCGAAACAATGGGTGAATTCACCTTAAGCAAACATGTTTTCTTTAAACCAATCAAATATGCATACGCATACATACATACGTAAATATGTATATCGTTCCTGAAAATTATAACCGCCCTAATATTTTGAAAATTTTACAGCAGGAGCAAAAAAAGAACTGATTGTTAACGAATAAAAACTATCATAATTGTGTTAATAAAACCGTTGATTGGATGACAGGATCAAAATTTTGTAAGATGTATTTTGTGTTACCAAAACAGAGTACAAAGACACCCGGTTATAGCTATACGGCTCAGTTATATAAAACAAATATCATCTGTGAAATAACAATGCATTAAAATTATAGTATATGATGACGTCAAACTATACGCAAATATTTCAAAGCTTTTCCAATTATTTTCCATAATTTTCTTTTCTAGCGGCGTACTATTAAATTAATGTATTGTTTGTGGTCGGTGGCGGCTAACAGCCGATCGGCTGTGTTCTTTGGTTTGTGCTCATGTGCAAAAAAATACAAAATCAAATTGAGCAATCGTTCTCATTGTTTTTGTTTCACTCACTTCAAGGAACGAAACAAAACAAAATCAAACAATTTGTTTCGTTTATTGACGTACTCTGCTTTTAAGTACAAAGAAATCAAAACAAAAATAAATTTATAATCACGTCCTAACTCCAGCTGTATCGCGCAATAAATAGCATAGCTATAGAAAAAGCACTTAATTTTTTGGTAGATGGGGATTTTTTAACTTTCAATGCGACATGTACATACATATCGTGCCTACTACGTCAAATTACGATGAATGAGTATATTTTCTTGTATATATTATTTTATTGATACAAATTTTCAATCGCTGGGTGAAAATATTAGATTCAATATATTTTTTCCAAACTTGCCAGAGATTTGTTCGCTATTTGCACATCAATTGTGATGCAAATATTGTCAGCTGAAATGCAAAACCACGTAACTAACAAAAAATTAAAAGCCCACTTAAAATTAATTATACCTTTACCATAAAAATCAGAAAATAATGAAACATTAGTTCAGTCACTAGAATAATTTTGTTTAGTTATTTCTCTTTTAAAATTTAAAAAAGTGTAGGTACGTGATTTTGCATTTCAGCTAACGATATGTACATATCGGGCTGAAATAACTATAAAAAAGTTTAAGCGACATATTTTTTGAACTTCCGTTTTATGACGAAAATCGATTATCTGCAACTGTAAATAATCGATTTTCGTAAAAAAAATAGGATCGCTTAAGCTTTTTTGGTGGTTATGGCACGATATGTACATATTTACATACATACATACATGTTTACGTATTCTAACAGCAAGTCCCGATTATGTTAAACAACATTCAATATAAATTTCATCAGAAATAATTTGATTACATTTATCTCGTATTTAGAAATTGTTAAATAAACTGCATGGCCTAACTAGTTTCTGGTTTAAACGTCACAGCCTTTATGAACATGCTTTTCTAGTCCACTATATGGATAAGGCAATTGTCCGCGAAGGAGGTGTTCACAACATGCCTATGGAATCTTTATGCAATGCTTGCTATATACGAGGGCTGAATCCCGTTAATTTGAGCAGTGAAGAAATGGTCGAATGGTTACGCGATTGGATTAAGGTTTCCAACGCCATTAAAGTCGAGCATATAACATTGTTTTTGCATTTGCCTATTTTTTTGGGTTACAATCATCCAAACAATTGGAGTTTAATTTACGGCAAAGATAAAAACCAAGTATCTCGCACGGAATAAGGGGAATTTCTGAAAGAATTTGGATTTAAATGATTGATTTGACGTTTTTACTATTGCATTGAGAACACGGAGCACTTGACAGCTACACATATGTATTTGTAGAAATGATATACATACATTGTAGTATACATTATTAAGTTATTTATTTTGTTGTTTAGTTTGTTTTACAAAAAAGATGTATTTTACTCAAGTGCTCAAGAAATAAACAGAAATCCTAAAATTAATTCAAATATACAGGTATTTTACATTTTTAATTTTAATTTCTTTTTGTTCGTTCCGAGCCGAAAACAGCGATTCAAAACGATCGTCTCTATGAACTAAAAATGATTTCGTACATTAGTTTTGAACCCATTTCAAATTGTTAGCCTCCATAGAGCTATTGGACAATTTATTACAAACGAATTGATGATAATAAAATGCAAATAATCACCTGTGATGAAGAACGATTTAGACACAAAACCAATTTGAAAACGATTAAAGGTGCGATGTGTTATCTATAGTCGTTTTGTCAATCATTTTAAATTTTAAGTTTTTGCAATAATTTTTGACAATTTTTTTCGCTAGTGGTTTTTAAGTCAGTATCTTAAGATTTTGGCTTAAAAATGATACATAAAATCGATCAGAATTCATCACACCTTTTCAAAACGACTGGTTTGAAGTCGTTCGTTTTCCCATCACATCCAGTATGAAGCAATCTGCAAATTGTTTTGAATTTTGAATACCGACTTTCATCAGCATATTTTTCAGTAATCATTAAAAATTCTTCAGACTTTTGTTGGTGTAAGCATGAAGAAAACTCTCGTACTTATTTTCTTCCAGTGAATATACTAGAAAATCCATTTCAAAACTAATGCAATAAGTCAACTAGGTCGCTAGTTCCCTCCGTTCTTACAACTTACCAACCGTATTTCGGCATGGTTTAGTTCAAGTCAAACATTCAAGTTTGTTATCAAATAGATTTTTCTTGTTTAAAGACTTTATTTTATATTAATTCTTTAAAAAAAACCTATTCAAATATTTTAGTTGTTAAATTTACTTTTTGGCTGCGCCCTTCTTGATGCCTTGAGCTTTTAAGGCGCGAATTTTTTCACGTCTGTCCTTCTTTATTTTGCGGACGGTACCATCTTCCTTGGTGCGCTTCTTCAAAGTGTTGAAGGCAATTGTAAGCAACTTGTTACGTTGACGTTTAGCATAACGCAATTTGAAACGATCGAAGTCATTCAAACGGGAGCGCTGAAAACAAAATTATAAATTAATCCTTTGTCTACGTAACAAATAAAACAAATTATTTATTTAACTCTCAGTTAAAAAAAAAACAATTAGCTTCATGTATGTATCAGCCGGCAATTCCTATCAAGAACTTTCATTATCATCATAATCATAATACCTAACAAAAACAAACAACACTTGAATATTTTAAGCTTACCTTGCAAATGTTTTGTGCCTTGGAGGACCAGGCACTGACTTTCCATTGCGCCTTGAGGTCACTATTTTCCCATGTCTTACGCACAAGGCGGGTAGGAGCTGTGAAAGGGAACTTAATGCGATACTTGGTTAAGTGGAGATTGTTCAATCTGTATTCTTGACGTGGTACGCCAGTCAATGGACCATCAACCAGAACCTAAAAATAGAGACTAAATAAATTACAATCGCACACAAAACATTTAATTCATACTGTAGTATGCACAACGTATTGATTGCATGTTTAAATCATCAGTGGGTAGTTAGAAAGCTTCATGTATGTATCAGTTGGCACTTCCTATCAAGAAGCCATAATCATCATGATCAACAAACATTACAATACCGTTGCAGATGGTCTGCAGAAAATATATAAACTTACCCTGTTTTGATCAATCACATCGACAATGGCGACGAGTCGTCCCTTCAAGGGACCAGCTGAGCATTTGGCAATTCGACCAGTTTGGACAAATCTTTGGAAAGGCTGCAAAAATCAACAGAAAAGAAAGCTGTTCAATATTAGCTTTTAATTGTTCCTTTGCTCTAATTCAACATTGAGAATACTGGGGAATATAATTTCAAGTCTAATTTATAACAATTTTTTAATTTAATTTTTAACACGTTGTGGGTTTTGACATTTTCACGATTGTCTCCAATGAGCATTATTTGCAAGTGGTTCTTGAAACACAGTTTTATGCAAGTTTTATTATTTCATATACAGCGTTCGTGATGCGATTTTACAATTAATCTTACTTTTATTCACAAATTGAAACATTTCCCCAATAAGTTTGTCGAAATTTTGGCGAGTAAAAATGGAAAACATTTCTTACCATGACTGCTAACCGGAAAGAAAGAAATGTAAAAGAACGATAATAGTAGTAGAAAATTCATCATGGCGTCACTGCAATAAAACTGCTCGAATTTTGACATTTTTCAATGGGGAAGAAACCTCAGATATCGAATTGATTTTCGTATTTGGATATGATATGAGAATCTATAAAACTGCATATATAATTAACAATGCTTTCAGGACAATGAACGATATGTATGTATTATAAATAAATTGTATGTTTTATACGTTAAACATATTCCCCCTTATCATGGTTGGTGTGCTTTTGCTGCAAAACATTTTTGTTTTCTCTTTTGAAACTGCATTCGAGTCCACACTGTTGAGTTTTTGTTTTGCAGCTTAATACATTTTCTCATATATTTCTCCTGAGAATGAGGCGAGAATGACGTACTCAACAGGAACTTCGTGTACATGAAACAAAGTACAATTTGCCATTCCTCTTTCCCCTCTCGGCAACAAACTCAAATGTTTTGCAGCAATTGTTTCACTGTATGGACGAGGTCTTAAGGCTCAGTTACTCGACTGTAATGTAAAGTAACTGTAACGTAGGAAACAGCTGATCTATATTTTTATATGAAAAGTATGTTACGTTACATTACATCTCTATAATCATTTTCATTACTTTTCACATAACAATATCGATCAGCTGTTTCCTACTGTTGCAGTTACTTTACATTACAGTCGGGTAACTGAGCCTTTAGATCTCGACTACGACGGCATTGTAATAGATTACAGAGCACTGCAACACATCGAGCTTCTTTTTCGATTTTATCGTAAGCGACATGTTATCGAAAATATACTTTTTTTTATTAAAATTAAAATTTTATGTGCCTACCCACAGTTTAGAATAATCAAAATGCCAAAATTGTTGATAAGTTTTGTGTAAAATAATTTTTCATTAAAAACACATTGAAATTGATTATTGAGGGGTTTAGCTGGATCATATGCGCATTTCACTGTTGCTAATGCAGATCATCAGGGAACCTTTACCCAAAAATCTTAGAACAACTAGAGTTATTATGTTATAAACTTTAATTTAAATAAATGAGAAACTCAACAAATAACAAAGTTGAAACAAGAACTCAATAATCAACATGTTCTTTATTTTCTTACTTTATATATAGATATAGTATAGCTTAATGCAAAACAATAAAATTGAAATCAATGTGTTTTTCGTATATTTGAGATTAACCTTTTTTTCTCAGACACATTTTAAATTGTTATAAGCACAAGTCAAGTCACTGTCCTAATTACCGTTTGAAGAAATGGTAAAATACATTTAAGCAATCTATAAAGTGTATCATGCCATGTAAGCGCGTTATGAAAATCTATGTGTAGTATGATGCAAATTTAAAAAGGAGTATTTGACATCGGAGTCTTAAACACACAATTGGAAAGAAAGTGTGAAAGAAAAGTCGCATCAAATTTTGAAATTTCGGGTGGATTGTTAAAAAAGCGTGAGTGTATTGAAATATGTAAACCAAAACTTGATCGTGTAAACCTTAAGTTTTTCAATTTATAGTCGACAAAGATGAATCTGTAACCAACTGTAACAGAAGTTGTAGCGATTTACACTGACTTTTCAAAAGCGTTTGATAAGTTATCGCATTCGGTCTTGTTATCTCAAATGAAGTTAATGAGGTTCCATTTTAATTTCTTAGTCTGGATTAGGTCTTACTTATCCAATAGAACTTGCTCAGTTAAGATTGAAGGTTATAGTTCTTTACTTTATCAGCAAATGTCGGGTGTAGCTCAGGGTAGTATACTTGGCTCTTTATTGCTTAAATTATTCCTTAATGAAGTTGCTGGCCGTTTTTTGAAATCAAACTGTATATTATATGCTGATGACTTAAAATTTTACAAGAAATTAGATTCGATTCATGATGTTCAAATTATGCAAAACGGAGATCTATAGTCTTAGTGGTTGGTGTCGTGTTAATGGGATGAGTTTGAACATTAATAAATGTTTTCATGTTTCCTTCCATAGGTCTGTTGCCCCCAGTGTTGTGGCCTTTTATATTGATGGTGTAGTGTTGAATAAGTCTAACCCGCAGTTTTTATCCTAAAAATTAACTGCCTTATTCATAAAAAATATTTCTGTTTAATAAGAGGTTTATGAAAAAAACTTTGTATGGAATTTTGATTAATAAACCTTATATAAAATCAAAATATTTTTTATGAATTAGGCCCTAAGTACGTAATTAGCTAATTTTTATTTAAAATTAAGTTTTATTTAAATACGATTTCATTTTTTCAATGGTTAATTAAAGTTCTTATTAAATTACGTTGAACGTACGGCAGCCCTGCGAAATTTCCAAAGAACAGCTGCTTAGCATAAACAAAAAAGTTAGGTTATAAACATGTAGATAATGTAAATTGCATAAAAACTCATTTTATGAAATCAAACGGACATCATAATACATTTTTCTATTACTTTATTCCATGATATGAAACTTTGTATTGTATATGTTATATATTTATGCAATTTAAACGAAATTCTTTTTAACCGGACCACATGATGTTTTCAACCCGACCACATGATGTCATATGTATGTTTTCAATAAAAACACACCACGGATGGAAATCATGGTACAATTGTACTTTTTATGGTACATTTTTGACCTCGTTGATCAAGTTACTTGGTACAATTTAAAAATGCCAATGTTTCACTATATGCTTAACATTAATTTTGCCTATGTTGCTTTAATTTTTAGGGTTCCGTACACCAAAGGTGAAATGGAACCCTATTGTTTTCGCTACGCTGTCCGTCTGTCCGTCACAGGGTATTTTCTCGAGAACCGTAAGAGCTACGGACCTGCAATTTGAACACAGTGTGTAGAGTTGGAAATTAAAGGGTGTGCCAAAACGAGCAACGAAAAATGTTAAAATCCCATGTAATATACATACAATTGTATGTATATGCACTTGAAATTTGTAAAGTTAGTGTATTTTTATACAGACTACAACAATTAACACTAAAATTTAAAAAGTTTTAATTAAAGGGTGTACCATCAGTTAATGTAATTTTGACTATGTAATTTTGATAACTTTCTGTATATTGGAAAGCGTAAGAGCAAACTTCTTGAAATTTTCAAAACCGGTAAATCAAAAAAATCTCAAAATTATAAAATCGCCAAACCGAAAAAAATCGCCAAAATCAAAAAAAAAAATCGCCAAAACGAAAAAAAGCACCAAATTAAAAAAAAATTCTAAATCGAAAATAAATCGCAAAAAACCGGAAAAATCGCCAAAATGAAAAAATCGCCAAAATGAAAAAAATCGCCAAAATGAAAAAATCGCCAAAATTAAAAAAATCGCCAAAATGAAAAAAAATTGCCAGAATAAAAAAAATCGCCAAAATGAAAAAAATCGCCAGAATGAAAAAAATTGCCAAAATTAAAAAAAATCGCCAAAACGAGAAAAAAGCGAAAAATAATAAAAAAAAATTATTTCAGCTGAAAAAACGTAAAAACATCACTATTAAAAAAATGCTCAAAGCCAACGTACGGCACCCTTCGTGCGCGAGTCAAAGTCGCACCTTACTGAATTTATTTTGTGTGTGTTTTATTTAGAATAAACGGTCTCTACAAGTCTAATCTGAGAATGTACCATTATAAATGTAATATTTAATATTTTTCTATGACATTTTTAATTTTTTATACTGAATTTTTATACACATTTTTGTTAAGTTTCTGTTTTTTATTGTTTACTTCTGAATTATTACACATTTTTTTTAAGTTTCCGCTCTTATTAATAAATATTTAAAAAATGGTACCGTCATGGTCCAAAAAGTAGATTTTGTTTTCATAGTTGGTACAATATCCAAGAAGTCATTTTCCTTCCCTGACATACACGCATAAAAACATATGGTACGTTCATAAAACTTAAGTAGTATTTAATTACACAAGGTTAGACATTTATGCCCGTAATTTCTACACACAGGTAAATTACCTGTTTTTACCCACGAGTTTGCCTTATAAAATTCAACTTACACGATAGATATCTAGGCACCAATAGATATCTACTTGTAGAAATTACGGAGCTAAATTGTTATTTAAATATGCACTCAAAAACACAATTTCGTATTGAAATAGAACTTGAAAATAAATACAATTTGATTTCAAAGTGAAAAATTAGCCATAATTTTAAACTTGACTTAAGGGGCCCATAGACACATACTGCTTGCAGCTGAACTACTTGAAACTTAACTACAATAAATAAATTTTTGTTATAGAAAAAGTCAAAGTTCATAAACAAAAACCTCCTACTAAAATTAGTGCAATTTTTTCATATCGATTTTTTATGACAAAATTATCCCATCTTGGCGGTACGTCAGGCAGACTGCTAGAAAAATTATTGGCGCATGTGAAGCAGGGTAATATCGTCGATTGGTTTCTGGTTTGCTGCAGACTATGTATTTTGAATATACTTTGCCGCAAACCAGAAACCAACCGACGATATTTTAATACCAATCTCTTACAATTCCACAGTTAATGCGACTCGTGTCATATTTTTTTTATAGCAACTCTGTGTTTAGGTTGACATATTTTTATTTACAACAAAAACACCACTGAAGACAATTTCGCACGTGTATTGTTTTAACAGTGATAAATTTGTGTTAAACATTAAGAAAAATATATAGAATTGATTATAATGCCTGAAGATGATGGTATTGATAAAAAGAAATCTCATCGCGCTCGTCTATCTGGTGTGAAGGCTGAGAAAAAGAAACTAAAAGCAAAAAAGGAGTCAAATCAGAAGGAACCAAATTTGACAGCACGTCAAAGAAATCCCAAAGCATTTGCAATTAATTCAGCACAAAGAGCTGAAAGAAATTTCCGCCGAAAAGAGGATATTACAGCGAAAAAGCAACATATACCAGTAGTAGATCAAACTCCAGATGAGCCACCTCCAGTACTGATAGCCGTTGTAGGCCCTCCAAAGGTGGGCAAAACTACCTTAATAAATAATTTAATTAAAACTTTCACTAGAACTAATGTTAATGATATTAAAGGACCTATAACTATTGTTACCTCCAAAAAAAGGCGCATTACTCTTTTGGAGTGCAATAATGATATCAATTCTATGATCGATGTGGCCAAGTGTGCCGATTTAGTACTACTAATGTGCGATGCAAGCTACGGATTTGAAATGGAAATTTTTGAGTTTCTTAACATTTGTCAAGTTCATGGAATGCCGAAAATAATGGGTGTTCTGACACATTTAGATATGATTAAAAATACAAAGGTTTTGAGAAAGCGTAAGAAGGAGCTTAAACATCGCTTCTGGACTGAAGTTTATGATGGAGCTAAGCTGTTCTATCTCTCTGGCTTGATTCATGGTGAATATTTACGAAATGAAGTGAAAAATTTGGGCCGTTTCATATCGGTTATGAAATATAGACCTTTGCAATGGAGAGGGGCTCACAGCTATGTAATTGTTGATCGTGTGGAAGATATAACAAATACAGAAAACGTACGTCGTGACCCCAAGTGTGATAGAGATGTAGTATTGTACGGTTATGTCCGTGGAGTACCTTTGAAACAAGAGCATATGGTGCATATTGCCGGTTTTGGGGACGCACGCATCAATGAGCTAAGTGTTATACCAGATCCTTGCCCTTTACCTGGTACTGAAAAGAAACGTACTTTGCTGGAAAAGGAACGGTTCCTATATGCTCCCATGTCAGGTGTCGGTGGTATAGTGTATGACAAAGATGCTGTGTATATAGAGTTACAAGGATCTCACAGTCATAAAGATAAAAGTGCGGAGGCAACAGAACAAGAAGAGTTAGTAGGGAAACTAATAGAAAAGAAACAAACGGTCGACGAACAAATTGATGAGCAAGAATTCAGATTGTTTTCTGATGGCCAGGCAATTAAGTCAAAAGATTATGTAGAAGATGAAATTAATGAGAGTGATGACGAAGTGAATGAGGTATTTATTATAAAAAAGTTAAAAAAATTTTTAAACGAGTTGCATTACAATCACTTTTAGGATGATGATTCTGGTGTTGATGGTAAGGAAGAGGACATGGATAGTGACGAAGAAGTTGATGAGTTCAATGCAGATGATTGGCGCAATGAAGATTCAGAACAGGAAATAAACGATAACAGTAACTCAGAAAAAGATTCGTCAGATGATGACTACCAAGATTTTGAAAATATTCACACACTTAAAAAGTCCAAAGTAGTTGCTGCAAATGACAATGAAAATGATAGTGCTGATGATGAAAGCAATAATGATATCGATCAATATGCCATAATAGAAAATAACATGAGTTGGAAAGAAAACTTGGCAGAGAAAGCCAGGGACGCATTTTTACAACGTCATTCTGAGTCGAAAAACTTAATGCGTTTAGTATACGGTAGTTATCTTCAAAGTGCTAGAAAAACAGAAGTAAATATTGAAGAACAGGAATTGGTAAACTCAGATGACGAAGAAATTGGTGGTCTTTTTAAAATGTCTGCCAAAAAGCAAACGCAAATGCAAAGAGACAAAGACACTCGTGATAGAGAAGAATCCTGTTTTTTCCAAGATAGTTTCGGTAAGATTACAAATATATGCAATATACAATTAACAAATCTAAATATAAATAAATAATTATATAACTAATATTTCTTTACCATTAAAGTAGAGCAATTATTTTTAATAAAATTTTTTGCTATATGAATTCATTTCAAAATCTAGAAACGACTAGAAATTGGTTGGAGGACAGTAATAAAGACTTGATAAGAAATTGTTTTGTTACTGGTAAATGGAAGGCTTCTGAAGATGCAGAAAATCTTTTGCGTCTAGATGACATGAGCGATGCAGACAGTGAAGTTTATGGTGATTTTGAGGACTTGGAAACGGGTGAGAAACAAAGTGGCAAACCACAAGACGATGCAAACGGTTCTGGTAAACATGAAGAAGAAGAAACATTTGAACATCGAAAACGTAAAATGACTAGGGTTGAAGAAGAGAATCTTACAAAAGCCGAAATAATGGCAAAAAAGCTGAAACTGAAAGCTAAGTTTGATGCGGAATACGACAATACGGGAGAAAAGGAAGATGAAGGACGAATTACTGGGGATCATGAGTACTATGAAAGTCTTAAAGCCGAGGCTCAAAAGCAATCTCAGCTCAATAAAAGCGAATTTGAAAACCTGGACAACGATTTGCGAATACAGATTGAGGGATATCGCGCTGGTCTATATGTGCGTTTAGGCTTTAAGGATATTCCGGCAGAATTTATAGACAATTTCGATCCAACATACCCTGTGCTAGTGGGAGGTCTTAATATGTCCGAAGAAAACATTGGTTATGTTAATTGCAAAGTAAAAAAGCACAGATGGTATAAAAAAATTCTAAAATCAGGCGACCCCTTAATAATATCGATGGGATGGAGGCGTTTTCAGACGGTTGCCGTGTATGCTAAAGTAGAAGATAATTTCCGCCACCGCTTTCTAAAATACACCCCAGAGCATGTTACCTGTAGCATGACCTTTTGGGGACCAATCACTCCTCAAAATACTGGCTTCCTGGCTTTGCAAACCGTGCGCCATGACCAGGAAGAATTGAAGAGAATAGGTTTTCGCATAGCGGCTACTGGCTGTGTTACAGAAATCGACAAATCATGTCAAATAATGAAGAAACTGAAATTAGTGGGCCATCCTTTTAAAATATACAAAAAGTCTGCATTTATAAAGGGCATGTTCAACACAAGTTTGGAAGTAGCAAAATTCGAAGGTGCTAAAATTAAAACAGTATCCGGCATAAGAGGTCAAATTAAGAAAGCACATCACACTCCTGAGGGCTCATTTAGGGCCACATTTGAGGATAAGATACTATTGAGTGACATTGTATTTTGTAGAACGTGGTTCCGCTTGGATGTGCACCGTTTCTATGCTCCTGTTACCACACTACTACTGCCACCAGAACAGAAGCTGCAATGGCAAGGAATGAAGACTTTGGGTCAATTAAAACGGGAGCGTCAAATTAAAAACGAAGCTCAGCCAGATAGTTTGTATACGGAAGTCAAACGTACTCCCAAAGTTTTCAAACCTTTAGTGATACCAAAGGCTCTACAGAGAGCTCTGCCTTATAAAGACAAGCCTAAGTCTGGTCCCCTAAATCCAAAAGAGAAAGAAGAACGCATTGCCATCATACGATCACCGCACGAGCAAAAGGTAGCTAAACTTTTAAAAATGGTTGAAACGAATTACCAAGAGAAACGCAATAAGGATAGACATGACACCAAAATGCGCATTAAGAAATTTAAGCTGCAGAAAAAGGCGGAAGAACTTTCTAAATTGAAACGCCAGAAAGTGCTGCGTAAGAAGGTTTCTAGAGCTCTAAGTAAAATGAAAAGTAAACAAGCATAATTAATAATGTTCTGTAAGAAAATTAAGTATCAATTATTTTATGTGTAAAAATAAATTTATTTTATAATTATATATGTTACAAAATATATACAGATATGTGATGGAAATCGAATGATTTTAAAACGATTCGCTTTTGGAAAGGTGCGATGAATTTTGTACGATTTCTAGAGTTTGTTGATTTAAAAAAGTGTTCTTAGAAGTTCAAATACAAACAATATCGAATAGTTTTGAAAATAAATTCAACCGGCCGTGTTCTGTAAATCTATTCGTTTTTAAATCACACGATTTTAGAAATAGAACAATTTTTTTCACTATTTTTAGTTTTATATTATATGATGCCTCAAATATCATATCTGAAAGAAAATGATCGTATTTGGGAAATCGTACGATTTCAAATCGATTCGATTTACAGAACAGGGCCGTACATAAATTTATCAAAAATGTGTTAAACACTTACAAAAAATAAAGAGCACGTTTCGAATTTTTTTCCCATTTTAAATCGATTTCCATCACATACCTGATGATTAACTAAAGACTCATTTAATCCTGGCTCTTGTTGTCATCAATAGCTTTGAGAGCAGCTAGAAGCTTATTTTTGCGGTTATTAGGCACATTTCGTTCTGGTGGTACGGTACTGTTACGTTTTTTTAAAGTCTCTTCGCGCAACACTCCATTGGATGCTTGACGGCAAAAAGTATCCAAGAAAGCTTCTCTTTCCTTATAATCATCCGATATTTGTTTTCTTAAGCTAGATATTTCCTCTTTTATTTGAGTCTTTTTAACAGGATTGTAATTCTGTGAAATAAAAAAGATTTGCACAAATTTCAATGTGAATAATTTTGTAAAAAAAAGTTCAATTACTTCAACTTTTGTAATTTCTTTATAACAATCATCATTATACTTTGCATTGTCTATTACTAAATCATTTGAGCTGTCGATATTGCTCACGAAGTTTGTATCATCGGAATTATGATTGTTGCCGTTATCGATTAATGTCTCTTCACATTCTCTAGCTTCTTCCAGATCATTAATATCGCTGCTTTCATAATCGTCATCCTCATAATCATTTAGAAAGTTATCTTGCTGACTTTGCGATATGGACGACAAGTTTGAGTGCTGTTTTTGCATTACCGATGTACAAGCATCATTTACATTAGCAGCATCGCCGTCGCCCTGATCGATTCGTCTTAAGACAGCAAGGCACTTGCTGGGTGACGTTTGTTGTTTTGGTATTTGCTGTAGCACAATAGTGGAAGAAGATGAAAGATTCGAGTTATTTTTGGAAGTCAAATTCTTAATAGAACGAGTAGTACGCTGCAGCATATTGTTTGAGCTGTCAGATGATCTTTGACTCTTTGGCGTGTCTAGTTTATCCACAGTTTCTGCTTCAACTGTATTTGTTAGAGAATATTTTTCAATTTCTTCTTTGGAGCTTTCATTATAGGGAGCCTTATTGCGTTTTGAGTTGGTATTGAACTTTTCTGGAAACTACAGCGATAAAAATTTGATATTAAAAAATGTCGATATTATACCAGTACTATTGAGTAGAAAAACCTGCAATTCTTCTAGTTTACGATAGCCGGACAACTCGAGACGTGATTTTTCCAATTTCATTAACATTTCTCTATTCCTCTTTTGTTCTACTTGTAGCTGTTGTTTGGATTGTTTGTTCTCCAGTTGCATTTTACGAGCCATCATTTTAATGTCGTTATCCTTTTCTTGCAACCGAGTTTCCAGCATTTGTAGCTTTTCAGTTAAACGTTGTCGGTCTTCAAGATTTCTGAAATGTGATATACAATTTTTATTTAACTTTAATTTATTTAGGCACTACCACTCACATACTTATCTTTGTTTAATTGTATATAATATTTGTTTTGATCACTTAATGTTAGAATATAAGCTTCCTTTTGTTTAAGCTTTTGCTCAAGTTCCTTATTCATGGCCTGCAAATTGCGATATTTTGTTTGCCACACGCGTAGCTCTTCAGCATGTGAGTGTAAAAGTTGAGGAAGTTCAGCATTAGTGGATTCATATTTAGATAAAGCATTGTCTTGGCGTTTATGTAAGGTGCGCAAAATGCGATTTTCATGGGCCAATTCCTTTCGAAGGTATTTAAAGGTAAAATATTGAAAAACATTCATAATATGAATTGCATTTACGAAAACTTACGGCGATCGTTTGTTGGGCATCAGCCAACTGATTTTGATAAGTTTTCATTCTTAGTCGTCGTGCTGATAAAACTCTTTGTCTCACTTCATTTGTGGCTGGTATAAGTGCGGCTTGTCTGGCTCCTCGGAAAAGTCTTTCTTTATTATTCTTACCATCATCATTCTGCTTTCGCCCATAAGTCATGTTTGCCGATCCTTTCGAGCTATTTGAATACAAGCTCTCACAACTTTTGGAAGTGGTTCTGAAATGAAACATTTCCTTAATAAAACAAAGATTTTTACAATCGTTTTATTTTATTACTCACGGATTCATTTTTTCTTTTCCTTCTGTTATTGAAGCTGATGAAATTTTTCGAGGTGATACCATTTACTAAATAAAGACTTAATGGTATCGCTGTCGATTTCTATTCAATAAATTAGTTCAGAAAAATATATGCAAGTATGTATGTATGTACATACATAAATAACTAAAATATAAGAAGACAAGGCTTAGCTTATAATTTTTCATATGAATTCATTCAACAGAACTTTGATAGGGTTTCAATTGAAAACATGATGAGTTTTTGAAAGTATGTAACTTGACGCTTCATTGCATCTTGTTTATCACCTTGGCAAATCACCATAGTGACCAATAACTAAATGGCAAGTGTTAATCTGACGTCAGTAAATGAAATCACGTCTTGCAAAAATAAAATAAATAAAAGAAACTAAATAATTTGTGAGAAAAAGTTATGATGTTGTTCAAGTAAATATGCGATATACATATTCATATATCATACTTCGTTATATTAAAAAAATGTTATTGCTTTTAAATTAAATTTTATAAAATGTCTTATAATCAATCTTCATTAAAACTTTCTGGATTTAAAGTAAAAAATTTTAATCCAACGATTCATTTAAATTTACCTTGCTTCTGTTTTCTCTTATTTTTCTTTAGTTTTTAAATGAATTTTTTATAGCAACTAAAATTTTGCTTTGTACCCAAAGGGAAAAGTAAGTTAAATCAAGAATTTGTTTGCCGGCAAATCACTGTATGCGGAGGGAGCATGGCGCTTTGTACAGAAATCTGCCGTCTATATAAATTATTTGCGAGAGATGCGCAATAATGTTTTCTTGATAGCTCACTCGCAGCATGCATTATTCTATTTCGGAACGTAACTCTCCGAAAACTCTTAATAATTAATAGCAGAGTATTTAGTCCAAATTCTTATATTTTGTCTTAAAAAATGCCGACATGAAGTGTACGAACCCTTCTCCACCGACTGTAAAATGTATTCATTATTTTTTTAAACAATATTTCACTACAAAAACCTATTGTTTTATTAAGAATTATTTTTAGTTGTTACTGCTTATGCATATGGTAAATATTTAAATAATGGGCTCTCGAGACGATCCAATGAAATCACCAATCAGTAAATGTGCATGAAGTGCCCAGGAGACGATCAAATAAATCAAATAAAAGCGTCAATCAGCAAATGAGTATTAGTATCGTTTAATTGACGCTTTTTCGGAGACGTTCCAATAAAATTGTCAATCAGCATTTTAATTTTGTGTTCGTTGTGTGCGCTTTCAAGTATGTCTTCGGACGGATGATGATGCTGTTTTATTAAAAAAAAGGAAAATAATATTAAAAAATTGTGGATGCAATATTAGTACATATAAAAAGAAACAGTTTCACACACGAAAACCTTTTACGTGAATTGAAAATAAATAGAGCTGGCAACATTTTTTCAACAATGAAAACTTTTTAATTTTCATCAATCACTGCCAACAACGCGTATTTGTAGCCGAAAAAACACGTCTGAATGCACACAACTATGTGATTGATGTGTTCATTTGATCGTCTTCTATGGGCACTTTAAGCATTTCCGGAATAATAAATACGCTTTACGCCCCTTTTCACAATGTATTATTAAAAAATAAAATGAATTTTAACCGGAAGTTAGGCTGCACTTCCGTTCACAGTGTATGATTAACTAACAGACACTATTTAACAGAAAATTGTCTGTTAAATTAACGGAACAAAATTTGCCGGTTAAGATACTAAAAAAATGTCTTAAAAAGCCTTTATAAAGCCTTAATAAGTTTTATAAATAAGGCAGTAGTTGTAAGAAAAATATTTAAAAATTAAAAGAAATGATGAGTTTGAAAAAATTTACATAATAGAAAATAGAAGACCATTATATACATACATATATATTTGGAAGGCATATAATATGAAAATAAAAAGAGCAGAAAAATAATTTTCGCTCTGTCCGATGAGAATTTTAGACAAGGATTCAGAAAATTTTTAAAAATTTTCGTAGCAAGTAGAGACAGTATTGTCATATTTTCTATCGAATGTTTATGTTAATTAAGACCTCTTCCAGACTTGCAATTTTTGTTGCTGCAATTTTTTAGAATTCTGCTTTAAAATTGCATAAGTGTCCACATTAGGAAATTCTAGTTTTGCAATTATGTATTAAAAACTTCGATTATACCACAAATTTCCATGAAAAATTAACAATTCAATTTAATTTTTGCTATATTTTGTGTTTTTAATATAACTGAAGAAAGAAAATAAAATAAAACTTCAAATACACCTACAAACTTTAAATTTACAACTGCGAATTTCAAAACAAAAGAGAATTGCTGAGCACATGAAACTGTGTACCCCTCTTCAATCTTCTCACCCCTCTCACCAATAAACTCAAGAATTGCTGCAACAAAAATTGCAAGTCTGGACGAGGACTAAGTCCCGGTTGTTAACTTTTTATTTTTGTAGTGTAAAAGAGCGAGATGAGAATAAAAAATGTATGTATGTAGATATTTCTATTTCAACACACTCCCATATTGCAGGTTTGGACCGGAACTAACAGCCGGATGGTGAAATGGAAATCAATAAACCTTGGTTAAAAGATTTCTGTTAAACAAACCTGGAATTAGTTAATTTTTTGTTAAGAATAAAATAATCATACATTGTGGTGTGAAAAGGGATGTTAGATAAAATAATTTTACTTTAAGAATAAGTCAATGGGCCTTATTACGAGTGTCGTGTTTCGACTACAACGATTTTTTTATTAGATTAAAGAAAAAATGTTGCAATGTTCTTTAGTCTAGTACAAAATCGTCATAGTCGAAGTCGTAATACGGCACTCGTAATAAGGCCCTATAAGTCTTGCTGCAAGAGAGTCATAAGGCAAAAAACTTTTTTTCCGGAAAACTGATTCAAAGTTTTGAATTTACTAACAACTTAATGGTAAAATAAAGTGTTATGGTTCGATTATGAATGGCAACCGAGCTTCAGTTGCCTTGTCAACTGGCAACGCAACCAAAATTAAAATTAGTATTATATATTGCAACCTTCTCCAGTTGCCTAAAAGTGATCGAAAATACGATTATGACAGATTGGCAAGTGCTTCAAAAATTACTTATCATAAAAATGATTAGTTCAGTGGTGTCAATATTATTATTCGATGAAGAAAAAGGAAGTACAAAATGTAGCATTAGATGACACTTAAAGAGCAATACAAATTCTTTATAATTACCGTTTCTACTGTGAGTAAATATTATTACCTAAAATAATTTTTAACTAACAGTTTCTTTTTTATCCTTAAAGCATATTTAAAATTTGTAATCTTATATTTTTTTTATTTTACCAGCCTTAAAGCTATGCAGCAACAAAGAATTTATGGTTGCCAATATTATTGCAACGGAAAAGTAAACAGCTGTTTGTTGCCATACGTAATAAAATTTTGGGCTAACAATTTTTGAAACCGGAAACGCAGCTAAAGATCGGTGGCCTTCTATAGTGGAGACATAATTCTTCTCCCAAGAGGTGAGTATAACAAATACAGTAAAATCCCGATAATTCGTACCCCGATAAATCGTAATTCCCGATAATTCGTAATAAACTGTCGGTCCCTTGAAAAAATCTCGTTAATTCGTAAAATTTCCATACATTTTGGTCCCCTCGCTAATTTTTTTTTTCAAATAAAATCTTCTTTACCTCTTATAAATCGTAATTGTTTGCTAACTACCACTTATAATTCGTAATAAAAACAACAAAAACATGGAAAGAATGATGAAATGAATTTCTCAGTTTTATTTTTATTTTATTGTTTTTTGTTTGCTATTAAAATTACACGTATTTTACGCTAAGTAAATGAATATGCTATTTTACTTTATGTATTTATTTTATTTATTTTGTATTTTATTTTTGACAATTGTTTTTTATGTTCGTTTAGCAAATAAATTGAAAACGCCCGTTAATTCGTATTTATTTTATTTTAACCCCGTTAAATCGAAACCCCGCTAAATCGGAAACCCCTATAATTCGTAAGAAATGGCCGGTCCCTTGCGATTACGAATTATCGGGATTTGACTGTATCTGAATATAACACGATGAAAAATTTTCATTACTACAGGCATGAATATTTTGGGTGGTTTTTAAGAATGTATGGAAAAATCAGGAATAATTTCTTAATCGGGCTTAAGTGCAGTATTTTCAATTCTTATTGAATGAAATATCCCAGTAAAAAAAGACACTCCAAAAAAATCATGAAAATGTAGAGTTTGCGATCTGGAAGTAGTGCAAATTTCGATCCGATCTAATGATTTTTACATAGGGTTGTCATTGCAAGAAGTTCTCTTTTTCGCTGCCTGGTCACCGAATTGGAAGCGATTTTAAGAAAAATTTCCTTTTTTGTGTTCTATGATAATATTTTCATCTAGGAAAAATTGCTAATAGTTACCTATTTTAACAATTAGTTTCTTTTTATAGGAATTTAAACGCGAAACAGTAATTTAATGTAAATTTAAGCAAATAACTTAAAAATTTTAGACCAAAAATAGTTCATAAGTTTCTTAAAAAAAACGATTTTTTTAAAATTCTGGTGAGTAATTTCTAAAACTAGAGAGGAATTACAAGGTTTTGTATGACTAAAATAAACTTCTACTTGGTTTTCTGCTAACTATCGGCAAATTAAAAATATCGATTTTTTGGAAGCAATGAAAATGTACTTCCTTTAGAATGACTTCCAATTTTTTTTTACTAGGATGTTTATTAATTTGATTTTCTACAGAAGAGAAGAAAAATTTAACTAGACTTTTTTTTAGCTGGGGGAAATGCTCATTTTTCTGTGCAGCCACGCACTTTATCAGCACCCATGTCTATCTACTTGGGCAGAGATTGTTATTAAAATCAGCTATTTAACGTGAATTTTTAATGAAATGAATTATGAGAAATGATTATTGTGTATACAATTATTGATTTACCTTTGGCACCTTAAGCCCGACCAAACCATGGTGTAGACGACCGGCTATGCAAATAATCTTTAGTAGGCAAAGCCGTCATTTTTAATGGGTTAATGATTTTTTTTAATTTCAATAAATCTTTAAAGATCTTAACAGCTTTTAAATCATACCAATATTGACTGCATTGGATGGAAAATACAATTTTGTACTGAAACTTTGGATGCCCATAACTCTTAAACTAAGACTCGCCGCCAACTTTTTTATTTAATTTTTTCTTCTTATTTTTCAAGTTTTAAGTGATAGTTTTTATTTATATCTGAGAAGAGGACCTAAACCCTATTTATTCCAAAATTTTTGTGAACAAATGTCGACAAATGGTACCTCAAAATATCTACCTGAACGGAAATAACAATGTTAACACAGAAGTTATTGAGGAACTACGTAAAATCAATTTCCCCCAAGAGAAGCGAAAAATCTTGTATTGTAAAGAATACACAAATTTCGCTCTCTGTGTGATGGAATTTTAAGTTTCTTTTTCGATTGGGATTTTCATGTTTAGTCTCAATTCTCATTCGACGCGTATACAGCACGTTAGCGGAAAAAACAAGAAACGAATGCGTTCGGTACGTGTTGCTTATATTTATTTATTTAAACGGTTAAATGATTAAATGAAGGAAAATCAAATGGTTTCCCTCGCCCAAAAACTACACACTTGCCGTATGTACGTACCATTGTTGAAAAAGTGAATGAAGAAAGGAATTTATAAAATATAAAACGAAAGAAGTATTGAGCATATGTAATTCAAAGTGCGTTCATTTTTAAATCAAAATAAACAAAATATTTTTTAACAAAATTATTTGTGAAAATTCAGTAATAAAAACGATTTTGTGGAGGAAATTAAAATATTTATGTATATGCATTTTAAAAGTTACTGGGATGTAAAAAACATAAAAATTGTACCTACATAAAGTGAAAAATCGATCTGAACTTTCAGAGAAAAATGAATAGTGTTGTTGGGGTTTGTGGCTCATTTTGACGTTATTGTTGTTGTTTGTTTGTATCTTTAACATGTTCCGCTAGCGGTAAACAGTATAAAATTTCGTAACAAAAAAAAAAAAACAAATAATTACTTAATACATACCTACTTTTAAAGTACCTACTAAATATTTATGTATGTATGCATGTTTATGTATATGCTGGTACCTGCTTATGTGCATACAGACTACATGTATGTTTGATGCATGAGAAAACTGACAATTGTTGAAGTTCGTTAACAAGATTATTTTCATCTTTATGTCAAGGCGAATCTAGTATCAATCCATTTCCATATCTACATACATACATACATATACAAAAAAATGGAATAAATACTCACATATACAAATTTAAATTATATTAAAATAAAATTAAATTTTGTAGGTACCCAACATTCATTTTAATATTTGAGGAAAGTTTTAAAACGTCACACATTTTAATAAATCTATTGCCGCATATTTTCTAATTCTTGCGAGTATCTCTTTCCTAATTCTCCCTCTGCCGTATTTCAATCTTTTTGAGAGCAGTAATTAACCCATTCAGGGTGACCGATGACATTTTTAAAAAAATGGGCACCAAAAGGGGATTTATCAATAAAAAGGGACAAAATTAAAAAAAAAAACGAGAAAACTACATTAAACTTTTTATTTTTAATGTACTATTTTTATATAATTCGCTCTACAAAAAGGGAGAAAAAAAGTGGCAATGCAGTCAAAAAAGTGGCAAGGCTGTCGAAAAAGTGGCAATTTGCCACTTTAGTCGGTCAAACGGTCACTCTGGGTGTATATTTCTATAGTGTATGAGTATGACGGAAAACGGATACTCTATATAAATATTTACATTTGGCAACACTTTCCTAAAATCGGTTAACATCCTGGGAAGATAGAAAACGTTTGATCGAGTACACTGTGTGACAAAATAATATCTGGAGTTCTACTCTGAATTTCTAAAGGAATAAAAATGCTTTCGAATTTGTATGTTATTAACATTACAATTCCAAATGGTATGTTATTAACATTACAATTCCAAATTGCGTGTTATTAACATTACAATTCTTCTTTTATCTTATTTTTTCGGTGTATATGTTGAAATCATAATATTTTAAAAATGATTTCTTGTAAGCTATCCATTAAATTAAAATAAAATCCTTATAGGGCAACACTGTTTTTTGTTTTGACAATTTTTTCAAAAACTCACTTGTAATAAAAATCTCTTGCAAGTGAGTCGACAACTTGTAGAAGTAAAAAAATTTCAATATATTAACAGAATCTGATGTAAAAAACATTTCGTGTATGACCCCCTTAATGGGTTAAAAACACCAACACAAAACCAAAAAAAAAAAAAAAACAACAACAATGAATAAATATTTACAACAAAAAAGTAGCGTGATTAGTCATCCATAAGATACAAGTTTAAATAAGAGTACTTGTACGTTTATACACATATATGCAAGTATGTAAATACAGTGAAACTTCGTTACAACGAACTTCTTTATAACGAAAAACTTAATATAACGTATGTTTTATTAAGTCCCTTGAGAAAACATCTTTATTGCAAAGTTTTTCATACAAAAATACACTACAGCTATAACGAATAAATTCTGAGCAAAAAAGCCTCTATATAGCGAAATATTTCTTCAAATGCCTCAATATAACGAAATCAGAATAAATCCTAAATGGCAAAGTCCCGTTATAAAAGCACCGAAGTCTAAATGTATTTACAAGCGCATTTGTAAAGCCTCTATACAACGAAGTACTCGTAGAAAAGCCTCTATACAACGAAGTAAGAATAAAATTATGTATAGCAAAGTGGTAAAGTCTAATTATAAAAAGAAAGAATTCTTGATGTGTGTGCTGTTTTATTTTTTATTTACCTCATGAAATATAAGCTTTTATTAGCATTCTCACGTTAAATAGAATTTGAATAAAGAAAACTATAGTTATAACGAATTTTTTCGTATTTCCTCAAATTTCGTTGTATCAAGGTTTTTCTGATTATATTTATAGCGAATTAATGGCTATAACGAAGTATTTTCGGATCCCCTTGGAATTCGTTATATCGAAGTTCTACTGTATACACATACATATGTACATACATGCTTACATTTAAAACAGGGTAAGCTTTACTAAGTAAAGCTACGCAACGTGCTTCATTCAATATTAGGAGTAGCTTAAAACTTAAAAAAACAAGAAAATTATACATTGTACATATCATGTATGTAGACATGTACCTATACAAATTACTACATTTGTTTTTTTTTTTTTTTGCTATATCTACAAAGTCTTGGCCGTATTGAAGTTAAAAAAACCTTTCCAAAAGATAATTACTATAAAACGTAAATAATTTTAATTACCTACCTATAATAATTGTAACTACTCTCACACGGTATTAAATACACCTGATTTTTGTACATTTGCGCGCAGTTTTTACAAAAGGTGGATTCAATTTATAATAAAACGAAACAATTAAATCCACACTGATTCTAAATATACCATATCGAATAGAACCATTATAGTGGTGCAAGTAATATTCATACCCTGAAGGAAATGTCGATGGTGAAAATGTACTGAGTCGCTTTTGACTTTGTCACCAGTACTACTCTCTAATTAATCCCCATACAATACTTTGTGCTATAGACATTTAGCATGTGCTTGTCATTGAAAATCTACTAGTAACACTAAAACAATTGACTAGGTAATGAATACATAGTTCTTATGGCAACATGGAGACATACCAACCAGACAGTGGTACATTTCTATACCTTACGTACATACAATTATATGAATATTGACAAGTTGTTGCAAAAGCCGCCAGAAATAGACCACATTTGTTGTCTCTCTTTCTTTTATACTGACGAATAGAAAAGAAATTGTAGACAATGTATCTACTACTAGAAATTTAGTGTTGACATAGAGACATTTGGCCCCAGTCTGACTGCAGGGTACTTACAAAGTACATACACATGTACATACGTATGTACCCAGTTGGCCACGTCTTTAAGACATCTTTGACGACGGGTACAAGACAATAGTAAGTCGTAGAAGACATATTGAAGACAGCCCCATACAAATCGTTGACGAAATTTTCATACAAATGGCGCCGAGGTCACACAAGACGAGATGGGCGACAATGTCGCTCAGATTGTCGTCAACACTGCTTTATTGAAGACAAAACTTATATGACACTGTCGCTCAGATTGTCCTCAACAAAGTCTTATTGAAGACAAAACGTATGACACTGTCGCTCAGATTGTCGTCAACACGGCTTTATTAAAAACAAAGCGATGGATATTGTCGCTCAGATTGTTCTCAACAAAGTTTTATTGCAGACAAAACGATGGATATTGTCGCTCAGATAGTCATGAACGACGATTTCCTTTAAATTTTCTATTAGAAAACCTAATGAACAGGCGACATGTACATTAATCGTCGAAGACAATGTCGTCTGTGACGATTTGGCCAACTGGGTACTATTTATATGTATGTATGTATATTTCTTGCAATATAGAATAGTAGCTTAAGTTGACTTAAGCAAAGCAGTGGGTTTCGGAAGTTTTGACGCTGTCGCTAACATATTAAAAGGCTTTAACGCATGATTCTACTTTCTAGTGATCCTTTCCTTCCACATCCCTTACTTACTCAAACAACGTCATAACTATAAAAAAAACTAGTCTTTCAGAAGTTAAAGTTGTATGTAACTTAATGGAAAAAGAAAATTTTATTTTGTTTTCAAGAATTGAGTAAACAAGATAGGTTAGCAGGGTGCTGGTGAAGAATGAAATTTAGTGGTCCAGCTCACTTGGGTCCAATACAAGATATTTGTATGAAATTTTTGTACAATATTAAAAACGATTAAGGATTAATTTTGCATCATAATCTCAAAAATTCGATTTTTTGAGTCATGCCGTTGTTTGAGTAAAAGTGCGATATGTAGCACCTTAACGACTACAAATATCAACTGCAACATAATACACCATATGTTAGGTTAGGTTACGTTAGCCGGCTGGTGGTAAGGCAGGGTGAAATTCAGAGTCCACCTCACTTGGGTACAATACAATGATCCCTTTGTGCTACCTCTTAGGCGAAGAGAAGATAGTGAGAGAGGGTGATAGGGAAGGGATAGTGATAGAGAAGAAAGGTGAAGGAAGAGATACAGAAAAGCTTCATTCTTTTACAACTCTGCTTTTTTGTAGTGTTTCAGCGCCTCTGGTGTTAAATAAGGCGTACTAAATTTTACTTCGCTGACGATTTTGCTACACAATACCAACGAAGGTGAGCGCTCTGATGTTATATTAGGACTAGCATCCGTTAAAGGCGGTGTAGTTTTAGTAACCAGTGCCTTATGCCTGCATCAATAGAATAGAAACAACTGATACAAAGGACACTAATTGACATCAGAAAAATGCCTGGTGTTGTTATTTTACTAACTGTCGGGGACCAGGGGGTTATTATGTAATCCGAATCGAACAGAAACGTGTTCGAATTGTAATGTTAATAGCATACAAATTCGAACAGTTTTCTTTTCGAATCGAATTAAAAAATAACCCCCAACAAACCCCCCCCCCCTCCCCCCTAGAGGCTCAAACACACGATCTTCGGTTTTTTACTCAACGTGCTAAGTACTTCAGCCAAAGCCACAGCATAATTTTTTTTTTTTTTTTTTAATACATGATTTTTATTTATTGTATCTTCATATATGAACTAACAATAAGTATTCAAATCTTAAATATAAAAATATAATTAGGCCCGACCAGTGTCGGACATAAGCTTAGTAATAGTTATATATAATACATAAGTAGTGATAATAAAAAGGAAAAAAATAAAAGTATTTTCAAGAAGTCCCATCTGGAGTGCTGTGAATAAGAGCCCTTGTGTCCCTCTTTTTTAGGCGGATGTGTCCAGTAAAGTTCAAAATATTACGGGCAAGCGGATTAGGATGTGACTCGAGTTTTGTTAAATATTTGCCTGCGAATTTTGCAATTTCTTCAGTCACTAGTGGCATATTTAAATCACGATGTATATTTGAATTTTTTATATACCATGGAGTCGATGTTATTAACCGTAAAATTTTGTTTTGCCTTCGTTGGATTCTCTCGACATTAGAAGCTGAAGCAGTACCCCAAAGCTGAATTCCGTAGCACCATATATGTAGGTTTTAAGAGCGACTTGTACCTATATTAAAAGTTTACAATCTAGGGTGAGGGTTGAATTTCTACCAACCAGCCAATGTATCTGAGTTAGTTTAAGTTTCATTTGCGTTAGCTTAGAGTCAATGTGGTATTTCCATGTGAGCCAGCATAATAAATCAAAATTTTCTTAAGTCTACTTAAGCTACTATTCCATAAAGCCACAGATACATACATACATATGTAAGCATATGCATGCACATACAGCCCTGTACATAAATAGTAAATGAGATTTTAATTGAAAGAAAAAATATTGAAAACAAAAAACAATCTTAACAAATTCTTACACAGCGACTCGTATTATATCAGTTTAATTTCTCTTCTTATTACAAGACACTGGTATTGTTATTGTTGCTTTTGCTGCCGTTAAGACAAAAGAACAAGAAAAACCTGTTAGCGTTGGAGTTGTTTCTGTGACCTCCGCTTACCTTAATACGGTTGGAATAGCTATAGCTGAAGTGGCGTACTACAACTGTTAAAAGTAGTGTGCTAGTGTGGTTATACGTGGAAATCATTCCAACACTGGTAACCCTCGCGCAACATGACAGATACGCTCTGAAAAGTGCGGTGTTAAGCGAATCTGGATTGTACGAGTAGCAGAAAACAAAAGACTAGTTCAAAATGAAAGTATGCACATACACACGTACCTACATGTTTTAAAGGCTTATTTATAAAAAAATTCTTCTGGATTAAAGGTTTATAAAACATGGAATTTCATAAAGCAAAATTAGTTCGTATGAAGACAGTTAAGGTACGGTCACACTTGGCAAACATTTGTCCAAAAAAGCGTAACCACTCAATTTTTGTGAAAAACCATTTGATTCAGACAAATGTTTCTCACGTTAAACAATTTCATAAACAACTAATAGACAACGTCATTGATTCCAACATTATTGGAAACTGTTTAACTTAACAAACACGTATCTGAATTGAAAGCTTTTTCATTAATATTTTGTGGTTACGTCTTTTGAGCAAATATTTGCCCAAGTATGACCATCCCCTTAGTTATCTATTATATAGTCAAACGACTTTTGAGAAAATACAACCCTGGTATGTTGGAGTTTATGAACACTTTCAAAACACTATAACAATTCAATGGATCAGGGTTACATTTTTTCAAAAGTCATACGATTATGTAGAATAAACTTTTGTGAATTAAACACAAATTCAGATTCGTCATCTGCTAAGTGTATTTATTTATTAATATGTACATATTGACTAAATATTTATTGTATTTTGATAAACGTTTTGTAAACCAAAATTTGTTTTTATGAATACGTGCAACAACCCATTTTATATAATTTAAATTACATCCAACAACAATAAAAACTTGCCACCTTTGCTTGTGAAAATATATAAATTTAACAAGAAAGTTTAAATTTTTTAAAAATTTGTATGTAATTAGATTTTATTTGTGCTAAAACATTATTTCATTAACTCTAGTTAGTATAAAACTATTGATTTTGCTGTCTGGCGTTCACGTTCACGTTGTCGTCATTTAAAAAAGAAATCAACAACATACAACAGCTTTAAATAACTATAATAATATCATCATCAGCATAATGACACGCCTTACAGAAGAAATGGTCATTGCTAGATCCAAACAATCGGATTTGAGCTCTATTAAAAAACTTAATTGCTGGTAAGTTTGTCTTTTGTACTTTTTTTTATTAAATATTCCTTTCATTGTTGTAATTGCTTTGTTATACATATTGCTATTTAAATATTTACTATATTTACATACATACATATCGTCACCGTAAATGCAAACGGACGTAACTACACTTTTATATTTTTCTACAGGAGAAATAAAAAACGTTACAAAATCAATAATAATAAAGTATGCTTGAACATTTTCTTCGATATTTATTTGTAATATGGATACTTATATGTTTTTAACCATTTATTTCCATTTCATATGTATATACTTACCCCCATATTCATAAAATTTGAAACGAATTTGAAATTTATTTTATTCCAAATTTTTCATAAAAAATTTTCCTAAAACGAATTTCAAATTCATTTTATATTTTTATGAATACGGGGGTTAAGCTTTTATGTTAATTAAGGTTCAGTTAGCCAACAGTAATGTAATGTAACTGTAACGTAGGAAATAGCTGATCGATATTTTTATATAAAAAATATGTTACGTTACATTACATCTCTATAACCATTTTCATTACTTTTCACATACCAATATCGATCAGCTGTTTTCTACTTTTCCAGTTACCAGTGATGCCAGCTAAACGCGCTGAGTTACAGCATTGTCAACTATTTATAGCCAAAACGCGCTATTTTTCTGCGAGCTAAATTAAATTTTAATAAAAGTCGATGTATGTATTAGTAAATATACTTTTTTAAGCAACTCTTTTTCAGATTTTGCAATATTGCTTCTTCGAAATTATATCCAAAATAACTAAAATAATTTAATACAGAATCAGAATCACCAAATAATCGAAATCCTTATTTTTTATTTTAATTTTCTTTAACAAACTTTGTACTAGTAACAACATACTCGTAAAAAATGTCGAATAGTTTTGCGATTCAAATGATTTTTGTACTTCAGCTATAATAGAAGTTATATAAATTTTTTTTGGTGACGAGTACGACTACATATTTGTAGTTGTGAAATTTGAAGATATTTGTCATTTACAGTATTAAAATCCGTTTTTAATTCTAATTACATGCAAGGGAATTTAATTTGCAACAGCTGAATCACTAACGAAATTAAAATATTTTTATCAGAGTTTTGGATCTAGTATCCAAAATTGGTAAATTTATACAAAAAATGAAAAAAAATTAACTGAATGTTGTTATTGACTTTATCCAAAACGCGCTAAGACGAAAAAAAGCGCGTTTGCCAGTTACATTACATTACAGTCGGCTAACTGTGCCTTTACGCTCTTTTCATGCATTCGTAATTACGTCCTTTTGAATTTCTTTATTAAAGTCGTCATTTTTTATCGCAGAGGTCTAAATATTTGCGTGAACATGTAGTTTGATAAAATGAACCATAATCAAGCAAACCCTCAATTTCGAATTTTTGTATAGTTACGTCCGTTTGCATTTAAAGTGACGATATATTCCCATACTGTAATTTGAATTCAATTTGAGTGTGCAGCAAGCCTTTTTGGTCTTTTAAATGATGATTGTAGTAATGTGGTGTAACGATGTTAATGATGATCTTTTGTCCATTCTTCTCAGTGCAACAAACAAGTAACGCTTCGTTGCATATTATTTCTATAAATTGTATAAGTATTTTAATTCGTACTGAGATACGAGTAGATAGTAGATATTAATGCAGTGAGTGTCAAATGAAATCGCACAGCTGAACTTTTCATCTTAATTTCAAACATAGTTGCCACACAAAATGTTAAATTGAAAAAAAAACGCCAAAACAATTTTTAAATTATATTTACCAAGGATAAATTATAGTAAGGGTGTTCATGAGAACGTTAAAAAGTTTCGCAAATTGTAAATTGAAAAGTTTATGTTTATTCGAACAAAAATTAAAAAAAATTGGTTTGTATAATCGAATAATTATTGTTGGAATGACATTAGACTAAAAATAAAACCATGAAATTTTTAACGAAATTATTTGCTAGTACTACAACTAAAGGCAATTTCTTTTGCAAATTTTTGCATTCAGCATCCATCCAAACTTACCTAAGAAACAATGTACAGTTGTGGAGTAATAAAAGCCGTCTAGACCGTGTTTCATTTATTTCTAAAATAAGTGAATTACAATAATAAATCATAATATAGAAACTAACTGCAGTGGTCAACGCTCTTAGAATTTATGTAGTTCAATTATTAATAACTAACAAAACAATTCACATAAATTGGCCGATCTGACTTTCATATTTTCAAGAAAATATTTGGTAAGATCTACCATTAAGTAGTTAAGCTAATAACCAGGGGAACCGCAAATATGCACAATTGTATGTTTTTTTTCTTGTGTGACGTATTAATGCGGATATAAGTTTGTTAGTGCTTATTTTTGCATATATCGGTCTTCTACGCATATTTTTAGCATGTTTAGAATTTTGAGATCATATTTGACGCTTTTGGGGCATATTTTGATACTTTGTAGAGTGTTTTTATATTGATATGCGTACAAGCATCAATCCAATGTTCCATGAATGTAATTTATACATTTTTCTTACTTATTACGCCGTTACCACTGACGTTAGTTTCAATAAAAATTTGGTGTTGCCATTTGTGACGAAGTCTGCCCCGATTACATCAGTAGACATTGAAGGAAGATTATCAATGTATGTATAAAAGTATATTTAGATGTGACAGGTAGAGATGCTAAACGGGAACTCCCGAGCCCGGAAATCCCGGGATTTTCGGGACTATTCAAATCCCGGAGCCCGGGATTTTTTAATTTTAAAGCCCGGGATTTTCGGGATTATCTGAATCCCGTTTTTTTCATAAATAATGGTTTTGACTGTCATCTTCTACATCCAAAATTATTAGAAACTCCCTGTTATAAAAAGTTAAAATAAAAAATTTGCTTTGAATAAATATTTTAGTAGATAATATTATATGGTATATAAATAATATATCTTATGGCTTTTCCTTTTCCAGGAAAAATGTTGCATACATTGCAGTTTTCAATGAAAATTTGCAACTAAATGTCTGAATTGTATAAGTACCCTTTAAATATGCAAAAAAAATATTTTGTAAAATTAAAATATTATTTTTAATATAAAGACGCACATTTGTGCACAATGTTTTCGGGATTTTGCAAGTCCCGAAAATCCCGGGGTCCCGGTTCGGGATTTCGAGACTCCATCACTAAATCCCGAAGCCCGGGATTTCAAAAAACCTGTCCCGATTAGCATCTCTAGTGACAGGTAGTAGTAGGCACATTCACCAGGTAGTAGCGGAATTGCAGCTGAGCTATTTTTTTTTTGTCAAATTAAAGTCCATCTGAAACTTAAAAATTGTTTACCAAAGAGAAATTAAAAAAAATTTAAAAAAATTTTAAATGAAAAATATTTTATTAAAAAAAATTCTGTGAAAACAAATTTAAAAATATGAAAAAACTATTAAAAAATTGTGAAACGTGCTAAACGTTGCAAATTTTCTTAGTGGTAGCTGCCGTGGAGAAATTTTTTAAAATTTATGTGAATAATTTTTATTATTATGTTAAACAAATTTTATTTTTGCCGTTTTGGATAAACTAAAATCTATGTTGCTTTTTTCATTGTTGTATTTTTTATTGTTTTTGTAATCCTGATATTACCTGGAAATGAATGTGCCTTGGTTCCAAAGTTTTAATTTTGATTTCGTGATCTCTTTTGAAGTTGAAGTTAAATTTATATCCAAAAAAGAAAATTATTATTTGATTTACTTGGAGGCTACACGTTAAATTTTTGCTTAAATTTTTGTTTCGAAGTTCAATACGTTCACACTTTTTTACTACCACACTCATACATTTGGGAATTGAATACCAGGTGGACTTAAATTTTTCTTTCAACACTTTAATCTATTTTTCTTTCAATTTAGCAGTTGTTTTAAAATAATTTTTGTGTTTGTAAAAAATTTAACACAGAAGTAATTCTCTTTGCTGAAATAAAATATGTATGTAAGGCATTTTGAACATAAAATTGGAAATCAAATTGCTTGCAGCCTACGTCACAAATTAAATTTTAGCAAATTTTGACAAACCATATGTGTGAAAAAATTTAAAGAAATTTATTGAACGTGTAGCCGCAATGTTAGACATAATTTTTTGGCAATTTTATTCTAACGTACTCTTTAAATAATAAACCAATTTAAGTTATTTTTAAATGCATACTATTTTTTGAGGTTTTAGTGCATATTTTCAAGTTTTTAGTGCATATTGAATGCTCATAAAAACATTATTATTTAGAGTATATTTCTGATTTCCCTGCTAATAACGTACTTACATACATACATATATGTATATGTACGTATGTAAATATGTATAACTTTTAGTTAAGTTCAAAAACCATTCATTTTTTAATAGAGTAACTTTTTGTTTATACATATGTATGTACATACATACATATAAACAAATCGTGTTTAACCTACATAAAATTTTAAATTTTAAACAACATAAAAGTCCAATAACACCATATTTATACATTCATACATATGTACATATGTATGAATATGTTTATGTACATACGAGTATATCTGTATATATACGACTTTATTTAACTTTATACTATTGTATGTTAAATTAGAGAAAAAATAAGAAAATAAATAAATAAAGCGTGTGTGTAATTTTTTTAAAATTAATTTTTGTGTTATACATATGTATATGTATGTATTTTTATTATTTTCAGGGGAAGTGATCTCAGCGATGTTTCAATTATAAAGCGAATGCGTGGTGTTGAAGTGTTGGCGTTAAGGTAAGTGCTATTTCAAGTAACAATTATTTACTCGTATTTGGAATTGCATACATATTTAGACCGGCTCATTTTCAAACAGTAACAAATAAAAAATAATAGAAAATTGTTATTAAAAATTTAACAACAATCACTTGAATGAAATACAGTTTGTATGTATATATGTAAATGGGTATTTCCTTTTCAAATACATACATACATCCATACATATTTATTAGAGATCGACCGAAGGCGTTTTTTTTGGCCGAAGATGAAGCCGAAGCCGAACTTCGGCTAAAATCCTAAACTTCGGCCAAAACCGAAGCCGAAGCCGAATGTTCTAAATTTTAAAAATGATGATGAATTAAGAAAAAATTTTGCTTTTTTGAGATCACTGAAATAGCTGTAATATCTATTGGATACATAACAAGAAAAATAAAACTATTTTGCAATTTCTAGATTGCTTTTTCATATGATCACTCACAAGAACGTCCAAGTAAAAGAAAATAAAAAGCAACCCGGGTTGTATTTCAAAGCAACCCTTTCAAAACGTTTTAAACACAATAGAAACTGTCGGCGAGCAACGACCAAACATAATTCTATTTTTCAAGCTTTTAATGAAAAATATTCGGCTTCGGCTTATCGGCCAATTTTTGCCATAGGCCGAATGTTGGCCGATTACCAATTTTTGGCCGAAGGCCGAAGCCGATTAATCGGTCGAACTCTAATATGTATGCACTATATAATAAAAGTCGGCCAGGCCAGGCCAACTGACTGCAAGTTTACAAAAACAAACAAAAATATTGAAAGTTGTAGCGAAATATTTATTAATTAATTTCAATGAAAATACAAAGTTTCTTCATTAATTAAAGTCTTTTCTATAAACCAGCTAATTGAAGAAATCTATAACGACTTCAACAATTTCTTTTGCAATATAGTCTTCTTGAAGAATATAAAATACCGTTATGCTTGTTTTTATATCACATACTTTGTGCAGTCATTTGTACAGTATCAACAGTTCTTTGCAACTACTCAGCATCTGAAATTTTTTGAGCTGTGACTCTTTATGATTTAGTGTGCGATATGTATTAGCAAAAATTATGTTTTTAATTCTGAAGATCTTTTTTTAACTTAAATTGGCTAAACTACAAATCATAAATACATTTTATTAATAAAAGGCGCTGTGCCAACGGATTGGCAGTATTAACTGAATGGGAAAATCTCCTATAAAGCTGATGTCATGTACATACATATGTATGTATGTATGTATTTCCAATAAAAATATCATCTACATAAGCTTATTTAATAATAAATTATTGTTTCTTACATTAATAAATATGAGCGTAGGATTTTTTCCTCCAAATATGGTGAAAATAAAATCGTAGCAAACAGTTTTTAAGTTCAAACTAAAACTCACAAGTGCTACTTTTTGGTGAAAAGGCAATACATATGTATGTACACACATATGTATATATGTAATTATAATTATATATGTATGTATATAGGTATACATATTTATATTTTTTATAGCCAAGGTCGTTACGATAATATATTTATTGCGCAGTGTTAGAATGCTTGACGTTTTGGTGTTTGTTTTATCGTATATCGTATCGAATAGACTTCATGAATCATGCCATTGAACTTGTTCTTTAAGCTTAAATTAGACGTGACATAGCCATAACGCCATAGCCATAACCAAACCAAAATTCAATTGGTTTCTATGGTGAGAGTTATGGCGAGTCTCTCTCACTCTCACTCTCACCATAGAAATCAATTGAATTTTGGTTTGGTTATGGCTATAGCGTTATGGCTATGTCACGTCTAATTTAAGCTTTAACTTTACGTTAGTTAAGCCTATCTATATATGTACATATGTACATACATACATAACGTGACCAGATGGTTTTTTTCAAAAATCGATCAAAAAGCGGGATTTTGAAGAAAATAGCGCTAAAAAGTGGGATTTCAAAATAAATATCTTGCAGAAAGCGGGATGTGTAATGTGCACACACAATTTTGTATGTACCTACTTAGGAAACCAAGTTTTCAGCTAAAAAAAAAAACATGTTTAAGTAAACAAAAGTATGTATGTATGAATGTACATATAGGTATATATAAAAAAATTATTTATCTATGTAAATAATCAAATCAAATGTCGTTCGTTGGTAATCGCATCAACTAAGAGCGGCTGTACCGATTTCGGTATTTTTTTTTAATGTGGCACCTCCCATACAATTTTTTTATTATTTTATAATCAGCCTTACGGTTCTCGAAAATGTTCTTCGACTGTTGTCGTATTGGTTCTCGAATTTGTTTCTTTGTGGTACTACGTAAAATTTTCGACTGCAAGGAACTTGTAACAGAATAAAAAAGAAGAGAGTGACAGAAAATGTTAAAATTAGTTTCAATATTATGAACCAGTCTATTGCGAACGGTCAAAAATAATAATAATAAAAATAAATTGGTGCTAACAAAAATGAAAAAGTTTAATATTTTTGTGATAAATAAATTTAAATTAAATTATATTAAAATGTTGATTTATGCCTTATTTTAATTCTCTGGTGATGAAGATGAGTATCTCTTTAACGGTGTCAATATATAGTAGATATATACATATATGGGTTGTTTAAACCTCCAGCCGTTGCACACCATTCTGGGGGTCTACTCTGTAATTCCAAACGAAAGAAAATTCTTTTGAATTTGTATGTTAATTAGATGCAAATTCGAAAGCATTTTCTTTCGTTTCGAATTACAGAGTAGACCCCCAGTTTTGTTATGAAGAAGTTCTTTTAATTATATTTATAGTGCGCCCTCACTTTCATACATTCAGGCCCCGTACAAAATGGTGCTCTAAAGTATTTCTACTCATTCTGACTTTGTGTCTACTCTGCGTATGCTATTGCTTTACGATTGTGCAAGTTATGTATTTCTTTAAGCATTTTTTTAACTGCTTCCTTGTGGTTATTTTCAATGTAAGCCTATTCTCATTACATAGAAGCAGTTTCTATAAAGTGTAGTTACAAAAATATTTACCCCTTATGCAAAAACGATTGTTAAATTTAAAGTTGGTTTAACAAACGAATTTGGTTGGCATAACCAAAGCATGCTTTAACTTTAACAATCGATTTTTCATAAGGGCATTAGTCCTTTGATGCTTTAATAACTTGTAAATTTTGTTTTCTTCTTTGTCGAATGAAATAAAATTAACGACTATTTTTGCAACTTTTGACGTTTAATTTCGAGAATCGTAGTACAAAAATTGTAAAAGAATTGTTAACAGCCATGTATTTTTATGACTTTCGAGGAACGTAGTTCCATAGTGTAAAAATGGGAAGTTTAAAGCTCGAATACGAGAATCGTAATAAGGCTGAATATCTTTCGGCAAGAAACATGAAATTTTGTGTGAGTAACGATTTTTATAATGTAAAAAAAAGTTCGAATAAAACATGTCTTGTTATGAAACCTCCCAAAAAGAAAAAATATTTACTGTGATAGGTATATCTGAAAAACTAATATAGTGAGAACCTTGAAATATTGTGGGGATAACCCTGCTGATATTGTGCATTGTCTCCGGTAACAACTTCAGAATTTAACAAGTGTCTTCAAAAATAATACCAGAGTACCGATCTTGATGATTTGCTTCCAGAGTATTACTGATGGTCTAGAAAGAACAAGAGGCCAAGCCAAGACAATCAAAATTTTAAATTTTTTTTTCAAACAGTAACGCTAATAACGAGAATAGTATTATGAAAATTAGTCAATAATGTACCAAAAATTGTGTCACGTCCCAAGTAAATTAAATATTACTTATTTAATATTTTGGTATCTGCTACAAACACAAACTTGAAATTCCGCTGATTCTGCCAATGATAGAAAATAATAGGGATTGGGTATGTGAACATGGCTCCTCTCAAATAAAGAATATGTTTACTTAAAAAATATATTAAAAACTAATGCAGTGAGAATTTTAAAACTCTTCGTGCCTATTTATGTCATTTTTATAAGTTAATTTTTTAATAAAAATCGAACAAGAGATTGAATTCTGCAAAATTCTAAAAAGCGGGATAAAGCGGGATAGGAATTTGAGGCGGGATTGACCTGTGAAAAGTTTAACAATCCCGCCTAAAACGGGATGTCTGGTCATGTTAATAGCACACGATATGTAAAAAGCCACATGCGCATGTGGCTATGACGTCATTAGAATTTTCAGCATGTTGGCTGTATTTTTTAACCGACTTTAAAGAAAGGAGACGATTATCAATTCGTCTGTATTTTTTAAAAGAAGAGAGAAGTCTTAGGACACCCGGTTAGAGCTATGCTGCTTAGCTATATAAAACAAATTTCATGTGTTAAATAACAATGCAATAAAATTATATTATATGATGATGTCCAATTCACAACAAATATTTCAAAATATTTCCATTTATTTCCACATATTTCCCAAATTTTGTAGCTGCGTACGATTGAATTAATGTATTGTTTGTGCTCATGTGCAAAAACATATTAAGTAATCGTTCTCATTGTTTTTGGTAAAAATTTTTATAGCTTAGGTGTTACCTACAAAATGATAATTAAAGGCATAAATAAGTAAATATAGAACTTCCTAAGCTGATTGGCACCGAGTTCGAATTCCATGAGCGTGGTCACGCCCAACTTTACAAAAATTAGTGTCCGCCAAAATAAAAAAATTACTGGTCGTCTAACCGTAATGGGACCAAACGCAAGCTACATACACCCTCTCAGACGAAAAATTTTTAAAATCGATTTAACAAACGCAAAAAATACAGACGATTTTAACTTGTATAACATAGAGATAAATTCTGTAACACATATTATGTACATATGTACATTTAAACGCATTTGATACATATAGGTATTTAAAAGATAATTTATTAAAATGTGCTCACACACATAGGCGTAGAAAGGCCAGTCTGGGGGGTGCATTGCCCTCTTAAATTATTAAAAATTGTATGTAATTATTTATTTTAATATTATCCATGAAAATCGCCAGTCATAATCCCCCTCTCCCTTGAAAATTTTTTTAGCTACGCCAATGCCCACACATATGAACTTACACAAATATTAGAATATCCTTACATGTCGTATTCTATGCTCCATTATTTAGATAAATATGTATAAGCAACTTTTGCTTCTGGAAAAAGATTTATATTTGTACACTCAAGCAAACATACGAGTGCATGCATTTACATAAGTATGTTTGCGTACATATGTACATACAAATAAATCTGCACACCGTATAATTTGATTAAAAACTTGTTGATTTCCAAGCACATACTTGAATTTTTTTTTAAATCACTTTGAGTTTCTTGTATGCAAGTGCTTATCTTATCTCAATTGAATGAATGTGTTAAATTATGACGGTATTTTCAAGAGTTATCTCCGTGGAAGTAAATACAACAACAATGCAGCGTTCTTTTCAGATGTTGCAAATCGCGTATGCATGTATGTATGTATGTGCGTATGAGGGTGTTCAGGTTTAGTTCAATTTTAAAATTCCCTTAGGCTAATTCTTATGGAACAAGAAGGAACATAAAAGCAATACATATTCATATGAACCGGCCCAGACTTGCAATTTTTATTGCAGCAATTCTTGAATATGCTCAAATAAATTTTTTATAATTTATAAGACAATTACTATTATCTCCCCACGACTTTGTTCGCATCCAGAAAGAAACTGACAGGATGTTATAAAGTTCTTTAGCATTATATTATTGGGCAGTAATGGGTTAATTCATGTTAAAACATCTCATCATCTTTTGTATTATATTACTGGTCAGTAATGGGTTAATTTTTGTCAAAAATCTTCAAACTTTTTTCTCAATAAACCGCTTTATTTCTGTTACCAAAAACATGTTCCCGATTGGAATTTTTAAATTTTTTTAAGAATAACACAGGCCCATAATGGGTTAAATCACTTTCGCAATAAAAAGTATCATGTCGTGCCATAACCGCCAAAAAAGCTTCGGCGACACAATTTTCACAGATCCATTATTTTCTTACTGGACTTTGTTTATTATTTGTGACCTTATCCGAAAAAAGGGACCTAGTGTGTGAAAATGAAGTTTTGAGAAAAACGCATTTAAAAAATGTTTTTTAATGTAATGTTTTTCTCATTTTTATCGATTTTGACACACACCCGTTTTTTGATACACTAGGTCCATTTTCTCGGAGAAGGTCACATATGTATATGCACATAAAATGTTTTCAAATTAATGGGCAAATTTATACAATTAGTCCTAGTTTACACTATGCAAGTCTTATTGCTAAGCTGATTAGTTTGTTAGGAAAGAGTGATGAGGGGAAAAGAAACGTTTCTGTTCCCCTCGTCTCTCTCCCCCTTAAACTAATCAGCTTAGCAATAAGAGTTGCATAGTGTAAACTATGCCTTAACATAAAATTCCAAAGAAATTTAAATTTTAACACATTTTGTCTTATTTTCAATTATATACGATTATTTTTATTTTTTATGCTCCGTCCACAAGAATAGTACGCCGCGTATAGCTGTTGCACTTTATTTGAGTTCCTTTAATTGTAACATAATTTGAAAATAAACCATTTGATTAACGAAAAATCATTGAACTTCTTTAAACGAATTAAATTGAATTCAAGTGTCACGATCTTGCTGAAATACACCACAAAAATAAAACTGTATGAAAAGCCAATTTCTTTCTTTAGAGAGAAGATTATTGACCCCAATTTATTCAGACAAATACACACACATACACACACACAAAACTATGCAAATTGAATTGAAAAAAGACAAAAGAAAAAATATGAAAAAAATACCGATTCTGTGGGTAAAAAGTTTACAACACCGCAATAGCAAAATCACATTAGCACTGAATCATTTTAATTGATGAATTCACAGCTTTTTAGTGATTTCTCTTTTCCATGTTATTGCTTAGTTTTCTTGGCTTTTTCTCACTTTACCGTTGCATTAATACAATTTTTCTTTCTGTCATTTTATTTTTCCATTTGCAGTGTCAATAAGATAAGTACTTTGCAACCATTTGAAGACTGCCTGAAATTACAGGAATTATATTTACGTAAAAATAATATACAAGATATAAATGAAATTGCTTATTTGCAAAATCTTCCAAATCTCAAGTATTTGTGGTTGGAAGAGAATCCATGCTGTGATCGTGCCGGACCCAAGTAAGTATACATACATACATATCTATGTACATTCTTTTAGTTTTCCTTGAATTATTTTGAAAGGTGTGAGAATTTTAAGTAAACTTTCATATTTAATGTTGACCTTGTACGATTTGATTCCAATGTCTGAATTTTTGTTGCAGTTATCGTGCAGTTGTCTTGCGTGCTTTGCCAAATTTAAAAAAATTAGATAATGTTGAAGTGACACAAGAAGAAGTGGATGAAGCTTCTCGTGGTGGCAGTGGAGGTGACGGGGTAACTGTTGAAGATGATCCATATGAGGATACTTATGAACAGCAACAACAACAACAGCAGCAGCAGCAACAACATCACCAACAGCAACAATATGAACAACAGCAATACCAGCAGCAACGACAACAGCAGCAACAACCTTCACAACCTCAACAACAATATCAATCACCTCAGTATCAACAACGTCGAAGTTCCAGTCCACAAAAAGAGGTAATTCGGTAACAATGTTACAAGTTATTTTTAGCATAGATAATTTAAAGTAAAATATGTATTTACGTGTATTTTTAATACTCTTGCAATAGTTATTTAACCTCTTGATGATTTTACTAATTGCATATGTATGACCTTCTGAGTGTTCATAACTCCTATTAAAATCCATAACACAAGTAAAATTTAAAAATACATATTTTTCCAAAATTCTGTGGTATTTCGGTACATCTATTTTTAACCAAACTTACAAGTTCTTTTTTTTTTTGGTGTCACCCCTAATGAGGTGAAAGTTCAAGGATTGTTAATGTACGAGTACTTTAGTTGTACACTCATATCTTTCAGTTAGTGAGTTTATACTTAGATGAATTCTAAAAATTTTTAAATTTTTTAAAGCTTTTGTCCAGCTTTTTTTCCCGATATAGGATACAAATATCAACCGATTTTCAAAATTATTAATTTCTTACTTAGGGCCAGTGTCAAACGGTAGCAAATTACTATTTTAAGTAAATTTTTGACACTTCTGAGGTGAATAAAATTTCACTTGACATAAGCATTAGCGGAATTTTTGACACAACAGATACATTTTTGACAAGCAGGAAATAAGAAGCATGGCATGATAAAAGGTAAAACCACCACCGTCGTTTTTGAAAATTCTACTCGTCGTCCAATGCATAGATTTTTACGGCTCTTAAATGTGAAAAATGCATTGTTTATTTTAGTTTGAGAAAAATTTCACATCATATTATAAAATTTTTTGCTACAAGAATATTGTTTTATATAAAAATAACCTTTTAAAAAATTGTTGCTAGCCGGCGGCTTGTATGCTAAAGCGAATTTGTACAAATTTTTTATTGTCAAAAAAGATATCATTTGGCACAACAGAAAAATTAATAATGCAAATAATTTTTTACCATAGCACTTTTCTACCGTTTGGCACACACCCTTATATAACAAAATGAAAAAAAAAATACTATCACTGTTTTATACATACACAAAAACTGAGAAAAAACTGCCTCATAGAATCAAGAAGATTTTTTCTATGAAACGTTTTTGGGCTGAGGGGTATCCCAGCAGAAAGAAGCGAAGAGAGATTCCTTATTGTATGTGGTAAATCTTATTAATTTTATCAAGAAGAAAACCACATAAAATCAAGAAAAAATCGTATTATTCACAACTTTTTTTACTCAATTTCCGTTATTTTTGCACATATCGATGTCTTAATACTCGTATAAGAAAGGTGTAACTCGAATTTTCGATATTTTATAGAAGAAGGAAAACACTGAATAAAAAAAGTATATGTAAAGTATTTACATGAAAATATAATTTTTTAAGTAGTTATACATCTTATATTTTTAACTATAACGTGCTGAGTGTTTTAAGGAGGATAAAATTATCCTTTGGCTACCGGTAAACGGTAAAAAAGTGATTTCGAAAAAAATTGAGATACGCCCTTTTTATATTAAGCCATCGATATGTACATATATTAAAAATTTTTTTTACTTATTTGAAAGGTATCACCACAGGCATGAATCCACAGCAAATAAATAGTTAAATTTTATATTTTTGTTAGACCTGGTTTTTCCCGAATATGACCTATATTACTATTTTAACTCTAGTCCGTATGTTCTAAAACGCAAAACTGGTGTTAAAAAACATTGACAGTTCTGAAAATCATTATGTGTGTGCATTTACATATTTGCAAAAGCCTTAAATGGGCCTTGGATCAAGTATGAACGCTATGGGTAAAATTTTTCCAAATTAAATTTTTTTCATTTGTTGGAACTTTTTGTAAGGCCCTGAAATTGTTAAACTCTGATTACACTATTATAAACTGCACATAACTTTGTAAATTTTGATATGTGATATGACTTCCTTTGTCTCTTCCTTCTTCTCTCTTTGTTGGAACTTTTTGTAAGGCCCTGAAATTGTTAAACTCTGATTACACTATTATAAACTGCACATAACTTTGTAAATTTTGATATGTGATATGACTTCCTTTGTCTCTTAAACGGGTAAAATTAATGGACTTATAAGTAAAAAAAGTCTATAAATAGGTCTCCTTGCCTTCACAATGATCATGGCCCCCACGGCGTATACTTAATATTCAATTATAAAAATGGTATATTGTGCATATGTCTTATATATTTTCCTAATGATATACAATCTTTGGTTATTGATTGTATTTTTTAATGAAATTTTGCAGTTATATAGAAATATAACCTGAAAACTCTTTGGGAAGTTCCAACAAATCAAAAAAAAAATTAATTTTGAATTTTGCCCTTAGCGTTCAAAGTTGATCCAAGGCCCATTTGATACATCTGTAACATGTTCTGAAAAAAAATCTATCTTATATATCGAGCCATAGCCAAGCGCCATATTTTTAACTTCGTTTTATTTGACGAAAATCGTTTATGTGCAATTGTGAATAATCGAATTTCGTAAAAAATCAAGCTCGAAAATTATGTCGCTTAAACTGTTTTGGTGGTTATGGCATATGTGTATATACGGGACACAGTTTTTTGTCGTACACATTTAGGTATCTTATCGTCCACCAATATTGGGTTTAAAATGTATTTTTGTATAGATTTGCATAATTTATATAAATATTTTTTCAAAATTATTAGCATAGCGTTTTAAATTTGCTTGAAAATAAACAACTTTCTATTTCATTTTTGTTTTGTGCTTGTAAACACACTTGTCAAGTGATCCAATTTAGATCAGTCGGTGACCCTGGTAAAATAAAATATATATGGTGGTTGAAACTGTAGACAATTAAAAAGTTGAATATTTTCCAGATGGCAGAATTTCGTAAGTTTTTTTAATACTTTAGAATTTTTTTTTTTTAACTAAGTAATGAAAATGATTAAAAAGAGGTTGATATTTGGATTTGAAATTTAGAAATTTCAAAATTTTATATTATTATAACTCACTGAAAGATATATGTAAGTGTACAACTAAACATGTTTTGAAGATATCTTATCAGAAGCAATAATGTGGTAAAAAAAATCTTTTTAAATCGGACGAGAAACCAAAAACTGTTGACCGGTAAAAAGTTTTACATGACATAAGTAGCCAAAAATAGACAGTAATACTTCTCTGCTATATCTACGAGAATATATTCCAAAATATTTTTACTCTGCCCCACTGTGCAGTGGTATATTTTTTATTTCAAGTGCATCTAGACTGTTTCCACGATCTAGCATGTGAAAATATAGTTTAATTATGTACAGAAACTCTTAGTATTTGCTTAATAAATAGTTTAAGCATTACACATGCATTACACGACGGTGTTCCCCTTAAGAAATGACTAAGCAACATCTTTCAATCCTGTCAATCGGATAAAGATGTTGGTTATATATGTACACTTTCTGTTTCAGTATTTTTATCTTATTATGTTTGTGTATGTAATTCTCAACAACATTTTGGTTGAAGTCTACTGATGAGTTTCTTAAGCAGACACGAAATGCTAATAGACGTTGCTTGACGAACAACAAACAAAACTTCTCTATGTAATTTTTTTATAAAAAAGAATTAAAAGCGAAAAATTTATGAAATTTAATATTTACATTAGGTTCCTTTTAATTTTATCCAAGAAATGTTAATTTTATGGTAACGACTTTTGCTTTTGTTGTAATTATTTATTCAAATCCCCATTCCCTGAAAAACAAAAACAATTTCTTCTTCTTCAATGTATAAATATATAAAAGCATTTTATTAACTATTAACATGCTTTACTTCTCCCATCCTTCTGTTATTTCTACTAACTTATCGATATCGAAAATTCATAACAATAAAAATAATAAAAGTCTGTGCAACAAATAAACAGTCCCGCCACAACAGAAGATAGCGTAAGCGAAACTAATATGGCAAATGGGTCGTCTAAAGCGTCAACGCCATCTCAGGTATTTCCTTAAATAATACAAAATACTTTAATAGATGTTTTGAATTGTGCTGATTTTTTTGTCGAAATTCAGTAAAATTTCCCTTTGCAATGAAATATTTGCATAAATTTGAATTAATATTATTATTAAAATTTTTTTTCTTTCATTTTGTTATTTTCGGTTGTATGTCTATTCCATAATATTTTTATGTTGCTCTCATTAAATAATATGTAGTCATTTCGAAATTTTTTTATTTATTATTTCCATTTCTTTGTTAGAAACGAAATATTCGTCTTACATACATATGTATGTACGTATGTTTGCGTTACTATGAATATATTATACATAGTTTAACGCAAACTAAACAGATACGAGTACATACATATACACTGAAAATAATCCATGCAACATTTTACGTTACCTCTTCTTTCGTGTAATTAACGAAACTTTCTTACGAAATAATTTTTAACCAAGAAATTTATCATTTTACGAAATTACCGACAAGGAATTAAGTAAATAAAAACAGAAACACTTTTTTCGGGTGTAACAGCCAGTTTATAGAAGACGACTTACCGATAATACACGAACTGTACATCGTCCCTTTCTGTTTTGCGCGTCACATATCGTGATTTGTCTTGTCATAAACGTCAAGGAAGCAAATAAAATACATATCAATCAATAAAAAATTTAAACACAAGTAAATGGAATACACTTACAAAAAAAGTACTTGTTTTCGGAAAAATCACACTTTTTGCTAATCAAATAACAACACAATTACATATTTTAAAACACATGACTCGACGCCGAATTTCTCTTGTTTACTCTAGCCAGCTGTGTTTTTAGCACAAGAATAGAGAATTAATAAAATATATTTTTTAACACGTTGCCAATTTAAGGTTTTCACGCAGCTACACGCAGCGTTACCATATATATTTTTTAAAAAACTTGGTAAATCTGAAAAAAAAACTTTTTTTCCAAAACAAAAACTTTTTTTCTACAAAAGTACCAAAATTTTAAAAGAAAACAGCTGATCGATATTGTTATGTGAAAAGTAATGAAAATGGTTAGGCTAACTGACCCTTTACACACTGTTGAAGTAATAAGGGAGTGAGAAAATATAAGATCGTTTTATTGCATACAAACATCACTTAATATTTTCATTCAATATACTGCAAAAGTACAATTATAGACATATTTATAAAAAAAACTTGAAAAAACTTTATATTTTCAAAAAACTTGTTTGCATCTCAAAAAACTTCCAAAAAAAGGGAAAACTTGACAAATGGTAACGCTGGCTACACGACAAAATCGCGGCATGTAAAGCGTGTTTTTTTAGAGTGTCACAACTTTGAGTTGGCATCACTGCTTTATTTGAGCACCCATTTAACAGCTAATAGTTGCTTCAAGGCGAATTCACATGAGGTGATCTTAATTCACCAGCTGACATAACTTCTCTGCTGTCAAATCAACCAAAACGTTTGGAAATATTCTGACAGTAGGAAATTTTACACTAACAAAAATACAATTCGAATACGCAGAGTTGCAAATTAAGACCACCTTGTATCAATTCGCCTTGAGTTGCTTTTTGTTTAGTGTGGTTTGAAATTTCATTATGAGTCAATTTACACCAGAGCCAATTCGATAATTTTGAATTTCCATTCAAAATTTTATTTTCCGATGAAGCCCATTTATGGTTGAATGGGTACGTAAATAAGCAGAATTGTCGCATTTGGAGTGAGGAGAATCCACAAGCTTTTGTCGAAGCACCATCCACATGCACAGCAAATCACTGTTTGGTGTGTTTTATGGGCTGGCCGGAGTCATTGGCCCATATGTGTTCAAAAACGATGATGGTCGGAATTTTCCTGTCAATGGTGAACGGTATAGGAACATGATTCTAATTTTTTCGTACCTTAATTACGTGGTATTAATATTGCTGATATGTGGTTCCAACAGGACAGAGCTGCAGTTGATTTACTCAAAGAAATTTTTGATGAAAAAATAATTTCACGCAATGGCCCAATTAATTGGCCACCAAGATCGTGTGATTTAGCCCCATTAAATTATTTTCTTTGAGGCTATGTTAAGTCACTTGTCTACGTCGATAAACCACAAACAATCAACGCTCGAAGAGCTATCGCCGAAATAAAGCCGTAAATGCTGCGAAAAGTTGTTGAGAATTGCTGTTACAGATTACATGGCAGAAATCATATTTAAACATTAAGTTCATAAAATGTTCTTTCCCATAAAGCCTGTTTCCCCGTTTCATTGATATTAAAAATATATTTCCTTGTTTTATTATGATTTAAATTTGTGTCACTCTATAAAAAACACCCTTTACTATGGACGCTATAGTCTATACGTGTCTATGTATCGGCTGTTGGCGTTTCAGTTTTGTTGTCTTCTATAAACTGGCTGTAAGTTCATTAAAACAAGTATTTTGAATAGAGTATTTGCTTTTAAATCCAAAGGCTAAGTGCTCGTAATCCAAATGGGGTAGTAAAAGCTATTTATATGAAATTTTTACACAAAATAAATCATGGAACGCCGAATTATTTGGCAAAACGCGTTTTTTTAGTTATGACACTATTGAAGTAAATGAGCGATATGTATGTATATAACTAGTATGATATTTTTCAGTGTACATATGTATGAACATTAGTGAATAATATGTACTTTTTAATTTCGAAAAAAATAATTTCTTGGTTTCTCTTTCTCGCACACAGGAGCAATTGCATTCACCATCGCCAAAATATAGTTCAATGCCAAAAGAAAATCGTTTATCCTACCATCAGTATGATGTAAGAATAACATTTATTCAAGTACAAAAAATTCCAATCATCATAATCATTAGCATTATAAATTTCATTACCATGGTCAGAAACATTGAAGACCGCAAAGTGTTTTTTTTTTTACAATTTGCATACCCTGCAGACTCATAGATTAAATATTTTTTATTTGTTTTAAATTTTTAATATGTTACGAGCTGAATATTTTGTCATGGAAAGTTTTGTTTAGATATGTTTTGGCTGTTTTGTTAAGTTATTTTGCAAAAAAAAAAAATAAAAATAAATTCTAATTTTTCAAATGTTAATGGGTCAAGTCACGGAATAATGTTTTGCAATACTCGCATCCATTTGTCATTGGTATTTCTGCTGTTTTCATTTTAATTATATAAAAACAATAAATGCAAATGAATCACTATCGCAAATCCATTTAAAATTAGTGTGTGAGGTTCCAAGAATTTACAATATATTTCAATGTGAACTTTTCAAATCTCTTATAATCAGATTTGTCACAGAATTTTGTAGGAATATTTGTACGATTTTTTTCCAATTCATAACATTTGTGTTTACATATATTTCTACAGCTTGCATATGCAAAAAAAAACTCTACACAAAATTCAAGAAACAACCAAAATAGATGTCTTAAAAAAACGCCTTGAAGACATTCTCAAATTCCATTCACTATTATTCTCTTTTATTTGAAGTGTAATAAATGCTTAATTATGGGAATAACTTATTAATCAAGCTTTGAGTTCAATAATTCCAGCATTTTTCATGATGTATAATGAAGGGTGCTGCTGCAAAGTGAAGTAGTTGTTAGTCATTGACCGCAAAACAATAGACGATGTTCGAGAGTTCGATTCCTGGCCAGACCCAGCGATATCAACATCATAGATTTTTAATGATATGTGTTAGTATCTATATTAATGTATATTGCAGCGCCCTCCTACGACGATATTTATAGCAATGAATCGTCAGCGAAGTAAACTAACGAAAAATAATGCTTACACTTAACACCAGAGGCGCTGCAACGATGGTAAAAAAAAATTAAGAATTGTACAAAGGAAAATAAACATGAATTAAGCTTCTCTTTTCTTTATTTATCTGTCACTTCATCATCTATGTATATGAGGGGCAAATTACGATACTCGATATGGAACGAAATTTCAACATTTTCCAACTTGTGTAATTGATTGTTAGTCCAACATACAAACAAAAAGGCATTTCATAAAAGAATTTATGAATGAATATGGTTTTAGCCGATCGGATACTGAAAGTAAGATAGATTGTTTAGGCCATAGGCATTTCACATGGCTCACTGGTTTCAATTTTGAATGATCACTTGGGTATGAGAAAGCTTTCCGAAAGATGAGTGCCGCGTTTGCTCAAAATCTACCTCAGGCCCATATTTTGATGCTCACCAACATGCTCTACATCAGGGGTTCCCACCAAATTCCTGTTCACGGACCTCTTGTAAATTTTTTTGCGGACCCTATTGAAGTTTCCCAGCAAAAAATAAATGAACGCATTCATGCTTTCTTGAGCATTTGTTTCTTCGAATGCATTCTTAATATCATCGCAAATCGTAAATGCTATAGTTTTTGAACTCATTAAAAACGCATGCAAAAACGAAATTAAATCATGACATTGCTACATTTTCATGTAACAAGTTTTAGCTCCAATAAATAACATGAGTACAGTAGCTCAGTGATAGAGAGTGTGCATTGAGAGGGAGAACAGCACGGTTCGTATCCTGAGACAAAAGTTTTTATATATTAATTTGTTTTGTATTTACGTGAAAAAAACATCATCGAATCAGGGAACTTGCATGGGTTTTATTAATTTGAATGGATATCAAATTATTTAAATTCTCGTGCAAACACATTATCTCCAATGACAAGCTAATGTAAAAATCATGCATATTTCACCTAAATCGAACCAATGCGTCATCACTTGAACCCATGATTCAACACATGATTTGTCATGTTTTTTTGCTGGGTTAGAATGTATAATGTTCGTTTTGTTGAATTAAAAACATATATTTTTTATTTTGATTAAACATTTGATTATAAAAGTTCATAAATATGTTTAAATCAGTACCCCATTTCTGTAACTTGTGAGAAGTTTTCGCATCAAGAAAAATTAAATAATTATATTGGTTGTCCTATTTTACACAGGATTACTCACATAAAAACTTATATAAACTTACAAAACATATCATCAAATCCATTTTTTTAAATTTTTTTCTGAATTACTTAAAATTACTAAAAATAATCAAAAGTAATCAAAAAGTAATCCGACTACTTTCAAAGATTACTTTTGATTATTAATAAATATTCAAAATGAATCAAAAGTAATCCTTAGAAGTAATCGGATTGTTTTTTGATTACTTTTGACTCTTTTTGATTATTTTTTAGTAATTTTAAGTAATTCAGATTACTTTTCCATTATTAGTAATCGTAATCAATTAGTAATCGTGCGAAACTGAATATAATCGTCATTTAATCATTACTTCACCTTTAAAAAAATGTAATCAAATTAGTAATCATTACGATTACTAATCATTACTTAACAGCTATGGTTTAAACATTGTACATATCCATGGCTTAATATAAAAATGGCGTATCTCACTTTTTTCCGAAATTGGATTCTTAACATCATCTGGGAGACAACGTATAATAGCATCCTCCTTGAATATCTTAGTATGTTATATTAAAAATCAAAGGCGGGCCATAAGCCTTTGATTTTTAATGTAATAAAATAATTTCGGCATGTAAATGCTCTAGTTTTTCTTCAGTTTTTTACTTCACCTATAAAATATCAAAAATTCGAGTTCTGCCTTTCTTATATTAAGCCATCGATATGTAGTTTTTATTCAAAAAATTTTAAATAATCTTCAAAATGTTGATAAATTAATAGTAATAGTAAAAATTTTTAAAACTAGTCATAAAATGCTTATAAAATGCAGGAATATATGTAAGTGAATGTAACAATGTTGAATTATTTTTTAATAGAACTATCTCCCTAACACAAAAAAATATAGCTTGTACTTCAAGTGTGCTTTAGCCAAAATTTGTATGGAAATTTTGTTTTAACGTACACTGCAAGATAAAATAATTTTTTTTTACACAAGGGGGCAATTTGCAAAAATTTTTTTTAGAAATATGATATTTGGGCAGGCCACTTTTACTCCCACTAGAAAATAATAGTCAATAAAATATAATACGTATTATAAATTCTTTTTATCGGTCCTACATCAAACACTTCATTGGTACATTATTTCGCTTATCAACAACGGCTTTAGATACTTTTTTTTTAACATTTTGCTTTGCTATTATATATTATAATATCTTAAATATGCTTGATTAATCTCTTTCATTTTGAATCACAATTCATTTCAATTAAATCCGACATTTATCAAATCTTATTTTTATAATTTGCACACAACAAAATTTTTATGGAAACAAATTAATCTTAACAAAATGTGTTTGTTATTCATGTTCATATCTGTTTAAACAATTAAATGCTTAACAATACTTACTAATCAACACACAAATACTCGTAACTGGATATAAAACACACACTTGACTTGATAACAGAGATCACCTGATACAGATCAGGAAAGTCCACAAGGTGGAGGTTTTAGGGTACCTATACCACCCAGTGCTTCGACCCATTCAATGAAGGTAAGTATACGAGTTTGTTTGGCTATTTAAATTTTACAGTCCTTATTATTTGGCTTTTAAGTGCATTTTTATTTAATATATGTACGAGTATGTATGCAAACATTCATGCATAAATCAGATGTATGCATCATTTTTACTATCAGAACGAATTTTTGTTTATGTATTCCTTTTCTTTTTCTTCTTCTTTTTTTGTGGCTTTTTTGTTTTTTTATTTTTCAACAAGGAATACTATCAGTCTGATCGTCCTGCTTATCCTGCCCACTATCGTCACAGTCAAACCGATTTAACAGAATGGGACGACCATCATCCGCAACATCATAACAATCACAATCCATATGGTAGTACGGCTGCACTTCATCACGTGGCACAAAGACGCAGTGCCGGACCAGAAAGAACAGACGCTGTAGATCGTTATGCCTATAGAAATGGTAGAGAAAACGGTGAATGGGAAGACGAAAGACCCAGACCAAGGTTTCTATAGAATTTACATACATATATATATCATTAAATTTTATGTATGTATGACTTTTAACCTTTTAATTTTAGACGACCTGATGGCCGTTACGCTGACTCTGCCAGCACTGTTTCAACGGCCGTATTAAATCATTACAGTAGTTATCATAGGAGACCAATCAATCGAGTAAGTGTGACTTCTTTCGAAGCAATATGTTAAAAAGAAAAACTTTAATTTATAAAATATATAGAAATAAAAACGGTTGTATGTATGTATATGTGCACTTTACTATCATTATGAACGCAATATAAGGTGTTTTATATTCATGTTCATTTATCATTGCATTTGCAAATTTTCGCATTATATTTGATTTCCGCTGTGCTTTTATTTAATTTTAGTTTCTGGTAAAAAATCAATCACTATTGCAGCATCAAACTAAATCAATTTGTATATATGTACATACATATATACATATCGTCGCCTTAAATGCAAACGGTCGTAACTACACAAAAATTCGAAATCGAGTGTTTGATTGATTATGGTTAATTTTATCAAAACGATAAAAAGTGACGACCTTATTAAAGAAATTCAAATGGACGTAATTACGAATGCATCTATTTTTTTATTACAAATAAGGTGACTAATATGAAAGCTTAAATATATATAAAAAGGAAATAAATCGTTAAAAACATATACATAAGTATCCACATACTACAAGTAAATTTCGAAGAAAATGTTCAAGAATACTTTATTATTATTGACTTTGTAACGTTTTTTGTTTCTCCTACAAAAAATATAAACATGTAGTTACGCCCTTTTGCATTTAAGGTGACGATATGTAAGTATTTTTGATGATTTTCAGCCTTTCCTCATATTTTTTTAGTTCGTTATTAAATTTCGTCATTTGAGCGATTAATCGCTCATCATCAACTTCTTTACCGGAAATTTTTTGTTTAGGAGTCTTTAATAACTCAGTAACAACTTGTTCTGAATCAAAGGTAATGAAACAGAAACCTTTGCGCTGATATTGACATTTATGTGCAATTTTTAATCAAATTTAGAATTTGTTTTCGATTTCAGTAAATTTTAAAAACGTCTTCCATTTTCTTTACGATTTTTTCTAATTACTATTATTATTTTTTTAATCTTTGATGTAGAAATTGCATTAATTTTACCAATTATTTTAATTATTAAAATTTCAAATTTAATAATATGAACTATTGTATTTATTTTAATTTTATTACTAGGTTTATATCATGAATGAAATCAAGGAATATTAAACGGATCATTCATTAGTCCTCCTCGATAGTTTCAGTTGTTTTTAATAATTTTTAGTTTTTCTTTATAAATCAAAAAAAGATTGTTTGTTGTGGGTTAAGGCATCAGTACACTCCAACTAAAGTCCAAAAATGATTGCTTAGTCCCGGTTGACACAGGTCAACTTTTGTTAATCAACTCGTAATTCAGCTGTGAAGTTGCCCACCCACTTGCAATATAATTGTGCAAGTTTTCGCATTGTGTATGACATTTTCGAAGTTGGCACAATATATCGGCAAATATTAAAAGACTTTTGTTTGTTATTGTAATGGGTGTTTTTTATTGAGGTATAGAACTTTAAGTTGGCATCACTTTTTTAACTGGCGGCCATTTTGTCAGCTGTCAAGTGATTAATATTTAGTTTGGTTTGCCATTTCATCATGAACAGGTTGACAAAAGAACAACGCTTGCAAATCGTGCAAATTTATTTCGAAAATAATGGTTCAGTTCGCGAAGTTTACCGCAAGCTCCGTCCATTTTATGGTCGACATAATCGTCCATCAGAGCAATTAATTCGGTTAACCATGGATCGTTTTCGCACTACGTTTACTCTATGTGATAATACGCATCCGCAGAGACGTCGAACAGTGCGCACCGAAGAAACAATTGCCGCTGTAGAGCAAAGTGTTGAAGAGGACCCGAATGAATCGATTCGCCACCGTGCACAGCAATTGGAGCTTTGTCCATCAACTTTATGGAAGATTTTGAAGATTTTGAATGTGGATGAGTTGTGGTTCCAACAAGACGGCGCTACATGCCACACAGCGCACGTCACAATCGATTTATTGAAGGAAACATTCGATGAGCGCATAATTTCGCGGAATGGACCTGTCAATTGGCCACCAAGATCGTGTGATTTGACACCATTGGATTATTTTCTTTGGGGTTATGTGAAGTCTCTCGTCTACGCCAACAAACCAGAAACGTTAGGGGACTTGGAAGCCAACATTCGTGGCGTTATTGCCAACATACGGCCCCATATGCTCGAAAATGTGGTTGAAAATTGGACCTGTAGAATTGGCTTTATTCGAGCCAGCCGCGGCGGCCACATGCCCGAAATCATATTTAAACATTAATGGCATAAAATTATCCTTCCAATAAAGCCAAATTGATGGACATTAAAACGATTTTCTTGTGTTTTATTTCAATTCGAAGTTCTATACCTCTAAAAAAAACACCCTGTACAATCAAGAGAATTGTGTAATGTGGTGGCAACATTGTTCAATGTTGTGTACTTTTTCACTCTCAAAAAAATTGGGCAATATTTTATTTGAAAATTTATTGCACAGTATAGGTCAAAGCGACAATAATATGTGCAACAACATATGTAATAATATTGTATAATGGATGGGCCGCTTAAGCAATATGGAGAAAAAAATACAAATATGTATCTCTCTTTTTCTACCAGGTGAATTAAAAGTTGATATCAACAAAAAAATTTTATACAAATATCCTGCTTACTCAAAATACAATTTTCTTTTTCATTAACCACCTGCTTCTACAATCCAGACGGACGACTTGAGTATATAAGCACTTATATTTTTGAGTAATTTTCATTCAAATTTCCTTGACGAGTCGTCTGCGTGACTTATAGAAACTGCCCATTAGTTGTAAATTTAAAACTTTAAATTTCTTTTCGGACAAACTAGTTTAATTTTTATTTATGACGTTGTTTTATTAAATGAGCGATATGTATTTAAAAATAAAAATTGATTCACTGAACTCTTCTCTAGTTGGGTATGTTCGTAAATTAATCACTGCGCACTGCACTGGTATCAGTTCGGTAAAAGCACGTAAAACTTAATACTGAATTTAAATGGGCGTAATTCGCCTAGTTCTTGGCAATCTCACCAAACGGCAGCATTTTATAAATCAGTTAAAAAAATGATCGTATTCTGAAATAACAAAATTAAAATATAATAAAAACTACGAAGGATTTCAGAACGTCCTTCTTTTTTGTATTCGATTAAAAATAGATCCAATATTACTTTTAAAAAGAGGCAACAGAATGGAATCATAATGGACCCAATTGGGTCTCCGAGTGAAGGTGCGTTTTTGGCACCACCCTTCTTAACCTAACCTAACCTAAAAATATATCAATTTAAAAATATTTGAAATTAATCGATCTTATTTTCCGTCATCCTACGTGATAAACGCATAGCCGAAATCGGCACGTTTAGCAAGCATATTTGACTCCTTCCAAATTAAAGGAAAACCCGCCGAAAAAATAATACATCACTTAAGTTATTTTAAGCCAAATATACAAAAAACTCTTGATTAACAAATAAAGAATATGATTTCTTTCTTGCAGAGCTCCAATTTATTATCGGCCACCTTGTGTTTGGTTAAAGAACTGGACTATCCAAGTCTGGAAGTAGTTGAACATGCCGTACGATGCCGCATAGATGAATTATCAGCTGAATGATGATGAATACGACGCATGCCTTCTTATTGATATGGGCTAAACGCATGCTTGAACTTGATATTTTGCAAACAAAAGAACTAATTGTACAATATTGCTAAGTTTGTTTTCGAATACGTTTTTTTTATACCAATTTACAGCATTATAATTTTGTTTAACTAATTTTACTGAATCTAATTCAAATTAACGGGAATTACTTTGAAAATTTCTACTCTAGAGATATTTGTTGTAACAAATTATTAATACATATAATAATTTAGCTTTAAAAGTAAAATTATTAATTTAATAACAAATTAAAAGATAGCTAGAATACTAACTATTAATAGAAAGAAAATTAAAATTAAGGTATGTTAGAATTATGCAGAATAATAAACTGATTGAAAGGAAACATGAAAAAAGACATACATACATATATTCGATTTAACAAATAGAAAACTGTACTTATTTGATAAGCTAGATTAAATTACTAATGATAAATGGTGTATTTTAATAACATTTTTTATTATTTATATTGATATTAAAATAAATAACAATAACCTTAATGATGATTATACAATTACACACAATTTATAAGAGATTTGAATTTAAAGCCACAAAACAATTAAAAAGAAGCTTGCCAATTGAAAACCTTTAAAGAAACTTAATATAAGACATACCACAAATGCTACCAAATGCATTTTCTTTAAAACACTTGCATATACATACATACATACATATGTAAGTGCATAAATGAAAATTCATACAGCCAATAACAATAATAACGTTTAAAGTAATAAATTAATTATGTAATAAACAGGTAAAACTCTTCCTCATAGGTAAATGTAATAAATACCGGGGGCTTATGCAATAACATACAAATAAAAATAATAATAATAACAAATATAAAATTGAGATATTTTAGATTATATATTTAATAATAATTTTTAACGTACAAAACCTATTTTAAACTGATTAAGTTACTACTAAATTGTAATTGTTGTGTTTAATTTCCGTTAAATCTTTAATTTGTTTTGTATACATAAAGAAATGGCACAATCTCTATTAAATTTACAATAACATTTTGTAAATACTTTTGTTTTTAAATCGATTTAATTTAATTTAAATAAAAGAACTAAAACGTCCACAATTTGATAAATAAAACAAAAGGAATCCACAATTACTTACAGACGAATGTTAAACATTATTGCCAACTTTTACACATGGCCTGTAATTATTATACAAATGTAGAGATAACAGACACTGTATAGCAGTGACTGCGTTTTCGCTTGATGTGGGACTCATGTTGAAGGTTGTCATGTTTGCTAAGCAGAGTAAGTAAATATTGGAACCATAAAACTTTAGGCTAGTAAGTTTCATCACCTATGAGCACAGTTATATTAATGAAATAGCACAATAAAGGGAAAGTGTTATATTTTAGTACGCCTGCTGAATTTTCTGGGCACCTGGTATTTGACTTGTGCCACAACACGGCAATCAAACAAACAAACAAAATCCAAAAATGAATGAAAAAAACAAACAAACTCAAATGAAGAAATAAATAAAGTCCATATACATAATATCGGTCATTTCATTCATACATTCCGTCCAGAATTGTTTTGGTTCCGTATTTGAAATTCCTATCGACCTTGTTTTATGTTTTTCAGATGCTGATCGATTTTGCTTATTATCAAAAATTGTAAAATCTAAACTTTTCAACTACAATATGGGTGTGTTGTGTGTGCATGGGCAAACGATTAAAAATGCTTGTTGAACAAAAACAAACAAGAAATAAGGTGTTAGGCTGAGTTTACATCTGGCATTTCTTGTGTGTCATTTCCCCAAAAAAGCGTAACCAACTTATTACTAATGAAAAACTGTTTGGTTCAGACATGTATTTATTGATTTAAACAGTTTCCAATCATGCTGGATTCTATAAAATTGTCTATTGGTTACGTATGGAACTATTTAGCTTAATAAATATATATCTGAATCAAACAGTTTTTCTTTAGTAATTAGTTGGTTACGCTTTTTTTACGCTTGTGTGGCATTTGGCACACCGATGTAAACCCGGCCTTAGTTAATAAATAAACAACGATTGAAATATAAAACAGTTTGGTTCTTTTTTCTCGACAAATTTACTAAGTTAAAATATTTTTGCATAAATATTAACTAGATTCGTAAAAAACTTGTTTGTAAACTCATTAAATACAGGGGGCAAATCACGGCATTCGATACGACGTGAATTTAAAAATATTTTTAAATTACGAGTCGTATCGAATGCCGTGATTTGCTCCCCACTATTCCATATTTCATTTAAAGTTAATATCTTAAATAAGTTTCACTGCAAATGGTGTAGAGGTGATAACTGAAAGACTTAAGACAGCAGCAAGCAATTAAGAGATTTTTGCCATTTTTATGTTTTTTTGCGCTTATCTCAGAAGCGCGTGGTGTAAAATTTTGATTCGATCGAATTTTAAAAAATTTCGAGTTTGTGTCAGAAAGACTTTTTACATATTGTGCCATAACCGCCAAAAAAGCTATGCGACATAATTTTTGAACTTAACTTGTAGACCAGGAAAAAATAACATGCGGATATGACGTCGCGAGAATTTTCAGCACCCAGTGCACCAGTTTAGAACATTTCATTTCCATTTGCAGCGCAGTGATGCATTTACGAACAGACCCGTTATTCATATATGCAACGCAATTTTCGGAATTTGTATACACCCTCCTTTTAAAACACTTTTATACAAAATTTTTAGTATACATTTTCTTAGAACCAACAAATCATTAACCCCCCTCCTCCTGAGCTGGATTTTAAGCGGGTGCTAGCCTAGACACGTCAATATTCAGAAATAAACTTCAAAGTTTTTCATAAATACATATGTATACATATGTAATTTATATATTTTGCCTTTATTACGTATTTTTATATATAGATTACAATTTTCTTTTAATACATACAGATTATAATGATATATTTTACTTTATTATCTTTTTTTATTTAGAACTTAAATTTCGAAATGCATTAAGTAATGAATTTTGTTTTTTGTTTTATATTAATAATAAACACTTGTACATACAGAGTAACAAAGAATAAATCATTTAATTTGTAACAACATAGTACATATAGACAACATTAGTTCCGAGTATTATTTGTATGATGGATGTGAAAATGTATGGTAATGAAAATTATGAAAAATTATATTGAACTAGTTTATTTATTAACAAATTGAGATAAATTAAATTATAAGAACTAAATAAATTTGACAAAAAATCAATTATGATACTGCTGCTTGAGACTCTTGGTTGAATTTAATGCATTTTCACAAATGTATATTTAATATCGAAACTCAGTATAATACTTAACACTAAAACGTTTCATTTAAGTATTTTTTTTAATAGTGTATTTTATTGTTTTGTCTTTTTTCAGTAATTCGATGATTATTGTTATATATGTATGTATAATATAATTATTTATCAGGTTTAATGCTTTAAAATTAAGTTTCAACTAAATTTATATAGCCAACAAATAGACGTTAGATTTGAAATTAATGTAAACGCTTTTTAATGCGGTTTTTACTTTTTTTTTTTAATAAAGACAAGCCATTTTGTTTTAGAGAAGCTTGCTGGGCAGCGTTATTATTTCAACATTTATTTAACAAATTTTAACATTTGTTTTTTTATATTATTTACTCTACTTTGATAATTGACACTTGTAAGTGTTTTTATTTGAATCTTGCCGTATAATATATTTATGTATATGTATGTTATACATACGGGCATGATATAAATATAGAAGGTTCTTCTATTCTCTCTTTGTTTTTAAAAAATAAGTATTTTTGTAGTTTGTTTTTTATAAGTCTTCCCCCATAAATTTTTTACAAAAATGTGTAATTATCTTAACAAAAGTTGCGAATAAATAAAGTGATATACATGACTACACATCTGTGATGTTTAAAAAGTGGTTATGTAATAGTTTGGCGCATCTTTTTAAATTTACTGCCTAAAATAAGTATTTTAACTATATTTTCATCCAAATTGATTGATGATTTTCATTAGATGACAATGAATTTTCATTAAGTTTAACAAATACTGATTGATATTACATCTTGTTTAATCTATATAATTCGCTTCTTGTTGATTTTAACATGTTTTCCTATAAAAATGGCTTTAATACCCGATCAGATAATTTTGCAAGTATATTTCACAGATTTTGCAGGCTCTTAGACACTGTTTGCGAGCACCAGATAGTGTAGAGAACTCAAAGACTGCTACATTCATATTTTTACAATGATATTTTGTATGTCCACAGTTTGTAATATGCAGCTCATTTCCGCTTTCTTTAACACAACAATATATTTACAATGCATTTCATTGCTTTTCAAGATAATAAAACATTTATCATCACAATTTTCTTTAAATTGTTTGAATTTAAAAAAAAAAAACTTCTGAAATAATTTTTCAATAAAATTTTCAAACAAACAGGAAACAGAGGGGAAATATTAAATTAATACGGTAGCACGATTTTACTGGAAACTTCAGAATACCTATCCTTGTCAGAAGGTGAATGTCACGAAAAAATGAGAGAATGGAAGTTACCTTCTATATTTATATCATGCATACGGGTACAAACAAAATAAAATTAACAAAATTTACTTATAGGTAAATGGGTGTCTTGAAATAATAAAAATAAATACTTGTAGGAATTTTAACTAATCAACAAGCACAGGTCTCTTTGCAAAGGTACATACATGATAATTATAATATAATTAACATTACATTATGGGCGAGATGCTTAATTTTATATACAGACTTAAAAATGTGGCTGCAAAATTATAGCAAACATATACATTTAAATAAAGGTCAGGGGGCAAATTACGGCCTCGTTATCGAACGATATTTCAATGTTGTTAAAAGGGATATATGAAAATTTTTTGTTGTTGACTTAACGCGTCTTAAGAAACTCATCAGTAGACATCAACCAAAAAACTTAATTTCCAAAAATAAAAAAAATATTTAAAAACATAATTGGTTGATTCAAACGGTAGTCTTAAGCCCCTTTTAGACACGGAAAGTTTACTTTGCAAAGTCTTAACTCAGCTGGAAGAAACACAGAAAGATATAGTATTGCTCCCTCTGTCTTTCACACAGCTGAATTAAGACTTTGCAAAGTAAACTTTGCGTGTCTAAAAGGCGTATTAAGTGTCATAATAGTTTTAAAATTTTTGTTGGAAATAAAAAACAAAAACAAAACAAATAATTTACAATATCATGACACTATGACACTTAATACTACCGTTTGAATTCCCCAAAAGTTAATAAATAATCACGCTTTTTCCAGTTGTCATTATCGACATCATTTCAATACAACGCCAAAAAAAAATGGGGCTTGTCTACGAGTTGTAACAAACAACTGACTGCTATTGACTGGAGAATGTTATTTTCTAGACCTTAGGGAACAGAAATAGACTGTCAATAGCACAATATTGTTCTCGAGAGCGATTAGGCAAGCCCAAATTTTTTGGTATTGTATTGACGTGACGTCGATGTTAACAATTGGAATAAGGGCGCATACAACTAAATAATAAACTAAATACATAAAATATTTGCTCAATTCACAAGCCATGTTCAGTGTGGCCATAACCAAAAAAATTTTTAATGCTAAATGAGGCTTAAAATAATGCTAAAAATGCTAAAAAAATATTTGAAAATGCTAAAATATAATGCTAAAAATTTGGAATGATTTTTCAATAATTTTACCGGTTTAATTACGAATAAGTATTTTATTTAACTTTAATAACACAAACAAAGTTTATTCAAAAGTAAAAACAACAATAAAGGAAGATGTAAAATACAATTGCTGAATTCATATCTTTGTATGATTGTATTAAATATAATAGTGTAAAATTTGTTCTTGTTAATTTTCTTATAAAAATGAAATATGTACATAAAATAATTTTACACTTTAATTTGATACGTTTTAATATATTAGGATGCCAGCTCTCAACATAATGCGAAAGACATTTAAAAAATACTTTTTGCATTAAAAAATTTATTAAGTTACTTTTTTTAGTTTTATTTTTCATTGTATGTCCAGGAGCCGGATTCCGCAACGATGAACTTTGAAGTGTTCGATCCCGAAAAAAAACATAATTTTGAATACTTCTTTTCTTCTTATTATTAGGTGTTTGACGTTTAAAGCGGCTATTAGACGGTGATACTCGGTATATGAACATGACAGACTTTCGCACATTTCAATAAACACATTTAATAATGCTCGCTCTAACCAAGTCATCAAATTTGCACTGAGTTTGACAGAAGATCTAAAATCATACTAAACAAGTTTGATGGTATGATGACAAATACAAAAATTCAAAATTTTTTGAAATCCAAACCAAGCTGAAAAACACGAATTTTGCATTAACACAACATTCTCAAATACCAAGTACGACAGTTTAATAGCCGCTTAAGACGTCTTATGCTATTTACACGGTTTCCATCATTATACATTTGTATAAAAATAACAAAACTCAATGAAATACATTAATTGACAGAGGTTTTTACTGTTAAAAATGGAAAGGAGTATATCAAAACTATAAAATTAAAAATGCTAAATAATGCTAAAAAATTAATACAAAAATGCTGAAAAAAATGCTAAATGCAAAATAAAAAATTCACTGCTAAATCAAACTACATAATGCTAAATTTAGCAGTGAAAATGCTAAAAGGGTCACACTGGCCATGTTGTATTGCTTAAAGTTGTATTTGAAAAGAAAATTTCAATAAAAATGTCTCTTACTTAAAACAAATTATTTATTATTAATTTTTATTTATTTTTAAAAATTTTATAAAGACTACTCCTGCCTTATTCATAAAAAATCATCCTTATTCCAGTTGTCGATATCGGCGTCACTTTAAAACAATGCCAAACAGGGTCCTAATTCCTGAACTCTTGAACGAAATTGCATTCGAGTAGAAATTAATTTCGCAAGCAAGAAATTTTCCGATGATATCACTCGCTACCAAGCGAATCGAGTTTTAGTTTTAGAGTTGGGAAAAGACAAATAAATTTATTTCCCAACACTGAATAAAGTGTAAGCAAACACATATGTTTATATGTAAGTAAACGTACATACGTACATACGTATGTAAATATGTAAAAAACATACGTATGTACGTACGCACATACACACGTATGTAGTATATGCAAAAAACGAAACGAATATACATATATGGTATTTTCATTTTTATTTAATTATTAACTTAATAATAATTAATTAGTGTAAAGTTAGAGAATAGAGCACTAGCCACATTTTCGATTCTTTTATTGCTTGACCAGAAGCAGCTAATTTGTTATTTAGATGCTCCCAGAGTTCTTCTTCTTCTTCTTCTTCCTGTTGTGCTGACATACTATGTAGTATGTCAAAAAAGGTGACTTCGGACACTTAGTCCATGGTGTCACCTTTGTGGTGATAATTTTTTGTTGTTGTGTAGGAGCTTCCTTCGGTTGCTGCGAACGACCTATACCTTCGTATAGGAAGTAGGAGTTTCCAAGATCCACTCCTTTGTGGTGATTGTTTTTATAATTGTTTTTGTTTTTGCATGTGGTTAATGGAAACCAACGGGATATCGCGGTGATACCGTTAACCGACGCCAACCATTAATCACATGCGGTGAGACGCAAAACTCTCGAAGGCCAATAAACAACAGTGGCCTGGTTGCATTTAAGAAATAATTGCCAACGACGCGTGATGTTGACTCGCCCAGAGCTGCTTTACGAATCGCTCCCAGAGTTGGTTGATTATTTCATTTTCCCTGATGACAACTGTTGGACAAAACATTATTCGCCAAATCAGTGCGATTTGTTATATTTAAAGCCAACTAGAAATTATTTATATTTGTATTTTATTATCCGTACATTTGTGCATACATTCATATATAAATAAATAAGTAAAATATTGGACATACATTTTCTTTTCCTTCGCTTTTTCTATGTTCAACGTTATTTCGAATGCCTTTTTCCTTGCGAGTAAAAACACGAACGGTTGTACTCGAATGGCTGCACGTGATCGAATGCTGTCATTAGAAATTTCGTTATGTGCTATTCGAAATCGCATGAGAAAATTCCAAAAGTTAAAAACTCGCACGTTCTAGTAATAATTCGCTCGCATTCGAATGCGGGAATTAGGCCCCAGTTCTAGTTCGCTTACTCGCTCTCGAGAACAATTTTGTGCTACTGACAGTTAGAAATCTTGGCATTTTTGTAATAGATTAAAGGAAGCTTGTACAATTTTTCTTTAATCTATTACAGAATCGCCAAGATTTTTAACTCAAACGTCTTACACAAACAGGGGTAAGGTCTAGAAAATAGCATAAACTTGCGAACAGGAGTCAGTTCTTTAAAACAAGGGGTACACAAGTCCCAATTTTTTGGTATTGTGTTAAGGTGTCGTCGATGTCGACAACTGGAATAAGGGTAAATATTTCTGTTTAATAAGAGGTTTATGAAACAAATTTTGTATGGAAATTTGATTAATAAACCTTTTATAAAATCAAAATATTTTTTATGAATTAGGCCCTTCATGTATATTTATAATTTTTTTTTTGTTTTGAGAAATTTTGTTTGAAATTGTTTTTTCAAATACAACTTTAAGCAAATACAACATGGCTTGTGAATTGCTCAACTATAAAAATATTTCAAGCTATAAACGTTTTTTGTTTGTTAATGAAACTGCTTCCAATCACATGTACATATGTATGTAAATATCTTATCGTTGTAGAATTTGAATTATATATAAATATTATTATCTGCGTGTCTATCATATTATTTTAATTTCTTGAATAATTATTTTGCTCTATTTTGTCTTATGAAGCCTCCACATAAATACATAAATAATTGACACAAGGGTGAGATTTTTAAACTTTGTTTTAAAAAAAATAAAAATTTTTTATTAAAAAGAAACTTTATTAGCTTGATAATTTATACTGAAAACTAAGTGCCCGGTTCCACGGTGTCAAAACCAAACGGTAGATCAACAATTTATATTGAAAACACAAACAAATTTTCATTTATTGATCGAACGTTTTCTTTCGATCTCGTTTAACAAACGTTAAAGCAAATTTTTTTTAGTATTTTATTGTTATTTTCAATATAAAATCCCCAAAGATTTTTTGTTTTAATTTTCATAAAAACAGTCAGACATTTACTAACTTAAGAGCTGTAATTTAATAATTTAACTTAAAATAAACTCTGTTCACATTGAATAACATTTAATAGTGAGTGTAAATAAATATTGACTAGAATTTCGTATGAATAGATATGAATAATAATTGTGATATGCTTTTTACCTTAAAGATATATCTTGGTTGATTTGCTTTATAGTTTAGTATTTTTTCTAAATTATTTTTAATAATTGAACTTAACATTTTATATTTTTTTATGTGTTTTTCTGTTTTAGTTTGGGGTTGAAACTTTTCGACTTAAAATTATAATACATATTTAATATTAGTTATACATATGTAATCAACAATGCAATTGAGTTTTATTTATATTTATTTGAGCTTAATGAAGTCTAGCAATTAAATTTTACTTCAATAATAAAAACAATAACAAGTGAAATTGACTTACAAATCATCGCCCAATCGATGTATTTCATCTAACATAAAATCAACATCAACTTCTGTTACAGCAGCTGATGAAATAATTGAACGGAAGAAATTGGGTCGTCGATCGTCGGGTTGGTAGCCCACCATAAGGCTGCCCTTTTGCATCATGCGACCCTTAATAATGGGGCAAATCTGAAACAAAAGTACAAAAAAAGTACTTTAGATGCACCACAATATATGTATCAGCCTTCTTATTCTATAATTCGCTAAAGCTAAATTCGATCGCTAAAATGCAAAAAAATATATAATCGCCCTTATTCCAGTTGTCAATATCGACGTCACATCAATACAATACCCATAAATTGGTGCTTGTCTACACGCTCTCGAGAATAGTTTTGTGCTATTGACAGTCTATTTCTGTTCTCTATGCTCTGGAAAATAGCATGAGCCTGTCAAAAGCAGTCAGTTGTTGTCGACAATGGGTATACAGGCCTCTGTTGTTTGGTATTGTATTGAAGTGACGTCAAGGTCTACATCTGGAATAAGGGTGAATATTAAGAATTTTTGGCGATGACATAAAACACTAAAACTTCAGCGGATTTAATTGTTAGCTTTAGCGAGTTGCAGAATAAGGGGCCAGCTTCGACTTCATACCTTGCCCAGTTCTTGTTCCTTTTTGGCATCGTGTGGTACGCCTCGCAACCGCTTGGGTATATACCAAAATGAAACATTTACTAGTTCTGGTTCGAGTATCAAATGGAATCGATCCGATTGCTCTTTGATGCGTTTCACTTGGTATTCAGTCAATTCCATTAAACGATCTTGTTGTCGTTCAAAGCCTTCGGTGCCCTTCGACCGCCACTGAAGCCACAATTTGAAAATGTCGTTGTGTCGACCACACTGGATGACTTTGTCGCCAGTATCGTAACTTATATCGTATTGTTTATCAGTCATAAATAGATATTCAGCAGACATTTGATTACAGCTGATGAGGAGGCCCTGAAACAACACAAAATGTAATTTGATTGTTTAAATTTTTTGATTGCCCTGGAAAATGCTGAATAAGAGAGAGAGAGAGAGACTCTCTTTGAAAATGCAACGCTGTGCAGAATATTATGCAAGCCCAGTTCATAAAAGCAAATGATGGCAACCCTTAGTCTATAAGATTATCAAAAGAGCAAATCTTAATTATAACAATTAATAATTTATAAATTTATCCATATTCACAAACTGAAATTATTACAAAATGTTTAATTTTTTGATATAAAATTTCGATTTTTGGTGTAAAATTTCTTAGAGGCCGTTTAGATGAAGGGTGACATAGCTGCGACTCGTGTTTGTTGGGGAGAAGTGAAGAGAAGCTTGCGAGTAGTAAAAGGCGCACGTAATGGGAATTGAAGTGACAGTTTTATATTTTCTCTTTTACATATATCTCTCCCTCTCCCTCATATTTTTGTTATGCTTTGTACGAGCAGTGTTACCAGTTAGACTTATTTTTTATGGTGTTGGGAAATTAGTGATAAGTTAATTTATAACATGCATGAAATAAACAGTTATAGTATAAAAATTAAAACCAAATAAATTAAGAAGAGTAAGGGAATTGTTGTGTTTTTTGGTGGTAAATTAAAAGAAGTAAAACTATGACGATATATATATTAATTCTACATTTCCCAAACTAACAATTAGTTCCTTTACGGCAACACGAATAAAAGACATTGATCAAATTAATATCAAGAAGTTCCCTGACTATAATCTTTATGTAATAGAGCGTGGATTTAAGAAGGGACTCCAAAAGAGAAGACAAGCGTTGTCGTAGCTACGTCACCATTCATCTAAAAAGGCTTTTACTGTCAAAAAATTTGCCAACATTTTGCTGGAAGTTGTCACCCTAGAAACTAACAGCTGTCTACAATCTGCTGATATAAGAACACCTGACTATGAAATCTCTTATTGCAGAACTATAATGAATTTTCGAACAGGCCCTTATAAACCTGTTCGCCAATTTTGTCAGATTTTTTATTATTAGTTTCCATACTATATTGCCATAGCCATAATCAAAACCAAAATTCAATTCGTTTATACGGTTATGACTATGGCGTTGTGGCTAGTCACCTATAATCAAATACCGTGTTGCCCTTTAGTTTGGTCCGAACAGCCGTTTTGTGCGATTATGGTTATGGCACGTCTAATTCAAGCTGCAGTCTGTTGCATTGGGGATTTTATTCGATTTAAGGGCCCGACCCACGAAATCGACAACGTTCGACTTGTCGCTCACTTTCATTTGAACAACAACAACAACAAATATTAAAATTTGGTTTTGTGTGAGACATTTTTAGATTTAATTGAACTGTAGTGAATTTTAATCAGAAATAATTTCTTAATCAGGCTTAAGTTCAGTAATTTCAATTCTTATTGAATGAAATATTTTTATTAATTAATGTGAGTTTCTAAAGAAGAGAAGAAAAATTAAACTAGACTTTATTAGCTGGGGGAAATACCGATATTTTTCTGTGCAATAAGAATTCAAATTACTGAACTTAAGCCTGATTAAGAAATTATTTCTGATTAAAATTTGTTTTTGTTATAAATATAAGTGTACCACATGTCGAACGTTGTCGACATCCTGGGCTCGGCCCTAAATTTTGTTGGGGGACAAGAGAATAAAAATAATCGGTTAGTACGATCAGTTGGACTTAGTATTCTTTGAAATTGGATTTATTTATGCAATTTTTTTTTTGTACAGAAGCATTTTTAGTATATTGTAACAGAAATTAATTTCTTCTAGAAATTTAGTAAAATTTTGGGAGAGAGAACGCGGTCTTGGTGTTAACAGGGGATATACATACATACGAGTATATAATATGTAATTAGAAACGAAAGCAAATGCATTCGAATTTACATGTCATATACAAAGGGCACATAAGGGTTCATATTGGAAAATAACCTGAGGAAATTAAGTTCTTATCTTAACCAAGGTTGCTTATTTTTGTAACTTGGGGAGCGGAGCCTACACCATGCATAATTATAAGCCCTTAATGATATTGGATGAGCATTGATTGGGCCTTTCTTTCAACGTAACCTAACTTAAAATTTACATATTAAAATTTTTAGAAAAATCATTTAAGAAAAACAACATCCATTCAAACATACGAGAGCAACAAAAACTATTGTGGTACTTTTAGAGGGGATGATTAATTTTCTCCTTATTTGAATGGATGTATGTATATAACAAGCATATTGGCAATAAGTCAAGTAAGAAATTTTAATTAAAAAATTCCTTAAAAAAATAATATTATTACACAAATACCATCAGTCGCAACTGTGACCAATGAGGGAAACATATTGTGCGACTATGAATGAAATTCTGTAATAATGTTTAAAAAGTTATTGCTTTTATTTCCAGCAAACCATCCAACTCATTCACGTCCCCTTTGCAAGGGTGACTTGAACTTTTGCATTTTACTATCGTTCATATGGCAGACTGATGCTTTTGTGATTGTGCATTTGTTACACATTTCTGGTTTGAAGGTGGGTGGGTGGAGTGACGGACGGGATGTGAATGATGACATTGCCAAGAGCAGAAATAAATATGTATGTTGTGCCACAATAATTTCTAATGCTGAGTAAATTTTTAGTGAAAAGCTTAAAACATTTCAGGTTATATATTGAAACATAAAATTTTCAGCAACTTACGTCTTCTTTAAAGTGTATAGTTGAGCACTGCAATAACGCTCCCATCAATTTGTGTGGATTCCAGGTAATAGAATCGGCTCTGAAATTAGACAAGAATAAACCACAAATTGTTAAGAATTTCAATAACAAACAATAAAGCTAATAAATGAAATTAGTGCAAGCAAACTATAAATTACATTATTGTTGCCTGTAACAATCATGTAAGTAAGTGTGTATTTTTGTCCTTTTATTAAATGTTATTCACAAACAAATTACAAACAATTAACACTAATCCACACGCACGAAATATATTTGCCCACCACCATCAATCACCACAACGCACTTATACATGCATCAGCAACCCAACAAACACAACCATCAACCATTTAAAATCTAATGGTTTCGTTTAATTCATTTCAGGCAAGATAGAAGTTGGAGATTTAGATTATGTGCGTTTACAATTATAACATGGAATTAAAAATTTTTTATATATACTCCAAGAAACTACTAAAACAGACCATAGTGCAGCGCGTTCCAACTTACAAACAGTTATCGTTAGACCATCAAACATAGACACCCTCCCGATCAGATAGATAATTAGAACCACTTAAATTTCTAATTTTACCATCATGGGAAAGATAAATTTCTGAAGATTAAAAATAAAAATCAAAACAACAACATAAAAAAATTAATGCAAGCCTTTAAACAGGGGCTTTTTCAAAACGAGGGCAAAGAAAATTAAACATTTTCCGTTCATATCACTGTCTACTTCGGTTCAAGTTCGTGTTTTTGCTGGGAAGCAAACATATCTGCTGCGTGTGTTTCGACACAATTGACAATCAAGAGGGTTGTTGTGCTTTTATGAGTGTTAAATTTCCCTGTGGGAGCTACTTGAGGTATTTTCTGTATTCCTTGACACCAGTCTAGAGTTAATATACAAAGTAACTTTGATTTGCATCACTTTTTTTTTTTTTATGTTAGAAGAGTTTGTAAACTTATGCACAAGGCATAATTATTATACTTGGAGGGCTAGTTTTTTTATTAATTAGTTAAACTTAGCTTAACATAACATACGTTTGAGTTAACCAAGAAACAAATTTAAACGGGGTTTAATCGCCCATACTGTTTTTCAGTGATGGATTAAGAGTTGTAAATTTAGCTAGAGATGCCATACTTTGTGTTCAATATAGATGTGGCATTCTTGAAAATATTTTACTTAAATAGTGCAGCGAGTTTCAAGTGATAACTGGAGTTTAACTTCAATTTATAGCTTTCTTATATTTAGAAACTTGTAGTAGAAATTATGGCAAAACTTTTTTAAGAGGTCGGCCCCAAACCCAGCCAATCTGACGTACATATGGCGACAATAATTTCACCAACAAATTTTTGAAAAGTGGCAACCTTATAAAACATGTGTTTTGAGTTTCAAGATGCCACCTTCGAAAATAAACGATCTCAGTGAATTTGTAAACACGGAAAAAATTGGTTGGGATTCTGTAATTCATTCAATACTTTAATTTGAAAGGTCTCAGTCAAGCCAATACAGTAATCCCTCGACTAATGTCGTCTCGACTTATGTTATTTTTTATTCTTTCTAATTTTGATATCCATTGCAATTTGATTTACGTCGCCTAAATTGGGTTTGAATTCAAATTTAAAAGAGAAGAACACCTATTTTATATAAAAAATCTCCGAAAATCGGTAACGACCGTTACTTTGGAAACTCCCTCATGTAATTAACTGAATGTCAAAGTATGAGAAATTTTAAATTTGTTTTACGTTGTTTTGATCAACGTCGCAGATTTTCATTAAATCTAGGGATTACTATATTAAATCGATCTAAGTTCTGCTTTGAGGGAGTCTGCTCCTTAGCTTACGACTATAAAATACTCGTATTGGAAGGCAGAGTTCAAACAAGGCTGTACCAGCTGCCATGTCAAACACGGTTGGAAAAATCCAGAAAACGGTATTGGATGAAGGCGCGTGAGCTCCCTGAAATGATAGGAATTTCAAAAAGTGCTATGCATCGCATATGGAAGATAAGCGGACCAAATCTGCCGGAGGTTGAGGCCATGCGACAGAATATGAATGAAACATTGAGTTATGACTTGACAAAAATTTCTGAATGGGGTCATGCTAATAGGGTTGTATGATTACTCATAGACACATGACCGAAAACGTTCCTCCTTCTGTAAGTATTAAGGAATCAGAAGCTCTTGATGTTCTTGGCATGTAAATTCAGTGTGATGTCCGATGGACTGGGGCTGTTCGACAGCGTACAGGAGAGGGCGAAGAAGCTCATCGGTGACAGTAGGGTATCCAACTCTACTGATTCATTTGTGGTCGATTGGCCAATAAATCGCACTACGCATTACAGAGAGAATTCCTTTTTTAGCCGCACTGTTCGTATGTGGAACCAACTACCTGCGGAAGTCTTTCCTGTCACTACCAGCGTGAGAAAGTTTAAGTCGAATGTCCACAGACTACTTCCTCTATCCTCCTACCCTATAACCTATTTTATTAGTTCTAGCACAATGCATTGCATGAGTAGGGGTTATCCCCTGAGTGCTGGTCCTATTAAACAAAAAGTAATCAATCAAATATTCGTCAGATTTAACTAGCCCGGATTACGTATACTTCCAAACAAATTTGCCAATAATGAAGAGGTGGCATCTCTGGTTGTTGGCTATTTTAAGGACCTAGACAGTTCTTAATATAAACAGGATATCGAAACTATTGAATATCGCTGGGGAATGACTATCGAGCTAAAAGGAGATTATGTTGAGAAATAAAGAAATTGTTTACCAAATTTGTTCAAGGATACTTATGGCCCATTATTTTTGAAAGTTCGTAGGATTTTGCATAAAAGTTCTGAACACTTGTATGAAATGAAAGGGGGTTAAATGGTTTCATATGTCGATTCACCATAAAAACGAAAGGAAATGAGTGGAGGAGGGGAATTCGACACCCTTAGTTGTATATGTGGTATAATTTACATCATATATTTAAATCATTTATACATTTTTTGTATTGCACCCAATTTTTCAAGATCTTGTTTCGGTTTTATTCTTAATCAAAAATTTCAGACCTAATTTTTTTTCAAGAGAAGTAACACTCAGGCAATTAATATGCCAACAACCAACATACCTTCTTTAGATAACGGATAGTGAAGAAGATGGGACAGATGGTGAAGTATTAAATTATTGAGTTAACTTGTTTTACAACTCGGCTATTGCGAGTTTTTGTAAATTTTTATAACATTGTTGCAGCGCCTCTGGTGTTAAGTAGGATAGACCTTCATTTGCTTTGTAGTCAAAGCTTTGACTACTTCAGCCACCATCAAGCTTATTATGGAAAACAGAAATATAAAATTCAGTGATTTTTGTGTATTGGCTCATTTCAAAATACATAGTACATACTTTCATAAGTAAAAATTACTGCAAAGATTTTTAAGTAATTATTTTTACATGCAACCTTCAAGTTGCAAAAGAATTGCTTTTTAATCACCCTTAAACAGCACAAAAAAATCTCATGAACTACATTCAACATTTCATTCGTAGTTGGATACAAAATTATGTGTGTCTATAAAAATTACAATCCTGGGAATTTTTGCAATTTGTCATTTTGTTAAATGGCACACATCAGGGCAGGAAGGGAAATTTAAACGGCATTCACGTTTAGAGTTCATCAGGTGTTTGAGAAGCTGCTGGCAGATTACAAGGATTAAGAGTTCTTGTCAAAGTTATTTCGTTAACGTTGTTGTTTTTGCTGTTACAAACAAAGTGCATTTAAAAAATGTTAAAAGACAAATAAATAAAGAAAATGGATTTTCAAATGCCAACAAATAACACCCACACCCACACACAAATACAAGAATAGACCCGCACTTTTGTAAACAACTGTATGGAAAACAGTTACATAAGGGTGGTGTTGTTAGGTGTGGGTGCCATTACATACATACATACTCGTATTTACATACGAGATTTACTACACACACACATACATATACTTAAGATATGTTCTTTGCTTGCATGCAGGTCTATTTCTTTTAGAAGCTTTTAAGGTTTTGAAATTTTACTTAGGAATTAAATGCACAAGAAATAATTTAAATGTTTTTTTTTTCTCTTGGAACTTAAATGGCAGGATTTAAATGCAATAACAACAAATGTTTGAATTTCTAATAGAAATTGCACTTAAATTTCTCCTTTCTTGTATGTATGTATTTACTCTCTGGCTTCTTTGTGTTGACATATTGTGGCCGAATATTTTAATTTAAATCCTTAAATGGTTTACAATTTGAAAGAGATGTTATTTGAATTGATTTGATTAACACATCCATCATCCTTGTGTTGTAAGTTTTATATAAGAAAAGCTTTCAGTTGCTATTGCATAAGCAATAAACAAACCTTTTTGTTTTTGCTTTATCCGATACTATTGAAAGTAACCACTAATCCTTGATGGAATGTTCAGAAAGTGGTGTTGTACGTAGGTCTTTGTATATAATTTGTATAAACAGTGTTTTAAAAGAATGATTTTATTATTGCAGGGCTGCCTAGTTTTAATAATAAGCAGAGACGGCGGCCGAAAATCGGCTGTCAGCCGGCTGAGACAACTTCAGCTATAACCATTATACAATAATATAATAGGAAATAATATAATAGGAAAGAAAAAATTAAATTCAGTTCTCATCTTTAAATACTAAAATGAGGCAACTTGTTGTTTGAAAAAATTTTCTTTTAATTATGCATTCATTCCTTAGCGAAATGTAGTACAATAGATAAAAATATGATGTAGCAATTATTTGTTTAGTTGCATTATATTCGATAAATACGCAGAACTGAAAGGAAATAATTCCTTCATTTGAGGCCATGAAAATATATCTTCCCAAAATATTATGATGCCCCTACAGAAAGGAACATTTTAAGAAACATGTGTTTCTACCAAGGCGAATTAACAACAGCTGTGGTGCGATTCAGTAACTTTTAACGATCCGACAATCGCAATTTTTATTTATACATTTTGTCGTTTGCGATAACGATTTTGTGATTCTGTAACTCCTTTTTAACGATAGTACGCACCTGACACTTTCTGTTGATTTTTGTCAATAAAATTAACAGCACATAAATTATTGTCGCTTAAATATCGACACAGCTGACATTAACCTACAGCAAATATTGTTAAAAATGTTACTGAATAGCAAATTCGATACATTTTCGTTACAATTATTTTAACGATGCGATTGTGGTTAAAAAACAGTTAGTGAATCGCACTACTGGTCTCGACTCAGCATATGGCGAACAGCTGTTAAAGTTCTCGTGTGTCAGATCAAAGAAAAACGTTCGAAATTTTCTGACAGCAAGAGATTTTACACTAACAAATATACAAGGGGAATATACAGAGTTGCACATACAGACCACTTGGTATGAATCCGCCTTGGTTTCTACTACTTCCTTTTAATACAGACGATGGAACAAAAAATAAAATAAACATCAGGAGTCGAATCGTCACAGCCGCGAACGTACAACTCGTCACGTAAAACTACCATTTTCGGATTGTCAGATACGTGAACGTACTGAAATTACATTCACCTTATACGGTTGACGTATCACTTATTTTGTTTTCCTACGATTGTCGATACACGGATGTGACGATTTGAGCCCAGGGGTATAATCGTCGCTTTCGATAATGCGCTGATTCGATCGAGTTTTTTCAGTTTGAGAATACGGCATTCGCAATCAAACAATGTAATAATATGGTTCGATATCGAATGCCATAATCTCAAACTGAAGAAACGTGATCGAGTCAGCTCGTCATCGAAAGCGACGATTAGACCCCAGTTTTTGTGTTATCGTATGTACTAAACAAATAAGTGTATGGTATGTCACTATTTCTATGGTTGCAATGTTTCTATATGCTTTCCCTAAATTTTCAAAAAAAAAAAAACTAGCAAAAATTTCAAATATTAAAAATATTTAATTCAATCATAGTTTTTGCCATATCAGTTGAACACAACATTCTATAAGTGCTCTGATAATTATTCAAACGACCGACTACACCAAGATGAAGCGTGTACATTGTTTTTTTTTTTACTCTCCAATTCTTGTGAAATTTTCACACATTGAAATCAGCTTAAAAAAATTAATCAATTATTGAGTGACTGACAAGTGTAAGGGCGAATGTCTATTTAAGAACATTTGATAAATGAGTTGTTTATTGTAACTAAATTTAAAGTGTGCTTTTAATTTAAGTGATTTGTGGATTTTTGTTTTTTCATAAATTAAGAAATTCCAAAGAGAATTTTACACATACACATACATAAAAAAACATATACTTATGTATGTATGAATATATTCAAACATATTTTAATTTTTCAAAAGTTTGCTCATTGTTTCTTTAGTCGGCAATAAAAATCTATTGTTTTATTTTTACTGCAAAAGAAATGTGCTTTTGAAAGGTAATTACTTGCAGGCATAATACTCCTAACATGGCCATGATTTATGAAACCATGAATTGTTTAGGACAGGCGCGACATATTCGTGTGTAGAGTGTAGTGGACTGAGTATTTAATATGACATATTTTCTATTACGGAGAAATTTTTTTTTTTGCTACAAATCAAAGTAAACGATTTTTTACAAAAGAAACTTACCGCTCAACTCCTGTAAATTTGGGATGACGATATTTTCGCGAGAGCAACAATCCACCGCCCCAAGCAGCCTATAAAGAGAAACATTAAAAATCAAAAGCCTATGTAATTAAAAACGTAAAAGAAAGATTTTTTTTATTTAATATTTCGAGAGTAAGTAATTTATGAAATATGGAAGAGCTTCGTGGCGAGAAGTTTACAAAACTAAAATAAACAAAACAGTTCACAAACGTTTCCTGCAAACACATTAAACGTTTTCATATTTTTGTAACCGTTTTGTACATGAGCAAGAAACTTTAACAACTATTTTTTAGCTACAAAGAACTTGCACTCATATGTTTGCTTTGCTTTACATACAATAGGTCCGTTCGAGTACTTTTGCAGTAAAATGCACCCAGTAATATACAGAAATTATTCTCACTCATTATCACTGCAAGAGCAAAAAAAAAACCTCCAAACCAAAGAAAACTTTTTGTCCTGGGGTCTAATCGTCGATTTCTATAACGAGCTGATTCGATCACGTATTTTCAGTTTGAGATTATGGCATTCGATATCGAACCATATTATTACATTGTTCAATAGCGAATGTCATAATCTCAAACTGTAAAATTTTATCGAATCAGCTCGTTATCGAAAGCCTAATCGTCGCTTATTTTCGTACTCTGGTTGTAATATCGTTTATCCAAAAATGATTCTGCTTAACTATTACAATTTATTTTGTATAACTTTAGCTAGCATACATATATTTTAAATAAGTTTGTATTTTTTCGATTTTAAATATTTAATAGGGCAATTATGAATAAAATTCCTTGAAAAATTTTTCCCGGGGAACAATTCCAACTAATGGCAAGTAATAGGGAAAACAAAAAATTCTAATTTGAAAAGGGAGAGTTTTCTCGCGGAATTTTATTCATATTTTCCCTGATTGTCTCGAAATCTAGTACTTACGATATTTCAAGCTAAATCTAGTTGATTTTTACTACATTCCCCATACAAAATGAAATCTACTTTTTCTGTAGATTTGTACGGAAGCTACTCAAAATCTAACATTTTTATAACTCTGTACAGCATACTTATATAAAAGGTGAGTGAATTAGCTATGTACTAAAAATTTTTCTATTGAAGGTGTGTGAATGAGCTAAGTTGGCACATTTTGGGTTATAGAGCATTTATACCTACATAAAATCTAGCAGATTTCAATTGAAATCTTGATGAAAATCTATACCTTTTACACAAAGTTTTTTTTAATTAAAATTTAATGAAAATATTTTCAAAACTACAACTAAACAACTGCCATGTAGCCAATTCATACACCTTTTTAAGTACGCACAAATTTAAAAAAATAAAAAAACCACAGTTGCATCATTAAGTTCTACTAGATTTTAAGTAAATTTTGACAAAATCTAGTGACGAAATAGATTTTGTTTTGTATGGAAAATTTACTAGATTCAACCCGAAATCTGGTAAGTAATAGATTTTGCTCAAATTCAAAGTTAAACGCACTAGACAAAGGATTTTGTCTTGGATACGAAATCTTGAAAAATTTTAAAAAAGCTTAGTGTGTAAACGAAACCGATTTCGTTAAATGTTTCGAAACAATGTAAATGCAGTACAAGCGACATTTTTTTTTAAACTTTATCCACTTTTAAGTATTTAAGTTATCGGTTTCTTTGAAGTATACAAAAATAATATAAAAATATTTTTATGAAATTCTCTTTCCAACAGATACTTACATCAATATGCATCCAGCAATTGTATTTCTCGCAAATATCAGCGATCTCATTTAAATTATCAAAAGCTCCCAACACAGTGGTGCCGGATGTAGCGTTAACGAAAAATGGCACCTGCCCCTTAGATTTTCGTTGTACTATAAGACGTTCCAGTTCAGATGTGATCATTCGCCCACGTTCATCCGATGGCACTGCAACACAATTATCTGTACCCAGGCCACAAACGGCAGCACACGATTTAATCGAATAATGGCACTGATCTGAAGTAAACATCACCAATTGCCCGGGTAGACCGGCAGCGCCATGTTCCTTGTAATTGGGAAACATTTTGTGGCGAGCAGCAAGGAAGGCATATAGATTGGATATGGAACCACCAGGTGCCAAAATTGAATCACCACCTTGCCAGCCAATAATTTCACGCATTTTTGACAAGACAACAGTTTCCATTAGAATAAAAACTGGCGCAATTTCATAGGTGAACATGTTGGTATTGGCAGTGGCTGTTAACCATTCACCAGCCATCGAAATGGTGTCCAAGCCACATGACAATTGGTTAAAGAAACGAGGATGACCTGAAAAAAAAATAAACAAATAACAACGAAAAATTAAGCAAAATTTCCATATCCTTAAATCAAAGATTATTATTGCTTTTGAACAGGGAGTAGAAAGGTTCTTGCTTGTTGTAATACTCGTACTTTTGAACATTTAAAATCCATTAAAATCAGTTACTTTATCTTTGGGTATATAAAAACATCATTTATGAGCCTTAATCCTCTATAAGACTGCAATATATAGACAAAAAAAATTGGCAACATAATCTGCCATCTCAAATTCCTACATAATTTGACCCAACTGAGTGTGTGTGTGTGTATGTCTTCCAACCAATCCTTCCCCCTTAATTCCTTCATAAATTTCTTGTCGAACACATACTCCAGTATCTGCAGTACTTTAATGATACCGAGTACCAAACATTGACATTCATTCAGTCATATAATGTTGATGACTCTATACACAGCCAACAAAAGATAGAGGAACAAATGAAAAAGAAAAAACTTAAAGGGGAGAGTTTTAATCAAAATCCGTTGTTATTTTCTGTATCGTTGCTCACTGATCCTTTGATGCGAATGAATGGCAAAACAATGTGTTCAACGAAAAGGTCTCTTTTTAAACATTTTGTACGTCCTTCGAAGGGAAATGATTATGTATGGCACAGAAAGTTTGCGCCCATCTGTGGCAGGAAAAGAAGTTGCTACCAAAAAAAAAAAAAAAAAAAACACTCAGTCTGTGCCCTGTGCCTCGTGCACAAATTAAAATGTTTGTGTCGTAAGTCAATGTAAAATCCTTTATGTATTTATAAGGAAACAAATGAAAATGAATTCTTTCTACCTTAAATAATTGTTGCTGTTGTATAAATTGTTATTAAGTTTTAATTTTTTTTTGGGTTAATTCGAATCTTAAAGCCAGTCTCAGATTTTGTTCCTCAGCGAATTTTCCAAAAAGGTAAAAATTATTTGTTTTGATATGTGGTATTCGTTTTGATAATAATAGTAACCATAATTTATTTATACGATAAAAGCGCATTAGATATTTTGTTATCTATCTTTCTTTGAGAATTTCTGACAAATTATCATTATGAAAGTTGTAGATCAGCTCGACCCAAAGAATATTTTGTGCAACTGCGAAAGTTGCGGTTAAGGCCAATTGCTTTTTGCGGAGAGAAATCATTTAGGCTGTTTTTTTTCGATGAAGTATCTTAGTATGAAAAATTATTAAAACTCTAAGAGGGTATATACACACACACAAAATCTAACAGATTTTAATTAAAATCTTTATGGAAATCTCAAGCGTTTACACCAGGTTTTTCTGACATTTATTAAGACTTTTTAATCCAAAACAAAGCCCATTAACTGAAAAATGTCCAAAACTACAACCAAACAACTGCAATGTAGCCAATTCACACACCTTTTTAAGCAGACCATAACTAATTCAATCATCTTTTATATACATAAATATGTTGTAAAGGGTAGTAAAAATAAAATAAAAATATATTTTGAGTAGATTTCCTACAAATTCACTGACAAATTAGATTTTTAGAAAATTTATTCAAAATATAATATTTTAATTTAATTTTTACTACACTGTACAACGTATTTATATAAAAGATGAGTGAATTAGCTACGGCCTGCTTAAACAGATGTGTGAGTTGGATCCATTGCAGTAGTTTGGTTGTACTTTTGGAAATTTTTCAGTTAGTCCTCGTCCATACAGTGAAACATTTGCTGCAAAACATTTGAGTTTGTAGACGAGAGGGGAAAGAGGAATGGCAAAGCGTACTTTGTTTCATGTACACGAAGTTCTTGTTGAGTACGTCATTTTCGCCTCATTCTCATGAGAAATATATGAAAAAATATGTTAAGCTGCAAAACAAGAACTTCACAGTGTGGACACGAATGCAGTTTCAAAAGAGAAATCAAAAATGTTTCGCAGCAAATGTTTCACTGTATGGACGAGAACTTAACGGGTTTTGTTTTTAATAAAAAAAATCTTGATAAATATCAAAAAAAAAAAAAAAAAAAACTGGTGTAAACGGTATAGATTTTCATAATGGTTTTAATTAAAATCGGCTAAATTTTGCGCAGGTGTAAATGCACTATACCTACGGTGACCATATTTTTCAGCAAAAAATAAAGGACATTTAGGAAATCAAAATTAAATCAAGGCGCATTAATAAGGTGACGGCACTAAACCAGGAGACTGATGTAAGTATATTAGCCAATCAAATGTCAAATTTGGATTGTGTGAGCATAATCCTAAAAATATGTTTTTATTTGGTTTATATTCAGTTTTGTATAGTGTTTGACATTTCCTGCAAGAAACATACATACACTTTGATAAATTTATCCTGCATTGAACCAACAAAATTCTATTGGTTTTTGCTATTGTAATAATTACACTGGTCTACAAATTTGGAAAAAAAAAATTGACAGCAGAAACGAAGCATGTTTTTTAACTAAAGAAATTATCAAGGATTTCGGGACAAAAGCATGCTGCGAGACTATTGCTGGACTCTAATATGTGAAACCAACAAAATACAAACGACATTCACTTTTGAAAATTCATTGATTTTTATATAAACTAATGATTTTTTATGTAAAAAACGAATAAAAACATTTGTTTTGTATCTCAAAAACCTGACGTGATAGAGAAAAACCAATTATAGATTCGAATTCAGCCCTCCAAATTACCTTAGGAAAGATATTTGCCTGCTCCAGTCCAAAACCTTGTTGGCTAGTGTTATTTTATAATTACGGGTACCTGATTGATGTGACTTGTTTGGTTTGAAATATCAGATTCACTGAGTTGAGTTGACAAGTAATTCGACACATTGAACATATCGCACACTAAATCATAAACAGTCACAACTCAAAATTATCAAAGTGGTTTTGTTTTTTCATAAAATAGTTCACTGAACGAATTTCCAATGTCTTGAAAAATTTCTTTTGCAACACAGTCCTCCTGAACAACATAAAATACCGTAATGCCTGTATTTATGTTACATACTTGCTAAACTGTTGTTTGCCACTCGTCAACATCTATTTTGATTTGTGACTGCTTATGATTTAGTGTGCGATATGTACTTTTTTCAGTGTTACCAGGTAATATCAGTTTTGGCTGATTATAATTTCTATTGTATTGATGTTAACATTTGCGGGTTTTTGAAAATAAAACTTATAATTTTGGAGTTTAAAGAAAGAGAAATTAATAATCAAAATAAAAGGACAATTAAGGGCAATTGATAAAAAAGAGGAAACTTTTTTTGAAAAAAGTTTAAAAGGACATCATGTTAAAAAAGGACTGTCCTCTTAAAAAAAAGGACGAATGGTCACCGGACTTATAACTGCCAATTTTTGGGTTCGAAATCAAACTTAGTTTCTTTCTCTAATTAGCTAATCCGAAAATTAACTTTCTGTTTACATTTGAGCCAAATCTAGTACCTAAGAGATTTCGGGCAAAAACTAGTAGATTTCCCATACAAAATAAGATCTACTTTGTCGCTAGATTTTATTAAAATCTACTAGTAGAACTTAGTGATACAACTTAGTTCTTTTATACTTAAATATAGACTTGGGTCGGTCGAACTCGTTCACTAGTTCATTTTTGACACCAACCTATGATCAAACCCATGTATTTTAAATGGGTTTGATCATTGGTTCGTGGCAAAAATGAACTAGTGAACGAGTTCGACCCAAGTCTACTAAAAAATAATCCTGTGTACACAAAAAGGGGTATGAACTGGCTACATTGCAGTTGTTTGGTTGTAGTTTTGGAGATTTTCACGTCATCCATCCAAGTTCAGACTTGTCATGAATCCCAGATGTGAAAATTTCCGAATAAAATTTTTCGTTTACAGGGATTACATATTTCCACCTTTTCAGACAGACAGATCTGTGTGAATAATTTTCTTCATACCAATTTTTTCTGAGTTTAAAAATGTAAACATTCAGAAATTTTCACACAACATATTTTAATTCACGATACCAAACTTTCCATGTGAGATATAATTTATGAGGCTGATTATGTTTCACACATAATATCACCGATAGGCCTTTCAAACTAATCAAACATTTCGATGATACCTAAGACACACTTATTTGAATTTAAATTTAAAAATTTTAAGATAGGACGAGCAAATAGAAGTTCGAGCATCGCAAGTTGTTCATAATAAGACCCTCCAGTTGCAGCTGAAAATTTTTGGAATATAGAAAGAGACTGGACTAGATATTCGTTATTCTTATAGTTCTCTTTTAATCGGTTATCGATTGAAAAACCTTTACAACACTATTTTCAATATTTCGTATGATAATATTTTTTATGAGAAATTGTAGGTCGCTTTTGGCTTAAATCATTTGGGTTTTATAATACTTGCAACACAACTTATGGCACTTCAAATGTAAACTGACAGCAGAGATTTCATTTCAATTTTGTCTTTTATTCTGCATAAAAGAATACAAGAAGGGGAAAAAATAAGAAAAAGGGGTTGCACGTTTAAGTAAACACTCTTCATTTCGTGTGGTGTTGAAAAGTACTCCCTGGAGAGCGAAAGCTGTTTGGCTTGTTTATATAAACGTATTTATTTAATAGTCATGTGATTTGTGCAAAGTAATTTCCAATTAGCCCCACCAACCAACAGCAAATAAATGAGCAATTGTTGCACAAAAAAAAATCAACAACAATGTTTAAATGTAACAAAAGTTGTGCAAAACAAACGTCAGTCACAATTGAAGGGCATAAATGTCAGAAGGCACTCGTACCGCAAAGGTACTCGTAGTAGTGACCTTTAAAATTTGGAAATAAAAATCTTTTTCATTTTTACACAGGAAATAACATGTGTATAGAGAATATAATATTGTGTGTTCTTCTCCCTGATAATGGCCTTGTTATTGGCCATATTCTATGCTTGTTCGATTATTTTTAGTTTTCTATGGCATGTTGTTTGCTCCACATTCAATTATTTAACAAAAAAAAAAAAAAACAAAAACAAGCGAAATAATAAAAGAAAAAAGTGAAAACAATAAAATATATTCCTGTTCGCCTGTCTGAACTTGATTGTTTCAATGCAGCGAATTATTTAAGCTTTCGTGCATCCTTTTGTACAGTTACATTAACCCTCTTTACAATATTTTCATTCCGGCAGAACTACTGCCCTGCAACATCTGCTGCCAGCTTAATATTTGACGTTTATACGATAAAAGACACTTGTCATTTCGTCTAGCATTTTGTTTCTTGTAAATGCTTCCTTCCTTTTAATTTTTCTTTTCGTCCTCGTTCTTTAATCGTTTGATGTCACATTTGTGACAGACAAGCGCAAATAATCGTTCATCTTAGAAAAAAATCTTTTCGAAATGCAGCATATTGCTATAATTTTTAATATATAGTTAGATAAATTACATAGTTAAATATACATATGTATATTCATGTAGGTACGAGTATGTACTAGCACTTCCTCATTAATTTTGAGAATATAAAACAAAACGTAGATATGTATTTATTTGTTAATTGTAATTAAAATTTATTTTTTTTCAAGTCTAGACCGTAACCATATACATACATTAGCTATGGCATAGTGTTATATGAGAATCCTTGGTAACGAGATTTCGACTTGCAAGGACACCTCATTTTGTGAGGTTCGAAAAAAAAAATTTGGGCCAAAAAATGGTGGCGGTCAGATGGGGGAAAAGGTCGCCCCATCGTGCTCAAAGTATACCTAGCCCCCATTAATTATCCCCGCTCAACATATATTCTGAATACATCGACCGCCTAACTCCTCTTTTTAAGGGTGCTCCCTTACAAAGGGGAAAGTTTTATAAAATTTACTCGCAGGGCTCTAACTGCCCCAAGGGCGTACTTATCGAAGTCAAATGTATGACCGACCTCCAATACTTTTTCAATACGAAGATTTTCTCTTAATAATACTTATCGTCTATCTTCAACTTTTCTTTAAGAAAGTCGCTTTTTCCGCTTTTATGGTGCCTCCCATAAATGTAAGACCGACCCCACAGTAATTTTTTATCTTCAACATTTTCTCCGAATATACCTATGTCCTATCCCGACTCCTTAAGGGGGCTCCCATACAAAGGCGACATTTTTATAAAATTTACTCGCAGGGCTCTAATTGCCCCATATCGACCTAAAATATTTTTTTCAATACGAAGATTTTCTCTAAACATACTTGTCATCTATCATCAGCCATTGCGGTAGTCCTCATACGAAAAAAAATTCTTTGTTAAATCATTAATTTATTTTTGGCATGTGTTGAATATATGTATCTTCTTATTTTGAGCAACGACTTGAAGTAAAAATATTTTTTCTTCTTTGTCGCGGCACAATGCACTGCTGTAATCTTTTTATAATTGTACGCCTCTTTCTGCAGCGTTGTTGACAACTTGCAGTTTTCGCAATATCTCGAATGCTTGGTTATAGTTTTTACGTTGTCCCAGGTTTCTAGATCGCTATTTAAAAAACTTATTGGTAATCCAAGGCGTGAACAAAATTTACTGTTCCAGGTGTTATGTATTGGCTCAAATCCTTTATTATTTCTGGGGGTCTACTCTGCATTTCGAAAGGAAAGAATATGCTTTCGAATTTGTATGTTATTAGCATTGCAATTCGAAAGCATTTGCTTTCGTTTCGAATTACAGAGTAGACCCCTCGGGTGTACTTCTGTGGGAGCTAAGGTAATTCGTTTCACACCTGTGAAGCCAATAAGTGGGCGAGAACGACCTTCCTCTCCACTAGCGCCGCTATTTATTTTGTCGTCTTTTGCCTCAATATCATCTACGCCGTCGCTATCTTTGTTCGATACTCTCATGCTCGTTGGATGGCGAAAGGGATATACTGCCTTAAAATATTGTTGTTTCGAGAATATCTTGATTTAACCAAAAACGAATTTGATGGAATCCGTGATGTCAGTATAGACATCGTTAAACTTTATGTATAAGCTTGGTTTAGAGCACTGGTGGGCACTGTCAATGTAGTGGTAAATTTTTTATGTGTTGAGGTTGCGAGCTACCCACCAAACACAAAGTCAAGCGTTTGAAAGATAATGGTGCATTATATATTTATACATAAATAGACATATTTTCTATCTTGAAAAAAACGTTGATTAAGTAAAATTATTAATTGCAAATAAAACTTTTTCTAAATAAACAGTGAAATAAAATAAATTAAAAAAGATAGGACAATAATTTATCATGTTTTCCATTCAAAAAAAAAAATAAATAAATAAAAGAATGGTTGCTTGGTGGAACACAAAGGTGCACATTCACCAAATAAAATTATGTGGTTGGATGTATCAAACTTAATAAACTTTGATATTTGTCGGCATGGAAGATCATTTTCAGATGGGAAACATATTAAAAATATTTTGATTTTTATTTAAAAGGTTTTCCCTTTCCTTACCATTAAACTTATTCATATTACTATGAAAAGCTTCATAATGTCTTTTAATGACATATTCCTTTTTTTTCTTAAGCTTTGATAACATAAAAGGCATTGTATGTTACCAAATGCATTATTTATAATAAAATCATTTTTGCATATCATCATCAATTTGAAATGAAACACGTATGTTTGCTGGACAAATATTCTTGAAAAAAATATAAAAAAATATGTAAGCATCCGCCTGATGTGCATTCATCGCTGTCTCATCGACGACTAAATTAAAGAGGGTAAGAATACGTGTGAATATTCTCTTCACAATTGTGCCAAGAAACGCCCGAGTCTGGTTTAGAGCGACTAATGCATTAAACACATTCACCACAGCAGGCTACACGAACACACGACTTCAAATGCGCCAGCAGCATTTGTCGCCTCGTAGCCAGCTATGTAGTTAATTATTTTGGAGACGGCAGCAGCACCATCTCCAGCTGATATTCAAGTACAAATACATATGTCAGTATTGCCACTTTCATATAGTTTTGCATTTACAAAAATTAATTACTCTTTTAAAATGTACTTATTTCACATAAAAGTACAAAAATGAATCAATTTATTCTTTACATCAATTTTTGGATATTATTTCTGGTAAATAATATGAAATAATTGTACGATATCATTCATTCAACATTTTGTATTATACTGGTAACACTGCATTTTCTCATTGTAGCCAAAGAAATAGAAATTAGTTTAATTGGAGTACAACGATAAAATCAGCATAGACAGCAACCTGTCGCGGTGTTGCCTTGCTGTCTTCAAAATAATCATTCTCATATAAACATGTGTATTCTATCCTTGACATTTGGTAGTCGGTAGCTTGCTGTGGTGAATGTGTTTAATGCATAAAGCAATAGAAGCTCCAAATAATGATTTGAGCTTTTTAAAAGCTATTGCTCATTATGATTAGGAAGAGTTATCCGACGAAGAGGTGGACGAATCATCAAACGAAGACACCGACGACGTAGATTATATTGAGGTAGAAGAGCAATTAAAGAAATACTCGAGCAATGTTTATTAGTACTCTACTCTGAGTACATTTCTCTTTTGCCTATATGATGTTTACTAAACTGAACACCCAAGGGCATGCATGATCATGGTGCTTAATTTCAATCCTCGTACAATGCTCTATTAGCTATTGATATGAAAAACGATCAGCCAAGCCTATCTTGTAAAATTCTTTCCCAACGTTTGTGATTTTCTGCCACATACGAGTATGTATTAAAATTTAAAGCTACAAATTCCAAAATTTATGTAAATTCTCACAGTCAAGTCACAAGGTAAACAACCAAATTTAAATTAAAATCAAGCCATATCGGTGTTTAAACAAGCATTCACAAAATAAACAATTTTCAAAAGCAAATTTAGCCGGCATTCAGTCAGTCACTTGCAACAACCAGCTACAAGACGGACCTTCTGAAGATACTCGTATAAAGTATAAAGTATAAATATGAATGAATTGTTTGCTCTACGAGTAGCTGGAATTTTAGCATAAATTTAAATATAATTATGTGGTGGTGTTGTTTAATGGCATTTGCCACAGACAAATAGACAACAGAAAGCATATGCTCGTCATAAGATGAGAAAGACGTGTTCGTTGTCAATATACCATGAATTAGGATTAGCAGCAGCACTTACAGCAAATATTTAAATACAATTATAAGGATTTAGATGGGCAATATTGGTATAAAAAAAGTGCTACATTTAAAGATAGAGTTCTCTTTGTGATGCATTGATCACATTTTTGGATGCTATAAGTAGGAACTTTAGAAGCTAGAGAATTGTACTTTGCGAATTTATGAGAGTATGCTTAACAGGAGAATTCGATTTCTACTCGAAATTTCATAAAATCGTCTACAACTCGCATTGTTCGTATGAGATTTGCATACATCATACATCTACAGTGTCTAGTCGCACAAAATATTTACTGGATATACCAAGGGTCGGTGGGATGGGCAGAATATTTAATGTTACCACAATGAGTACTACAATACAATAGCTTGCGGAAGGTCCAAGACCGCAGAAGGAATAGTACCAGCACCTAGATTCAGTAACTTTTATATTACGATAATCCTATCGCTGTAATATATATAACGAAAATATATCGACTTTGCTATCCAGTAACATATTTTAACGATATTCGTTGTCGTTTGAAGTAAAAAAAGTAAAATCTAAACCTCAAATTCATTTACTTTTTCTTTTATTCTTCTTCGCGCTTTTCGCTTATTTTGACATTTTGTATGCAGAGATGCCACATGAAAAAGAATTCAATGGGGAGTAAGGCACAGCTGTACACCACCGTTAAAGAAAAATTACAGAACCACGCTATCGTTACCGGTATATTTGTACCACGATTACGGGACATATGCTTGACCAGGATATGCGTCTCAAGGTATTTTCTCCAACAGTGGCAGATATGACGATAACAATTAATATTTTTTACATTCATTACCCAGTTTAAAAATAAAATTGAGCCATAGATTAAAACCCTCTCAAACAATATAATCCTAGATTTGAGTAGAAAGAAGTGAACCAAGACTCGTTGCTGGTTGCGTGTAAAAAATCCTCAGTGTACGGGCAAACGAATTCGTTTCCACCAGTGCTGTTTATTAAAGTGAAACAAGGGATTGAACTGAACCAACTATCTCTTATGACGGCACTTACGTTTTCTTTCTCAGTATGACAGTACAAACGTTTTTATTTCATTGAGAATTTATTCCAAGCATTCGTTGTGAAATGACAACAGTAGTTGCGGTGGCAGTAGAACCATTTTATGGTCCATTGAATATCGATAGAAAGTAAAAGATTATTTACACCTATCAACTGCAGACACATTTCAAATGGGTTGAGAAAAAAAGGGTAGTTTTGATTTTGCAAAAAAAAATTGAAAGTATAAAAAATATTATTTAAGAGCATACAGGGTGTTCAAATAAACATTTGGAATTATTTGTATTAAGAAAGGAGTTGCGCAGGAATAATGAGGTTATGGAAATTGAAAGTTCTTTGAATTTTTTTTTTATTCGTGAAACTTTTTTATGTAATGGTTGTTTTTTTCAGATGTATGGAACTTTAAATTTAAATAAAATATTATTTTTCTTGGCTTTATTTGAAAGTTAAGTTAATTAAGTCAGTTTAGATTTTGCAAGTTGCCAGTCCCGCGTGAACCAGCTCAATTGAGATGTCCTTCATCGGCTCTATTTGCTCAGTTCGAAAACCAGCCTGAGGTTTCAATAAAAACTTTTCTTTCATCGCATTCCGATATCTTTCGTGTAGAGAAAAAGGAAAGTCCATAAATATATAATTTTATCGGCAAGAGTAGGGCAGTAGCAAAGAAGGTACTCAACACTTCTACACAAATGACAGTGGCCTGTTAGTGCCGCGTCCACCAAACGAAGCTGATCCCTTAGCAGTCCATCTAGTATGGTAGAACATCTGGGATTACAAGGTGACCAAGCCAATCTAGAGGTTGAAAAAGTAACCTTGTTCGTTTTATGGAAGTCCGATCGTTTGGTCGGTATGCCAGTTTAGCAGTCGAAATTTATCTTTAAGCAGCCTGTTAAAAATATTCTTTCCGATTAAATTTTTGTATTTCGACACCCCGATTAATTCTAGGCTAGAGTATTTCGCCATCTCGCTGAGAGACATGCGGAATTCTTAAAATATGAGATATGCAGCACTTTAATGGAATCGTTTGGTCGGTGTGCCAGTTTGATAGTCAACTTCCATATTTGGTCAGCCCGTTAAAGATATTATTTCCGTATCTCGACATCCCGATTAACTTTAGCCTAGCATATTTTACCATCTCATTGAGAGACATGCGGCAATTCTAAATAATTTTTCGCTGCAATGATGACGATATGCCAGTTATAATATGGCCTATGTTATCTTTCAATGTATTAGCCGTTTGTTGCTGAACAGCATAAGACCAGAGACTTCACACAAAAAAAATTTTTTATCGGCTTTAAATGGTATAATCTTTCAGGCTAGTTTCCGGGTCCATTACACGAAATTATTGCTTCAGCGAGTGTTTCTTTCAGTAAATCATTTGTACGAGTCGCATGCTCTGAGATCCATATTGCGAAATTTATAACCCAAGACACAAACCAAAAGCATTAAGAGAGGTATGTAAAACTGTTAACAGCTACATATCGTTACCTTAATATATAAAGGCCCTAATTCATTATTTCTTTGGAATCGAGATTTTTGCATTTTTCGATACATTAGATGTTCTTCCATCGAAATATACAAAAATCTGGATATCGAAAAATTTAGAATTATATATTTTCCAAACGTATGTTAGGTTGGTTTATCTAATCTATCCAATTATCTATCATTAAGGCATTGAATTTCCATGATGAAGCCCCTGATATCCTCCAGTTTACAGTTTGCAATATCACTAATGATCTCATGGAAACGTCTGCTCAGCCATATAAGTCTATAGCGTTGCAGCTTCGGGTAATGGAGGGTAATAGGCCTAATTACGAGTTTTGTATTTCGACTTCGACTGCGACGATTTTATACTGCACTAAAGAAAAAACTTTGCAATGTGCTTTACTGTAGTACGAACTCGTCGTAGTCGAAATCGAAATACGACACTCGTAATTAGGCCCTTTATATTTAATGGTTTCTGGTTCCTTTTTATTCTCGCATATCCTACAGAAATCTGAAGCGCCAGTTTCCCAAATGCTGGTCCATGCTCTGACCAAGCAGTACTCAGTCAAAGCACCTGTCAAGAGTGCTATCGCCTTCCCATTCATATCCAGTATCAGTTTGGATTTTCCTGAGTCAAGTTTTGGCCACATAGCCCTCGAGACTCTTCAACCCACCTTACTTCACCATGAACGGTTGGTCCTAGGTTAGGTTAGGTCAATCTGGGTGGTCAAAGACTATGCATAGACCGGGATTGACCCTTAGCGAAACCAGCAGATGATAAGAACACCTGTAAGTATGGTAGCCTAGTTCGTGGTGCCTGTATCGAATGACTCCCATACAGATTTAACAAACTTTAGCAATCTACACAGTTCCACTCTCGATACAAGTTCAAGACTACGAAAATACAGTTATATCTAGTGCAGCTTAGAGCCGGACAGTGACACAGTAGATTTTCCATTGTTCCAATTACCCCGGGTTCTTTACATTTCCTGCATGTACCGTCAAGTATTCGTCCTATTTTGACAGCATACGAAGTCGTCCAGCAGTGTCCAGTTAATACCCCACTAGAAGTTTGCAGTTACTTCTAGTTAATGATAAAAGGAATTTAGTCGATTTGGTAGCATAGCAGCTACACATGACTTTAGAAGTTTTGCAAGTTTTCGTCGCATGCCAATATTTCTCCGCTTCTTCCCTCATCTTTGAGTCTATGATCTCTTTAAGGTGTTGAATTGGTTTTCGGACATATACGGTTGGTCCTGCTCGCCACCCAATTACTGAGTTCCCTGTAGTAATGACCTATCGGTCATTTTACCGATCCGTCACATATTCCCTCATCTAACGCCGACTCTATTCTTGCCATCTCTTCGCCAGTTTCATTTCCTTTAACACTGGTGTGGCCAGGAACCCAACATAGTCTGACACTATATAATCCATAATCACAATTTCATATTTCTCCTCTAGTCACTAACAAGACATTCTGTCCCTTCAAAGCTTTTATTGATGCCGACGTAGAAGGTTACCTCTTCGTCTTCGCCGTGAGGATCGCCAACATCTCAGCTTAAAAAAACTCCGCATTCATTCGACAGCCTGAAAGAACTACGAAGGTTCGTTCCCAAGACATAGACACCAACGGGAACCCGACTCCGGGTCATGTATACCATTAAAACATACATATTCAAAAACTATCATCTCTTTCTGGCAAACCCTTTCAATATACAATTTCAACTAAACGCAAATTTTTTTTATAAAAAAGAGAAGAGCAAAAAGAAATGCAAAACTAACAATACATTAATCATAATCTTTAACCGTAATCAAGATTTTACATTGTAAATATTGTTTTTTTATGATCTCATGTGCATACATCAAAAATATATGTATGTATGCTTTGCAAAAGTCATTTAAAAACTGGGGAACAGATTTTATTTCTATACAAAATAAAGCTAAAGCACGCCTGCACTCCGCCCCATCACTCGTCTACTATTGTCATCTATAATCGCATTAAGCACGTGACCGCAATTGTTTTTCTGAGTGTTGATAATAAGCATGTTTATACAAGAAGTGTGGCGCACTCACACACACACACACACACACACACAGAGAAACAAACTCATGGAAAGCAATCTTTAAAATATCACCTAAGCAAATGACGAACGGAAATACAAGGTTTGCAAAGGAAACAGCTACGAAGGCTGTCGACTGTCGGCTGGCTCGCTGGCTGGTTGACTGCTTGCTGGGGTGATGGTTGTTTTAAGGAAGTACTGATTTTCAAGATAATTGCTTTTAATGAATTCAATTTAATTTTAAATTTCATTAACTCAACCATTCAATCGAGTTAAAAAATATCCGCCTAATGTTTGCTTTGATAAGTGATACTGAAAAGTTAAACTTACCCGTTTTTACTTGATACTTCAGAGTGGTGGCGCAGTCTTCAATCAATTGCTGGAGGTTCACAGCTTTATCGGGTAGTTCCAAATCTAAAAGACGCTTCATATCCTCCGGATGATGGAATTCCAAAACCTTCTCATTGCGATCATTTGTGGCTTTGACAAAGTCTAGCAAAACATCAATGACTTTCAACAAGAATTCACGTGTCTCTGGCACAGCCGACGATGTGGTAGGCAACAGTTCTAAAAAGTAGAGATAATAGAAAATAAGCACATTAATTTTTATGAAAATAATGCAAAAAAATAAGCACAACACACAGCCAAGATAAAATATTTGATAAAAAATAAATATTTCTTTTATCTGGTGTATGTTGCTTTTGCAAGGATATTAGAAACTTGACGTTTGAAAGGAGAAAACACTTTGACTTCCGCTATCAGGAAATATAATGGTATTTTTTTTTTTTGAAATATGATTGCAATTTTCTTGCCATTGCTTGTGTAATAAGGAAAAGATAGCCTTATTGAAAATCTAAAAAAGTAACCTTTACAACACAAACTTTCAAACGCTCCCACTTGGTTTATGGTTTACCATTTCCTTAAATCAATTTTTGGTTGCCCCATAAAAAAGGGATTTAATATTAAAGTTAAAACACTTTTTTATGTGGACCTCAGCCATGGACAGACTGTCTGCGGAGCTTTTCAATATTTAAATACAAAAAAATACCCCCATATTTACACACACACATATTTATATACATACTTATGTATGTATGTATGTATGTACATGAGGCAGAGCGGCAGATGGTGGCCAACATGCCTGTTTATTGCTTCAATTCTAAGATTTTTAAAAATAAGGCAACTGCGTGTGCTGCAGCTTTGTGTCAAATTTCAGACACTTATTGTGGTTGATGTTTAATACTTCTGGCAGGAAAGAAGCCTCCCTTATTTTATTTTATTGTTTCGCTCTCTAATGTTATTTCATTATTTGCTAGAGATTTTCTTGTAAAGACTTAAATAATTACTAATTGAAGTTGGGTAGCAAAAATAAAATTGTTATATCTCCGTACTTACTGCCACTTATTTATTTCAGAGATTAAATTGTCACAATAATGGGTTTTTAAGCAAAGCAGAGAAACTTGAAAAAGAGCAATCATTTTTCCTTTTGCAATTATTTAAGAATGATTTTACCAATCGACTCAAAGCGTGTAAACTATTTATAACGCGTCTTTCTTTTTGAAAGCAGAGAAACTGAAATTGTCAGTAATTGTTTCGATTTCCAATTGTGGCAATTTCTTATGCCTAAACTTGCATCGCGCAGTGGGATGGTTTCTTATATTTTAGTGCAAAAACTATAAGGAGTGAGTGGTCTTAGATCATTGAAAGTTGACACCGAGTATTATACAGGGTTATCCACATAATGGGTTGCAAAACCGCCGGTCTGGCAAGGCTGTCAGCTGTTAAATATCTCTCATCTGAAGGGACATTTATTTAGTTAAAGGTTTGCCTTTGCGAATATGGATCGTTTAATAAGCGAAAATCACGACTTGAATCTCCATATGTATTTATATGAATATATGTACGTATATGTATAAGTTAACAGTCTTATTTATAAAAATTATTAAGGCTGTATAAAAGGGTTTTAAGACAAATTTTCGTAAAATTTTTTTTATTATTAAGCTTTTACAAAGCCTTAATAATTTTTATAGATAAGGATGTAAAGATTTCGAAAGCCTTTACCATATCTATTGATACCAATAACAAATTTCTCTTTTAAGACATTTAAAATTTAATGCTAAGATAATGCTAGTACTGTACTTCTATACCAACTGAGCTAACTTATTTCATATTTGCTGGTATTTACATAGTTAGTGTCCACACCTGATGAATTTATATCATGACGAATGTCAAATTGATATCATGATGAAAATTCATCACAAATAGACTCAATTAATTAATATTATGTCAGCGTTATGATATAATTTTATGAAACTGACCAACAACTTATATATTTTATATCAAAAGAACAAAAAGGTTTATTGTAGTTTTCAGTATTACAATTTTTCAAGTAATGACAAAAATAGTTTTAATATATATGAAATAAATTTCTTTGAACTACTCGATTGAAAAAACAATATTATAAAACCCCCTCTCAATCGGTTAGTCCTATATCATTTCGTAGTTTTACAAATTTGTTGATATCCAATGATTTGGTAAATAAGTCTGCTAACTGGAACTCAGTACTAATATGTTCAAGCTTTATATTACCCTTTAATATGTTGTCTCTTATGAAATGGTGTTTTATATCTATATGCTTTGCTCTTTTACTTTCTAGGTTATTCGCCATGCCAATACATCCATCCTCTGTTGTCTTCGAATGTTTTAACGGTATAATCATCAACTTCTTTTAAATCTTTCATAACTCCAGAGATCCATATTGCTTCAGTTGTTGCTAGACTTAAAGCTATGTATTCAGCTTCTGACGAGGAAGTTGCAACAGTTTGTTGCTTCTTGCTGCACCATGATACAGTGCAACCATACACCTGGAACATATTCCCCCTAACTGATTTCCGATCAGTCTTATCTGATGCCCAATCTGCATCACAAAATCCCAAAATAGGTTCATTTGAGGATTTCATAAAAGTTAATTTTGTTTTCAATGTTCCTTTAAGGTATCTTACAACGCGTTTTAGATGTTGCCAGTGAATGTGAGAAGGATTTTGCTGAAAACGGCCTAAATATCCGATTTGAAAACATATATCAGGTCGAGAACATAGCCTGATATACATTAAACTTCCTCAGAGTTCTCGATAAGGTTGATTAGTGCCTGATTTTGATAAACTGCTTTCTAACTGCAAACCTTTTTCCATTGGAGACTTCACCACATTACAATCTATCATTCCAAATTTCTTTAATATTTTTCGATTGCTTGATTCTTGGGATACTTGTAATTTATTGTTTTCGGAATGCCCAAGAAAAACTTCAGTGGGCCGCAATCAGTCATTTCAAAAATATTTGAAAGTTTTTCTTTAAGAGATTTAATATTATCAATATTATTACCAGCTATTAGTAGATCATCTACATATAAAATAAGAATTAAGATGCTTGTTTCTCTTTCATTCATTTTAACGTAAAGGCAGTAGTCTTGTTTTGACCTTACGAATCCAATGGAGACTAAAAAATTGTTGAACTTCTCGTTCCAGCATTTTGATGCTTGCTTAAGCCCATACAACGATTTGATTAATTTGCATGCTACATTTCGAGTACAATTTACACCTTCAGGAACTGCCATATAAATATTTTCCTTCAAGTCCCCATGTAAGAAAGCCGTTTTTACATCAAGATCAAGATGGTGAAAATGATATCCTCTGTAAATGCCAACAGCTAAAACAATTCTTATGGTTGTAAGTTTCGCTACTGGAGCATATGTTTCCCAATAGTCTACACCATGTTTTTGTAGAAAACCTTTAACTACTAAACGGGCCTTGTTCTTCGTTGGATTGCCGTGACTATCATCCTTTATTTTAAAGCACCATTTAGATTTTAATAATTTGGATTCTGGTGGAGGCTCAACAAGATCCCAGACATGATTTTTGCTCATTGCACTTAATTCGTCATTAACAGCTTTTTGCCATTTGTTAGTATCATCTCTATTAAATATATCATCAAAAGACTCAGGAATATTATTTTGTATGACTTCAGCTTCAAGACCAGTAATGTAGTCAATTAAATTTGATGGCAAACGACTTATTCTGCCACTTCTCCTAGGCTCGTTTTCTATATCTTCTAAACAGTTTTCGTTAATGAAATCCTCTTCATCGCTGGTGAGTATTTCGGAGCTAGATAACTGATTATTTGTTGTAGGTTGTACAATGCCATTGTTATTTAAGGCACTTTCATTTTCTTCTCTAATTGCAGCAGTCACAGCATTATCATCTTCCTCTTCGGGCTCGTGGCTGGTTTGTATTATTGTTGGTTCTACTACTTGCGCTCTTTGATTTGCATAGGGAAAACAGTTTTCATAAAATTTCCATCCCTTGCCAAAATTACCTTCCGGTTTTCACCATACCTTAATCGATATCCACTAGGGGCATATCCGATCATCACAGTTTCCAAACTCTTTGAATCTAGTTTATTACGTTTTGAGTTCGGAATCCAAGCAAATGCTTTACAGCCGAAAACTCTTAATTTTTCAAATTTTGGCTTTATACCAAACCAACCTTGCTGCTCATTCGATAAATACTCTGCACCTTGATCTATGGTTAACGTTGAAATCTTCTCTTTCGGAAACATAGCAGAACTTACGGCCTCATACTCTCTAAATTTTTTAAACACTTCCTTCCGACTTCTTCTTTATACAGTAAATTATTGCAAAATGGCTAAAATCATCTATGAAAGAAACGAAGTATTTTGACCCATCCCAGGCTATTGGTGTTATTGGACCACAAACATCCGAATGTATACGTTGAAGTGGCCGAGTTGCTCTGGTCCTGGTTCCATCAAAGGGGTCTCGACATTCCTTAGCTTCAGTACAAATGTCACAAAAACCAATATCTTTTGGTTTCACATTGTCTTGAATGAGATTTTGCTTTATTAAAATATCCATACCTGTGATACCAACATGCCCAAGCCTTCTATGCCAAGTTACAGTGTTATCTTTGCTACACAAAAACGCATTTTTATTTTCTAAACTCAACGTTACTTCATAAAGGTTGCCACAAAGTTGAGCTGATGCAATTATCTTCGAATTTTGTAAAACCACAGCTGAATTGTTCTGAGCTTTGATTTAACAAGTTTTCGTACAGATAACAAGTTATCTCTCAAAGCAGGAGCAAATAAAACGTCTTTCATAATGATTTTAACACCTTTATTGCTAAAAACCTTTAATTTCGCCAATATAATTTGCTGTAATAGATTGTCTATTCTTTGCCACGAAGATTTCAACAGGGGTATCCAGTAACTCCAGTTTGGAGAAAGTCGACTTGTGATTCACTATATGATCACTGGCACCTGAGTCGAGCTTAAAAACAATTTGATTATTTTTAGATTTACATACATTATTTTTATATGCCATAAATGATACTGCTTTTGTAACTGCCTTAGTTGAATGTGCATCTTTTTGCCAACAGTCCTTCGATTTGTCCCCAAGTTTACTACACTTATAGCACTTGCCATTAAAATACCTTTTCTTTCTAAAACTTTTCTTGCTTGCAAACGCTGTCTTGTCTTGTACATCATCTTCGGATCTGTTTGAAAATCTGGTTTCTTCTGAAATTAATCTCTCCTTCGCTATATTGAAAGTTAGTTTATCTCCATCAATGTTTTGTAAGGCTGTTACAACCGGGTCGAACTTTTCTGGTAGCGTCAGAAAGAGTTGTGCCAATATGTCACTTTCTTCCATATTTGCACCCGATAATTTGAGTTGCCGTACAAGGTTTTCAAAATGCATCACATGGCATATAATTGAGTCACCTTCGTTCATTCTCAGCTTTACTAACTTTTTGCGGATCAATAGCTGATTTCTTCGCAAACATCGATTGAAGATTATTCCACATTTCTTTGGAGATTTTCATATCACGAACAAAGCTAATGCAATCTGCATACAGAAAACTTACAATTTTATTCATGGCCTTCTTGTCTTTCTTCAAAAATTCCCGTTTAAGAACATCATTATCAGGAGGACAGCCGGTTAGAACTTCCAGAAGATCTAATGAGTCTAGGTGAATTTTAACTCTAAATTGCCAGTCATCAAATCCCTGGCCATTAAACTGAGGGATTCCATGTAATTCCTTTGAGTCGCCCATAACCTTTTATGAAATTGACCAACAACTTATATATATTTTATATCAAAAGAACAAAAAAGTTTATTGTAGTTTTCAGTATTACAATTTTTCAAGTAATGACAAAAATAGTTTTAATATATATGAAAGAAATTTCTTTGAACTACTCGATTGAAAAACCATATTATAAAATATAATCATCAGAGCTCACGGCCTTATAAATTCATCTTGATATCAAATGTCATTTTATGTGTTACTGTGCATTTAAAGTTTATTTATGAAACAATTTTCGTTTAAAAAAGGAGGCACAACAATTATTTGCGACTAAAACATTAAACAACACGTAAATTAGATATTTTTGGTAAATATTTTTTAACTATTTGTTTGATTCATCATGATATAAAATCATCAACGTCTACCCCTTTGCGCTGATATTAATGAAAAAATGACAGTTGCTCTGCCGGCGTTATATTACGAGTTATAATATAAAATCATCGGGTGTTTACACTATGTTAATAATAAGACTTAGGGCCAATATTATAACTTGCCATTAGTTAAAGATATAATTTTATTGGATGGATAAGCACTTTTTCATTATTACAACTTCTCTTTAACCAAAAGTAAGCAATAAGTTAAAGGCAAGTTCATCCTACCTGTAACTTCTATCGTGAGGTTTAGTCACTTGGAGCTGCCACACTTTATATTTTATAAATTACAGCCCAATTTATTTTAACAAAATATGATTGAAAACAAAAATAATATAACACAAAACACATAATAAATATAAAAAGACAAAATAATTGAGAAAAATGGTTTCATTATGTTTGTAATTTGGCAAATAAACAAAAACAAGTTGCCACTACGAGTAAGTGTTTTTAACAATCAATATCCACAGGTTTCACAGAAATGTTGCCATCAAACAAAAATTGTAGTATTTATTTTATCGGACAGTTGTAATAATGGAAACATTTAAAAGTCACTTTATAGTTCAGTTTTGCTAAACTTAGGATTTACTATCCAGGAGTCTAATCGTCGCTTCCGATAACGAGCTGATTCGATCACATTTTTTCAGTTTGAGGTTATTGCATTCGGTATCAAACCATATTATTACATTGTTCGATAGCGTATTCCATAATCCCAAAGTGACAAACGTGATCGAATCAGCTCGTTATCGAAAGCAACGATTAGACCCCAGAACTTTATCGTGAAGTCATAATAATGGCCCTTAATATTAAAATACTGTCAAGTGTCTCAATTCAAACATCCCATTTCCAACGTTGCACGTTCACTCATATCGAGATATTATGTAAACTATTTATTACTAAAGTATTTTTTGATTTTGTTCAGCAGAAACGAACAACTACACATTTACTTCTTTCTAAAATATAAAATATGTTTAATTAACCAACAAACAATAAATAACAAAATAACCCCTATCATGAACAGTTTTTCCCTCGAAATATTTTCCCTTTTCCCCAAATTGCAAACGTGAATAATTTTACCCAGAAATGTATTCCCTTTCTTGATTCCCCTTCAGAGTGACCGATGACATTTTTCAAAAAGTGGCACCAAATAGGGATTTATCAGAAAAAAGGGACAACATTAAAAAAAACGAGAAAACTACACTAAGCTTTTTATTTTTAATGTATTATTATATAATTCACTTTAAAAAAAGGGGACAAAAAGTGGCAAGGCAGTCGAAAAAGTGGCAATTTCCCACTTTAGTCGATAAAACGGTCACGAATAATCACCCCTATCGTGAATATGTGAACTTTTTGTTCCCATGAAATTTTCACACGCCATAAAGGGAAATTTGCAATCGTGAATTTCATGGCAACGTTTGTTCCCCCTTTCAATGCATAGTGAATTTAAAGAACAGGAAGAAGACTTGTAAAGTTTGAAAATTAATTGAAAATCAAACAAATTAAGTTTAATAATAAGAAATACGCATATTTGGGTTTCAAATGAAATGTTTTTGAGTGTAAAGTTCTGTATTTAAATGTTTTAGGCGACATGAAAAAAAAAATCTTTAGAATACCACAACCATAAAATTTACTGCATGTGAACCAAAGAGATTCATGTTCAATTATTGTTATTGATCGTGGACATTATTTACTGGTCTTGTTCTAAAAATAATTATTTACATATAACTTTTAATATATACACGGAATGAAAAACCTAATATACATATACCCTTTACCATTTTTGGTGAAAGGTATACAAATTCGCAAAAAGCAAATAAATATTTTTGTTTGTTTGTTATCGAAACAGTTACTTTCCCTTGTTGTGTAAAATCTTTGCATCCGAAGCAAAAGTTTCACTGTTAGAAAAATAAACAACAATTCATTTAGTTTTAATTAAAAATAATCATTCAAAATCCATCACAGATTCCTTAAAATAACCGAACCGTTTGTAATGCGTAACAAATTGTTGTCTAATAGAAAAATTCCTTGCATTCCATTAAAAAAAAACAAGAAGAAATTTAATGTTCTGCATCCAAAGCACGATTATTACGTTTGCATTTCTTCACTTCACCTAACAGAGCATCCATCCATTCATCCCTCGTCTGTTACGTACGCGGCAGGCTTGCGAGTGTGTGGGTAATATCCTGTGACTAAACGGTTTATATTTGTTTTATTTCAATTTAAGTCATTCGAAAACACACGCACTTGGTACATGAAGCGCAGCGTGTGTGTGTGTGTGTGTGAGGGTGTGCGTGTGTGTGTATTAGTGGGTGGCAGGCAGGTTTGGTTCCTGTCTTTTTTTGACTTTTTACTTTAAGCGCTGCGTGCCGTTAGCATGTGGGGAAAGCTGGAAGAATCTGTTTGTTCGTAAGTGATTTATCACAAAGTGAACGAGTGTGTTGGACATAAAGCTACTTGAAGTTATTGTTAATATACAACATAAAAACAGGACACGAGTAAGAGCATTAAATGTAACAATTCCAAACCTGCAATACATAAGAGCATTTTGCCAACATTTTTTTTCGTTGCCGTTTAGTTTTGTTTTTGTGTTTTGTAGTTTTGCACTTTTACTTTTGTACAATTTTGTACAATATTTTGAGGACATTTAGGCGGTGTGTGTGACAGTTGAAGGATATAAAAGAAGAATTAGAAGAATAGGAATATGTTCTTACATCTGTTTGCTATTTGCGTAAATGATGTGTGAAAATATTTGTACAAATATCATCATCGCTATTTGTAAATATTGGGTCTAGTCTTGTTTTTAGTACTCGCAGATCCTGTGTTTTTATTCATTATATTTTATTTTTTTTTAAGTGGGTAAGCTTTAAAAGCGTTCCTTTGCAATGCGATTTAAGCCAGGAAAAAAATTTTTATTTTCAGCCCAGTCGCATATAAAAATTCTTGTAGTTTCTAATTTTCCCCTCCCTTGGATTAGGAAAAAAATAAAAAGTTTTAAGTAGAACCAAAAATAAGCAAATTAACTGACATGTGCATAATTAGTAAGGAACAAACGACAATGGCAAGACTGTTGTAAATTTAGAGATGATAAAATTGAGGTTTCAGTACATTAAAGCTTTTAGCAAATTATAATACGTTGGATGAAAAAAATTCACATATTACATTTGCACTGAAAAATTAGTATATGTAAATAAAGTTCAATTTTGCTTCAACTGACACCACCGAACACAAAGAACGTTGATAATGAAGGTGTGGCGGCCTTCTAAAACCGCCAGCAGTTCCGTTCTGCTAGTGTTTCTGAGAATATTTACGATTGACTTTGGTGTTATTTGTTCCTTAAAAATTTTCACATAACTATAATTTGGCTTACAAAGCGATACGAGCTTTAGTCTGTTAAAATCCTAAATAAAAAATAATTTTTCCCTTTGTAATCAAATGCGGAAGGGGAAAAAATTAGGCATCATGAATGAAGACAAAAGAAAGAAACACTATTTTCACGCCAGCCCATAATTGGTTAATTGAATTTTCTAACTTGTGAAACCAATTTAGTTTAGTTGGCTTTAAAGTCTCGAACACAATAAAGTCATCGTTTTTAATTTTTAAAAGTTCTTTTTAAGAAATCATTTAGTAATGATATCCCACCATCTACTGCACAATTTGCCCAGATGCGTAAATTTTTGGTTCTTAAAAAACATTTGGGCCATACCCCAGCAAAAACTACTGCTTCCCAGAAGTGTTAGAGAATCACTTCTTGTTGCGCATGAATAAGGCCTTTTTTGTTTGAGACTAGCCAGCTATTTAGAAGCAATACATTAAAAAAAAAACCATGAATTTTGTGCCTTGCCAAAGTGCTTCAAAGACGTAATAATATATGGGCGTTATTCGATGTTTGATGCAAATGGTCTTGCGGAAGTGCAAATGCAAAATAGCGTAGCTTCTCTTTGGATTGTGTGTGTAGTTTGTTGTTGGATTTTAAGCAAAAGCTAAGATAGTTTTTGTGTACTCAGATGCAAAAGTTACTGGCTTGCAACTATTTTTACTCTTTTATTCTACTTTGTTAGAGAGCCCGCCTTACGTCAGTGCTTTTCAGAAGCATTTTTCGAAGCTTTTGTTATCAAGTAAGCAATACATTGCTTTCCTCAGTTCTTAGTGCTTCCAAATCAGAATTTTTTGCTGGGATATAGAATAACAAAGATATGCGTTATAGTGCGTTCATATGTGAACAAAATCTAGTAAATGGATATTTCGAATAGATTTCCCATACCAAACAAAATCTACTTCGCCACCAGATTTTGTCAAAATCAAATGAAAATCTAGTAGAGCTTAGAACCCGTTTAGATGAAGAGTGACGTAGCTGCGACAACGCTTACGTTCTCTTTTGTAGTTCCTTCTTAAATCCATAAGGATTATGTCCTTTTTTTCGCAACAATAAGGGTACTTTTTGATATTTATTTGATCAAAGCTTTTTATTCATTCATTCGTTGCAGTGTTGCCATAAAGTAACTAATTGTTAGTTAGGGAATGTAGAATTGAAATTACTATATATGTATGTATATATGTAGTTTTACTTGTTTTAATTTACCACCAAAATACAATCAGACCTATCGCGAACATTTTTTCCCTCGAAATATTTTCCCTTTTCACCAAATTGCAATCGAGAATAATTTTTCCCTTTTTTGGTTCCCCTTATCATGAATAATATTTTTCACGGGGATTTTGTTCACGTTTCCCTTGGTTATGTTCACTTCATTTTTGCAGGCAAAGTGAATTATTGCATCGCATAATTTCGATATTTTTCTTCGAATTAAATATTAAAAGTTATAAATATTTAATTTTAATATATATAAGACTATTAAATAAAGCTCACGATTGTTAACAATAATTCCCTGGAACACCTTTTTTTCATGGAGTACGTATCTCTATGGTTCAATCACAGTAAATATTACGGTTGTCCAACGCGGTGGTATACTAAAGATTTCTTTCCACTACAGCTGTAATATTTAAAAACAGAACTTTGAAGCTAAAAAAGATTCCATTTGGAACCTAAAATTTGTGTATTTCTTAATATTAAACTTAAATTTGTTTTATTTTCAACTAATTTTTAAGCTTTACAAATCTTCTTCCCTTTTTTACATTCACTGGGACTGATAGCGGGAAAAAAATTTCAGGGTAAGCTCTCAATGGCATTTTTCCCGGGAACAGAAACTCCACTTGTTATTCACGATAGAAGTGATTAAATCCTTTTCTCTTCTTACTTTATTTGTTTTTAATTTGTATACCATAACTTTTTATTTCATAAATTCACTAATCACTAATTTCAATCAGACGTGGCATAACCATAGCCATAGAAAACCGCCGTTCGAACCAAACTAATGGGCAACACTGTATTTGATTATACGTGACTCGCCATAACGCCATAACTCTCACCATACAAACCAATTGAATTTTGATTTGGTTATAGCTATGGTATTATGGCTATGTCACGTCTAATTTAAGCTATAGTTCCAACTGGCAACACTGCATAGCATAACAAAAATATGGGAAAGAGATTACGTGTGACTTTTACTACCTTGCACGCTCCTCTTCACTTCCTGCCCACAAACACGAGTCATAGGCGGCATGCCGGAGCTATGTCACCCTTCATCTAAAGAGGCTCTTAGTAATTTCACTTAAAAAGTTATGTGAATTAGCTATATTTCAGTTTGTTATGTTGTAGTTTAGGAAAAAAACAATTCAGTCAATGGTTTTTGTTTTGAATACGAAATCTTGATAAATGTCAAAAACAGAGAGTGTAAACGGTATAGATTTTGATAATTCAATTAATTTTTTTACTAGATTTCTTGCCGATGTAAATGTCATATTAAACTAAAATCGAGTTTGAAAATTACTTTACAACTTCTATAGTTTGACAAAGATTATTATATAATAAATATATAATTATAATTTTTAGTTTCTTAACTAATTTATTTTTTAGAGCACACATTTTAAAGAACAATATTTACGTTATACAGACATTTCTGGGTTGCAATTCGGCGTAGAGTTGATTTTATAAGTATTTTTAGGCATTTTATTGGGCTTGGCAATGTCATAAAAAGTTGCACCTAGACAGTGTTGCCAGAAAATGATGATGGGAGAGTGCTAAATCGGGCAAAACTAACTGCTAAAAGGTTCTACAGATTTACATGGATTTTTTTTTAGCATTTTTTTTAAGTTGAATACTTTTTTAAGAAAGAATGTGCTAAATCTGGCAGTGAAAATGATAAAATAGCAACAATGCATTTAGACAAAATAATTTTCTATGTATTTGTTGTTCTAATTTTTGAAAATGTTTAAATTTGCTTTTCCGCAACAGTGACTTTTTAGTTCATGGGCGAAAGAGGAAAATATGATGGCTCCCGACTTCATTATTTTTTCGTCTCTCTTCCATAAACTCAAAAGGCTCTCAACTAAATTTGCCATGTGTGAACACAGTCAGCACAACATTATTTTAAAGGATTTACTTCTTTTTTTTGCATAAAATTTTAAGGAATCTACTTACCGTACGCAGTTAATTTTCCCGTTTTATCGGAAAGTTTGTACCCGTTTGGATTGAGCGACATTTTCTCCTCTGAAATGAAAAAAGAAAAAAAATACGTCATTAAAATTAATTCCTTATCAAATGATTCAAATCACAAAAACACTTGTTCCTACCAATTAACATGCTTTAATTAAATTTAAACTTACATAAGAATTAAAATTTTATGAATTATATCATAAAAGAAGAAACGAAAAAGGAAGCTCGTCAGTGTACAAGGACTTGTGAAGGTTATTAGCAAATAAATGGATGGAGGGAAGTATACGAGATGTTCGGATGCATATGCGCAATAAGAAGAAAATGAAAAATGTATTTCAAATCTACTTGTATGGACGCGGTTACATAACTTAAAAATATATGTATGTATGTACGTCTTTTTTATTGATTTTTTTTGTCTTTTTAAATAATTTTTAGAAATTCATCAATACATAAATGATTTCCTTGGAAGAATTAGTCGCTTTTGGTTTAGAATTGAAGTGGGCTCTTACCAATGATCCTGCGGAGATCTTCGATGTATTGCCTTAAGAAAATCACTTTGACTGATTTTTAAATTAAACGTGTTCAGGAAGGAAAATAAATATGAATTGAGTTGATTTGATTTAATTAAAGTAAAATTTATGAATTTAAATGTCTTGAAAATGATTTGAAATACGATTATAAGTAGTTGCTATATATTTTGAGATTACAGTTTTTTATTTCTTTCTTTAATATTTTAATACTTAAAGGAATCCACACACAACATGAGAAATTCTAATTAATTAATTTTCTTGTTTGCTCTCACTTTCTTTACTACAATCTAAATTAACAAACAAATTTAAATCAATTCAAAATTTACTTAATAAGACACACTGATTTATGTTGAATTGAATTATTGTTAAAGATTTTCTTTTACTGTTACTCTCCAACCGTACACAAAGTCGGGACGGACACAAATGAAAAAGCAGCTGTACTGTTCGACAATCTGAGGAGCTTTGTAACTGATTTTATTTCACAGTCTCCTACAACGAGGAAAACTACAAAATGGCTGCATGTATGTATGTGTGCACATACATATGATTTTATATATTTGGTATATGAAACAGAGTATATTATATATTAAATAGAATCCCTAAAAAGAAAAAAAAATCTCTAATATAACTGCGCACAGAAATTACTGTGCACGTTCACATGAACATCGCACAATGCAACATTAACTATTCCAACACTCACACACTTTTTTTTCCTCACACAGGATTTCCATTTAACCACCTGCTGAAATACATACATAGAGAGAAAGAAAAAAAAAAAACAATTGCCCCACCAAGTATGACGTCACGCTGTACACAAAAGCCATATTGTATTCACACATGCATATACACATACATGCATACATACACATACATATACATATGTAAGTATGTATGTATATTGCAAGAGGCGGAGTTTGCGCTTACTTTTTCATGTCCTAATTTGAAAATGAGGAGTTAGTGGGTTGTTAACTGGGTGGTTTCCTTGCAAGGCACACCTACTTACGGTAGTTTAAGTTTTTAAATAACGATTTATCTTTATTCAAAATCAAATCTTAAGGCTTTAAAACTACGTACATACATACATACATATTTTCTTTTAATATTATGGACTTGCAGATATCAAGACTTTACTTTAATGCAAATATTTTTCCACGTCCATCTTTCATAATTAATAAGTGTGCTTTAATATCAAGGCCAACTGGTTTTTATTTTTCATTGTTACCTTGATTATGAAGGATAGTATGTTCACGTCAAATGCATTTTTAGCAATTCTCTTCAGTGGAGAATTTCACATCCATACATACGAGTACATACTTACATACATACATATTTGAAGCAAACGGCAAAAAAGAGGTGAATTTCATATTACATTTATTTGGGCTTCTGGAGGATGTAGAGATGTACAAACTAGAGATGGGCGCGTGTCGAATTTTTTCAACACGACACGACACGAAAATTAATACCAACGCGCTCAACACGTACAAAACAGGCACGTGAAAAATTTTCTCAACACGATACTGCACAACACGCGCGAAATATTATTGATATGATATTTGAAAATCGGAAAATTTAATTGATTTTTTTCAAGAGTAGATTTTTCAAAATATGACAGCTGTTATAATCTGCCACCAGAGCTAATACTATCGGTTTACGTACAGAACTTTAAGCTTCAGAGGCCCATACAATATCCACAATATGGCTATGTCACGTCTAATTTAAGCTTAAAGCTTCAAAATACAATTGGTTTCTATGGTGAGAGTTATGGCGTTATGGCGAGTCTCTCTCTCTCTCTCTCAATATAGAAACCAATTGAATTTTGGTTTGGTTATGGCTATGGCGTTATGGCTATGTCACGTCTAATTTAAGCTTAAGCTGGTGTTGTGTGTTTGACGATAAAAAATATTACCAGCCCAATTATGAATAGCAATTCCTTGGGAGTTTTTTCTCCTTTCCCATTCCTCATATTATGATTTAAAATTTTGCCGGGAAAAAAGTAGGTATTCTAAACATAATGCAAAAATTTAAAAATCAAATAAATAGTAATTATAAAACAATGGGTATATGCATTTATTTAGAACAAAAAGTTTAAAAAAGCACCGGTATGTTATATTTCACTCTTATTTCAGGCATTTTTATCATTCTGCCTTTTGAAAAAGTACTAAAACACTAAAAATTGCACGCCTCCTTAAAGTTAACATAGCAGGTAAATGGAAGATTTGTTTTCTTCTAATATTAAGACCGAAAATTTACAATTTACTTTGTCTTTAGAAATTTAATTAAAAATTTCTATTGCTGAACTCTTGCTTTATTGCAGAATAAAATGTAAACATTAAACAGCTGATACATATTTTACTCTGTCCCGTATTTGCTTACTCCCCGGCTATTTAGAACAGGAGAATTATTCCCCGGGAACAAATGATAGGGAAGAGAAAAAACTCCCCGGGAATATTCATAATTGGGCTGTACATTTTTTCTCTACTGGAAATTCATTCATACATATCAAGGCCTATTTATTAGGTCTATGCAACTCTACAAAAACACAGCAATACAAAAAACAACTTTATGTTTAAGTTGTCAGAAACACACGCAAACATGAACTAAAGTATACGGTGCAAACAACTTTTGACAGCTTAAACAAGAAAATAAAGATCATCATCAGGACGATTGCATTGACTTGATAAATAGGCCTTGATACATATTTTACATCTAAAATCGTTTCGTGTTTTTCGTGTCAATTTTGCTCAACATCAAACGACCCGAGCACGGACGAAATCAGATTTTTTGTCACGAACCCTTCGTATTGGGTCGTGCGTGTTCGTGTCACGAAAGAAAACACGACGCGCGCCCATCTCTAATACAAACGAATAAATATTGGACTCGATATATATGTATGTACAATTATGATGTCGTTTTATTAACATTAAAATTTCCATTATATAGGTATACTAAAAACTATTTAAAATAAAAATTTTTAATACAATTTCGATGAAATATTATATGCAAGTCGTACGAAATATAACTAAATAATTTTAATAAGGAATAATTTCTTAATCGGGCTAAAGTTCAGTATTTACAATTCTTATAGAATAAACTATTTTTATATATACGCACTTCATCAGCACCCATGTTTATCTTCTTGGGCAGGGATTGTTGATTAATTTTAATTTCTTGGGTTGTCATTTTCAAAATGTGTGTAACGCCGTTCACATTAACCTAATTCACAATCTTGTGCAAATGGTCTTGCATCGTAGCCAGGGCTGCCGCTTTTGGTTATTTCTAACCAAAAGTGGTTACTTTTTTCTTTAATGTGGAGATGTGAATATTTTTCTCATTTTGGTTTTTTTTTGCCAAAATAATGATACACATGTACATATTTTTTATGTTATACTTTTTAAGCTTTTATGTTCTTCAAGTTTTAGTATTGCTGTTATGAATTCGCGTTGATTGCTACTCACATGTTTACAATACTTTTACAACACTGTCAACAGCTTTTAAATTTACTAAATGATCGCAACTCTGTACTACAGAAATGACATGTCTTTTGTAATGGCGGTAACATTCAATTAAAAGATTTTACAAAGTAAATTTATATAAAGAATATGCACGTAAGTTGTTGTTTGTGTAAAAATACTGTTCGGCTGTCAAATACAAAAACTAAACATGTGAAGAAAATCAAAATTCAACAATAAAAGGGAAAAATAAACGAGAAAAAATTAATCAGCTGCTGACTGGCATATACCTTACAAATGAGAATTGAACTATTGCTTGCAAGTCAGCTTCATGTACCTTGATTTCTTGTTGTAGTGCGGCACAAAGTGTATGCATTTTATAAAAATACTACATATAGAAAATTGGTTACTTTTTTTCTCATTTGGTAACTTTTAAAGCGAATTTTGGTTGTAAACATTTTTTGGTTGTGGCAGCACTGATCGTAGCATGTGCAAAATTGTATTGTATATTGATACTCACCACTAAGAATTGTTAAGTGGTGAGTATCAATATATTAACCATTTTGCAAATGCTACGATGCAAGACCATTTGCACAAGTTTGTGAATTGGGTTATTATGTTTTGTACATGGAAAGCAATGCCACACAGCGAAAAATATCGGAAATGACAAATGTTGCCACAAAATGCCTATAATGTGTACTCAGCATTAGAAAAATCGTCATTATGCTGATGTAATTTAACATCAAAAAATCTTTATTCTTGACTTTTTGAAATTTTTTATTCATATTTACTTTGAATGGGCGTTGCACTGCCCACTTTTCCAGCCATTATATTGAGTTGCCAGACGTAGCGAACATTTCTTTAAAAATTCATAAGATCGGCAGAGTGCTTCCCCAAACAAAGTGGTCCTCTGAACCATAGTGCGTCCCAAGTATTTATTCGAAAATTAAATTCCATTTTGCGTTTTTCAAAAAGCACTTAGTGCTCCCACAACCAAACAAAAACAATAATAATTAGTTGTCTTATCGCTTTCAAAGCCAAAGTAGCCAATGACACTTTTATTTAATCTGATTGATGGGCTGATAAAATAAATGACATCACTATCAAATATTGAAAATATCTAGAACCCAGTATACAAAGGTAAAGTAAAAGGGGTATTTTATTTTATTTTTTATTTATTTTTTTTTGGTTAAAGAAAAAAAAGGTATTTGATCTAGAAATGTTTATGATTTTCTAAAGGAATTTAGAAAAAGAAATATACTCTGCATCTCATAATAAGTTTATAACACTATATGATATAATTATTTTAAAATTGCCCTAGATAGTTTTCTCTAATTTTCAGAAATTTAAGTAAAAAGCATTAAAAATTTAAAAATAATTTAGATTCAGTTAAATAAAATATTTTTATATGTATGTATGTTAGAAGCAGCCTAGCAAACTCTACATATAAGGGATCTTCCAATAGTTTCTTCCAAACTTTGACACTTCATAGTCCCGGCACAGACTTGCAATTTTCATTGCAGCAACTTTTTATGTTTTAATTAAAAAGAGCAAGAGAGGAATACAAAATGTATACATTTCTATTTCAACACTCTCTCACATATTCAAGAATTGCTGCAACAAAAATTGCAAGTCTGGACCGGGACATAGCCGTCGAATTGACTGTCATTTATTCATTATGTTTTGTGGCGGATGTATATAGCATTCAACAACATGTACAAGTAAAAAAATAGTTTTTATCGTAGTAGGGGGCTTTCTGTTCGGGCAACTGTTCGCCCATTTTACAGACGCAGGCGCCAACGACATGTAGTTTTTATATTCCATAAATACTCGTATTAGCATCGATAGGCCTTTCAAACGAATAGAAAATCCCACTAGTACTGGGATCCTATCGATATCTATCGACTCTACTACTATCGACTGAACGTTTGTACGTGAGTAAGAAAACTTTAACTAATTTTTTATCAGGCTACCACCATTCGTTATTTTTATCACTTTTTTATATATTATAGTGTACGATGTTTAATTCAAGATGTTTCAACAACAGAACAAATCCGTACACAATGAAATATAATGTCACAATATAACGTTTCATTGCTGCAGCACCGAAAACAACCTTCACGATACCGAGCCCTATTTTCGATTTTATTGTGAGTCACAAATATTTAAGTTTTCAGGGGAAGGTTTTTTTTAAATATTCAAATGTTTTTGTACGTAAATTGTCGCTTACGATAAAATTGTACAGCCTTTATTTTAAAAGTTATCAACAGTTTTAGCATTTTGATAATTCTAAAGTATGAATAGGCCTATAAAATTTTAATTTCACTAAAAAAAATATATTTTCGATAACATGTCGCTTACGATAAAATCAAAAATAAGGCTCGATATGTCTAATTTTTCTTTACTGATCGTTGCCGTTACGTTCCTAATTTGCTTCGCCGATTTCTGGAACAAATTTTTTTTTCGTTTTCGGCACCGATTAGGATGAATGCGGAAACCCAGCTTAAGTCTACAGTTTCGAATGATAAACTTTTAGTGCCAGGAAGTGTTGTGATGTTACTGCACTTACGTTACGCACCCACTATCTGTATCGTTTATTGAAATCATTCTTTTAGGGTACTGTAAAAAATCTGTACGAAAGATTACTTGAAATAAAGATATCTGTTAAAATTTTATCATAATTTAACTGCCAACATTTATTTTTATTTTATTTTTTTGTATGTCACAAAAAATAAAATAAATATGTAGAAAACAATTTAATCTTTCGATTCTAGTAAATAATCAGCCAAACTAGTATTTAGTAGTTTATGATACCACACGCTAAAATATATTAATCATATTTATAGAATTCGTATAGTTTTACTGTTCTGCCGAATGTCTAACAAAGGTTGAATTAAACGTACCATAACAATAACTCTACAAAACAGCTGTTCGAATCAAACTTATGGGCAACACTGTATTTGATTATAGGTGACGCGCCATAACGCCGTAGCCATAACCGTAACCATAGAAACCAATTGAATTTTAGTTTTTCGCCGTTACCCTAAACAGCTGTTTACTATTTAGACATGTTTTTTGTTGTTGCACTTTTGAACTGAATAAGCACATGAAAACATAAACAGCTGCTTATGGTTATGTCGGTAATAAGTTCTCTCGATTCTTATCGAGTTTCCTCAGGGATCGCACTATAAGAGTTGTTATAGATAGGATCTCATCAAATGAGTTCAAGTTAAATTCAGGGGTACCACAAGGTTCCGTTCTTTCAGCAACTCTATTCCTGATCTTTCTAAATGACCTTCTATGTAAAACTTTCAACTCTATATATTCTTCCGCGGATGACAGCAGCATCTGCCACTCTTTCTCATTCAGCAATATACCCAGCCTGAAGCAGGTCGAGGCTAAGCGACAAACAATGAATAAGACTTTAGACTATGATTTAGCAAACATTTCAGAATGGGGTCATGGTCCCGTAAGGGGGGGGGTATAAATATTAAGGAATTAGAAGCTCTTGATGTTCTTGGCATGAAAATCCAGTTTGATATTTGATGGATTGAATACATTTTTCAAGTTGCAAAAGAAGCATTCAAGTGTCGCGGATTTTTGAAACGGTGCAAACGAAATTTCACCCCATTTTATGTCCTTACTATGTATACCACTTATATCCGACCGAAAATGGAATACAACTCTCATGTATGGGCCGGCGCTTCAAAGTCATCGGTGACAGTAGGGTGGTATACAACTCTATTAATTCATTGGACCTTCGACGCAATGTGGGGTGCATTTCCTTGTTCTATCTATGATTACAACGGAATGTGTTCTAATGAAATTAGGGAACTTGTTTCTGAAACCCGCACATTTATACGCACAAGACGTGCCTCATTCAGAGCACATCCCTTTGTGCTCGATTGGCCAATATATCGCACTACGCATTACAGAGAGAATTCCTTTTTTTAGCCGTACTGTTCGTATGTGGAACCAACTACCTCCGGAAGCCTTTTCTGTCACAACCAGCAAAAAAATATAAAAAATAGGTGAAGCAAATATATTTATGGTTTTGGCAATCGTTATGGCTATGACATTATGGTATGGCTCGCCTTATTTAATATTACTTAAGTTTTAAAGGTGAGCGAACTGAAATTTACACCGAAAGAATAATACTTCACAAATCAACTAAAATGGTTTCATTTAAGACATATTGATATATGAAATGAATTCGCCCACCAGCGCCTTATTTTGTAATTGCCTAAACCTTTTTCTTCGTCTTAAACCGGCTCAGTGCTGCCAGTTTAGGGGATTTGTCCCCGAATTGGTAATCTTTTTTCGCGATTGGGGATGAAAATTTCGTATTGGTGATCTGGGGATTTGTTGTTGATGATAACCAAATTTGAGGGGATTAGTTGGGGATTTTTTTTTATAACTGATGGTAACAAAAATGATTTTTGAACTAAGAAATATGCTTCTTGTATGTCTGAAAATGTAGTAACACACATTCATAGTGAATGATTTCTAATAAAGAAGAAGTATCAAGGCAGATTAACCAATAAAACAAAAATACGCAACAAACTGTAATACGACTTGTTGGAAGCACTTCTTAGAATAAACACATTTCAAAAATAATTCAACTTGCTGTTACAAATTTAATCCTTCTGCTGAAATGCTAAAACTTTTTAACACAAGTACTATGTACAACAAAGTTTCTGAGCCTGATGAATCAGAAGAGTTCGATTGTGAAGTTTTTGAATTGGTACACTTTGGTTAAAATTTTTTATACTTGTGTACATTAAACTATGAGTAATTTTTTCTTTACAAGTCTTATAAGTACAAATTAAATTAATATGAATGTAAATATAGCTATCGATATAAATGAATTTTATTGAATAAATATGTTGTTTTCGTCATTATTTTTTAAACAAAAATTAGAAAAATTTAATTTTTTTCAAAAAAGAAAAATTTGAATCAAAAAAACTCAATTTGGGGATTTTTGGGGATGACAAATCAAAAATTGGGGATAAGCTCTAGAAAAAAACTGGCAACACTGAACCGGCTTTAAATTTTGAATTTGTTTATCGCATTGAAATACACGAAGCCATGTCTAAAATTTAAAGAGATATTTTTTTTTTCTCTCTCTCTCTCTCTTATATAAAGCGATTACTTCAACCGCCGAATATTTTCGAATGCCGGCATTTCCAAAGCCTACAAAAACCTGCTTTGCCGCCGCAAGTCATCGATTAATGTTGGCATGTTAACTCTGAACAGCTGTTTTTTGCTTTCTATTTTATTTGATGTGTGATGGTGTGAATTGCGCTAAGATAGCGACGATTTTGGGAATTTAAAAACCGGGAAAAACGTGGAAAAAGTTCGTGGGTATTTTTAAAAATCGGCTTTATTACGAGTGTCGTATTTCAACTAACACTACGAAAAAATGTTGCAATGTTATGTAGTCTGGTACAAAATCGCCGACAGTCGTAATTAGGCCCGCATCGATTTTGGGAATTCAAAGAGGGAAACAAAACAAAAACCTTAGATGAATTTTTCAAAGAACGGTGTTGGACTCCAACGCCAAAACGTTATATATATTCTTAAAGTGGACACTTTGGTGAACAACATGAGAGAACCGTGCAGAAATTCTGTCCAGACGTTTTCGAGAAAATCGAGTTAATCGAAAATGGCAAAAAAAAACCTGGACTCCCACTGCAAGAATCTTTTCTCGAGATAATTATTTTGCGTGAGAAATAAATTTCGAGGAAATATTGAAGATTGGGCTATATATTAAAAAAAGTGGTTCAAGCTCCACCGAATTTCGAAGATATAATAATATGGTGCTATCCGATAGAGTAACTTCGGCCGGTCGTTACTGTCTTTATCGCTACATCGTTGAATTGTTGATATACACAAACTAACTAAACTAAATCAATAAATAATTAATTCAGTCTATTACTAACAATAAATCAAGCAACACCACACACGTTTAATAAATTTCTGGACATTTTGCGAAAATTCTCCGTGGAAAAAGAAAGCAGTGAATTGTGTGAAAATAAAACATATTTAGCAGGAATTTTTATTAATCTGGTATGTAATGGAAATCGAACGATTTCAAATTGTGTCGATTTAAAAAATTAAATTCTACTGAAAGATGACTTATTGATGCTTTTTATTGTTTTCGAGGCTTAGAATATTTTATTGGAACTTAAATTCGATTTCACTGTATCGTAAGATTTACAAAACAAATGTTTAGCTATTATTAGTTTTATGAAATCAATCGATTTCCATCACACACCAGCATTTGTAATACGTAGAACCTATTTTGAATTAATTTCAGATCATTCATATTATTTGTAAGTAAAACCATTAGTTCTAATAACAAATTAAAAATTCTAAAATTCTGTACGTGGACTTGTACAGACACACAGACACACTGCAAACTTATTACAAGTTTTTTTTTTTTTTGGTCGGGGGTTAAACACAAACATGATATTGAAAATATGTATTTCAATTTGATTTATATGGAAATGTTTTAAAATTTTTTTCGTTCCTTATCAACAACACTCACAGGACCTTTTAGGTGTGTATGTGTGTGCCAAAAAATTTTGAAAAGTTTATTACAATATTGTAAAATTATATACATACAAGTAAATTTAATAAAGCCTCTCAGCAAGGATTATAATTCTTACATATGTATGTACATAAGTATTTCATTTCTTATACTTGACTGATTGCTTGCTTACCTCCTTGTTGTTTTGATGTGTAATGATTGAAAGCTTTATATCCCAGATACGCAAAAATATTTTCTTTTTTTTTGTATTTTAGTGATTTCTTCACTAAAATATGTATATTAATAAGTTTAAGCCAAAAATTCGATTTATTTTACTTCGTCAAATTACGTAAAACATGTAAAAGTATCTCGCGTTAAAACTAAAATAATGTTTTCCGTTTCCTTTGCAACACTACTTATATAAAAGTTTTAAAGCTGCCAAAGCACCGACCAAAAATCCTTTTCGTTTAGGGAGTGAGTGAATACGTAGGAAAAATTGTGCCATATATGAATATGTATACGGGATTCTGCACTAAGTCCACAGACTTAAACACTTGGAGTGAAGAGGAAAGATGAAAATGACCATGTTAATTCAAAGTTTTGTCGACAAGGATTTTTTGTATACACGAATTTGTTTATACATACATACGTATGTATGTGCATGTAGTATATTTGCATTGACTGTATGTATGTATGTTTGTATGTTAATGAAACCAAGTAAGCGAGTCAGTTCGATTTATGACCAGTGTTGCCGTTTGAAAAAAAAATTTCCGACCAAAATTTTCCCAAAATCCGACCAAAATCGCCTGCTTCCGACCAAATTTGAAAATTTAATAAATATTTGTGTTTTTTGATGTACATTTTATTTAATATTTAAGTAAAATTAAAATTTCAGATATAACATATTTGCATTAAAGAATTCAGGCATGTAAATTAATATTTATGTAATGTAACTAATAATTAAATACATTAAAATTGTAAATTATAAGAAAAACTTTTTATTTAGTCTTTTTAACATATGTTGTTTTCATTTACTTATGTTATAATTCAGGCATGTATTAAATATATCACATTAAAAATAAAAAGTTAAAGTTCTTGATTTTACATTCATAAGGGCGAAAAAGCATAACACAAATCGCTGTCACTAAATTAAGCTTAACGTCGTTTATAATTTAATAGCCAACAGCGGAATTCGGTTAACGTATCGCAGAGTTCACTGTCACTGATCTAATATAAACGTCGTAAATAACTACTTACCCGGCATCGAAGTGCATAATTTATTGGTAAATGGTAAACAGTGTGAAAAAAATATTTTTAAGATAATATATATGAGATTTTAAATAAATTATGCGAAGAGAAAAATAGTTTGTGATTAGAGACAAAACCGACCAAAATTTAATTGGTCCGACCATCCGACCAAAATAAATATTTTAATTTTTTGCCGACCAAATTTGGTCGGATCCGACAAAAACGGCAACACTGTTTATGACGGTGAATGTTCATGTACGTAAATGAGTATGAGATCTGGGGGCAAATTACGGCACCCGTTATCGAACGAAATTACGAAATATTTCAATAGACTTTATATGGAAATATTTTTAAATTTCGAATCGTATCGAATGCCGTAATTTGCCTCCTGGTTCTGTGACGTCTCTAAACAACAAAATGGAGATACGGGGAAGTTATATATGGTCATAAATTCCAACACATCATTTCTATGTGCAAATAACCTAAGATTTTCTAGGCGCAAATATATGTCATCTTAATCTGTGCTACTATTTACTTGAAGCATTTAATCTCAAGCTTAAAAGCTCATAATAAACTGATGTTATGATAATTGCGTCGCAATGAAGGCTATGCTAGGAACGAACGGGTTGAATATCTACAGAACAAAAAGATCCCCCAACATACATACATATGTATGTTTATTGCTCCGTAACTCTTCTTTGGCATCTCACAAGTTTGTGTCAAAGAGAAGAATAATTCCTGGGCTCACATGGAATTTGCTCGCCATTGGAAAACCCTTCACAGCGTAAGACTAGCAAAACTATTCACTATATTATCCCAAAATCACGCAATTTCCAACAAAATGTCGTCGATTTTATGTGCAATTTTTTTGCATATTTTTCTTTAAATAGATAATTTTGCAAATTTTGTCATAAATGGTAATAAAAATAATTTTAAAACATTTTCCAGTACATATTTGAACTTTTCATTAGGTTAGGTTCGGTAAGAATCCTTAGAAAAGTTGTTGAAAATTGGTGTTCCAGATTGCGCCTTCTACGCGCGTGGTGGCCACATGGCAGAAATCATATTTAAACATTAATTTCAGAAAATTTTCTTTCCAATAAAGCCCGTTTCATTGATAGTAAACATTATTTCCTTGTTTTATTATGATTTAAATTTGTATTGATACTCACCACTAAGGATTGTTAAGTGGTGAGTATTAATATAACTATACCGTTTTACACATGCAAGTAATGACGCCAACTTTTTTGGCTCTAGAAGCACATCAAAATGTAAAAAAAAACACTAAAAAGCGTAACTTTGAGATCTAAAAAGCGTAAAAAGCAAATAAAGTGAAAAACGAGTGAAGATTTAAACGAGTGAAGTTTAATAATGTTTAGTATTTTCTAAGCTAGTCTCTATTTCAGCAATAGTATTACTTAGACCCTTCTGGTCCATTGTGATACCACAGAGACTCTGCTTAAGCGGAGTCCGCACCGTCGAACCAAGATTACCTCAATATAAAACCACTAACACGTTGCAGTTCAACCAGTGTTCCCATATATGTCTGAGGAAAAAACTGCAAATAGCGAAAAAAAACTGCCAAATAATTTTAACACTATTATATTTCTTATTAGGAGTTAAAACCCTCATAACATCGCTCGTACAGCCTGCAGTATTAAACCAGATATTACAAATAAAGCTTTTACCGTGTCAAATGTTGGTTAACGTTTTCGAATTTTACTTCGGGGTTGGGAGTCTGAAATAAGTAATAAATTATATATTTCACAAAAATGTTATATATAAAAAAAGAAGAGAGGTGTAGTAGGACACACGGTTATTGCTATGCTGCTTAGTTATATAAAGCAAATTTCATGTGTGAAATAACAACGCAATAACATTATATTATATTATTATGATATCAAATCCTCTGCAAATATTTCAAAGCGTTTGCATTTATATCCCATTATTTTCTTTGCTAACTACGTTTAAATTAATTTAATGTTTGTGGTCGGTGGCGGCTGTCAGCCGGGTTACAGAAGATTGGCTGTGTTCTCTCTAAATTTATAACTGTAATAGTGTAGATAATTTTTGTTACGAAAATCACGTCCTGTATCGCGCAATAAATAGCATAGCTATAAAAGTTTTCAATTTAAATTTATTTTTAAATGCACCCTAGCATAATGTGATCAATGCTGAAAAAAATTTAGTGCGATATTTATAAACCTAATCGTAGAAAACCCAAAAATGAAAATTATGTGTATAGAAAAAAATTAAAATGTAAAAACTTTTAAATTTTTTATGTATTTTTCATACCAATTCTTCAACCAATAAACGTATTGCAATACATAGGCTGCTTTACCTTTCATATTTTTTTTAAACTTATATGAAAAACATATAGGAATTTTAATTTAAAAGCTCTGAAAGAGCTTGTCACTGATATGATATAAAAAAGTGGACATAAAAAACTTTACAAACTGACAACTTCAAAGAACTGCACGCACGACTGCTTAACTGTTCAAAAAACTGGGAACAACAAATAAATATGCACATTTGGCAACGCTGAGTTAGAAGATTCCCTCACCTCAAGAGCGCCTATGGTGGCCATTCTTGGTAATAAAATGATACAGAAATAGTTCTACGATTTTTGCGGCAAAAGTCATCAGCCCAATTCACAGTGTTGTGCAAATGGTCTTGCATGCAGCGATGCTAACTTGGTGCTTTTGGCACTATTTTTAGTGCTTTTTGAAGACTAAAAACGCAAAATTTTGACCGTTAGTGCCAAACTAAGGAAAAGCACTAAGTAGTGCTTTTAAGAAATTTGTGTATTTCTTAAAATTACTTTAATAAAAACTTGGTGTATTTGTTTTTTCAGTGTAAAGCATACCTTTTTCATCTGATATACTTCATTAAAGATAATACTATTGCTGAAATAGAGACTAGCTTAGAAAATACTAAACATTATTAAACTTCACTCGTTTAAATATTCACTCGTTTTTCACTTTATTGCTTTTTACGCTTTTTAGATCTCAAAGTTACGCTTTTTAGTGTTTTTTTACATTTTGATGTGCTTTTAGAGCCAAAAAAGTTGGCATCACTGCTTGCATGTGTAAAACGGTATATTTATATTAATACTCACCATTTAACAATTCTTAGTGGTGAGTATCAATACAAATGCTGTTTTTTTATAGAGTGACACAAGTTTAAATCTTTATAATGATACAAGGAAATATATTTTGAATATCAATGAAACGGGTTTTATTGGAAAGAAAATTTTATGAAATTAATGTTTAAATATTATTTCTGTCATGTGGCCGCCACGGCTGGCGCGTAGAAGGCGCAATCTGGAACACCAATTTCAACAATTTTTTGCAGCATTTGCGGCCGTATTTCGCCGATAAATCTTCGAATGTTGATTTCCAGGTGTTCTATTGTTTGTGGTTTATCGATGTAGACAAGCGAGTTAACATAACCTAAAAAAAATAATGCAATTAGGTTAAATCACACGATCTTGGTGACCAATTATTTGGGCCAGTACGTGAAATTATTTTTGCATCGAAAGTTTATTTGATTAAATCAATTGTAGCGCCCGCTGTGTGGCATGTGCCTTCGTCCTGTTGGAACCATATTGAAGTACGTTATTGAGGTACGAAAAAATTTCGAATCATGTTCCTATACCGTTCGCCATTGACAGTAACATTCTGACCACCATCGTTTTTGAAGACATATGGGCCAACCCATAAAGCACACCAAACAGTAATTTTCTGTGGATGTAATAGTTTCGACAAAAGCTTGTGGATTCTCCTAACTCCAAATGCGGCAATTCTGCTTATTTACGTACCCATTCAACCAGAAATGGGCTTCATCGGAAAATAAAGTTTTGAATGGAAATTCAAAATCAATATCAATTTGTGCTTAAGCACGCCCATTCGTTCTGGTGTAGTCGATTCATAATGAAATTTCAAAGTAAACTAAACAAAAAGCAACTATCAGCTGTTAAATGGGTGCTCAAATAAAGCAGTGATGCCAACTCAAAGTTGTGACACTCCAAAAAAAAAGCACTCTTTACTATACCATTTTGGACATGATGCGATACAAGACCATTTGCACAAGATTGTGAATTGGGCTATTGTATTCAATCCTTATACTTCGTACATGTGCATAACTGCCTACGAAACAGTTTCCGCCAAAATCGAGATATGCTTCCTATTTCTTGAAATGGAAGAGTCCAGAGCTGCTTAGTGATCATGCAGTCAGTCCTACGCCTAAATCTGAGTTTGCGCGATATTATATTACTCCATATAGAGTAAAACCTGTAAGGTTGCCCCAGTTCTTGCAACAAGCCATAATTTATGAATCTCGTCTTTAAACGCACTTCAAAAATTTGGCCTTGCGTTTATTGGGTAACTTGAGATTTTGATGTGCTTGTTGGGTAACTTGAGAGTGTGTGTGTGTGTGTGTGTGTGTGTGATGTGGGTATGCAGCAGGTTGTATCTGTAATTCTTTAAATAGGTCAGAAATGAAAATAATATTTTCATTTAAATATTATATAATCTAAATAGTTAGTAGCAATTTAAAGCTATTTCAATGTGTAAAGATTGCTCTCGAATACATTTTTGTTTTGTGTTTTTTCCAATGCATTTTTCTTGTTAAGTGAACTAGAAAAAATACACAATCAGTTTGTGCTGTTGGCGATTTCCTATCGCGGCTAATACAGCAACAACAACAACAACAACAACAACAGCAACAGAAAACAATGGGGCGAAAATAATACCAGGATATAGATTTAAGGATATAACCATCATTGTTGTTAGCCACTTCTGCATAGTAATACAATTTTAACTTCAATTAAGCCCAGAGTTGTGTGTGTGCATTACGATGCACATGCATCAAGCATTATTTGTTGAAAAGTGTTTGCATGTAAGTGCATATGTATATGTATATGAATGCATGTGTGTATGTACTTGCTGAAGCACTTTCAAGTGATTATGGTGAAGAGTGTGGGTAGGCTAAAGTAACATTTACACTTTAAATAAGTGCATACAGATCTACACAAATACGTACAGTGTAGGTATCCTTTGCTTGTCAGCCATTCATTTTTAAACTGGATACACACAAACTAAATTTGTTTTTGTGCTTGTTTTTTTTTTTTTTTTGTAAACTAATAAAATAACTAAATTGCACGCCCACATTTTTAGATCCTTTTGACGTCATAGTTTTTTTTTTCATTCCTTAGTTAGTCTTTCTCTTTTTCACTACTTCCAGCAGCTATAAAATGCAGAAATATTGGTTAATTTTAATACTATTGGTGGTGAAGTTTTCGCTGATTGCGCATGGCCAAATATTACAATCAAATAAGGATATTATGACGTCACAAGTAGCTAACAAGGATGCTGTCGACCACATGGATAAAAACAATTTGAGCCTTGATAATATTGTAACAATTCAAACGCCATCAAGTGCAGTTCAAGACTGGAGTTTGGTGTGTCAACAGCTCTGCGGGTAAGTTGCTCGCTCGGCAACACAACAATAAAGAATAAGAAAGAGTGAAATCAATAAAAGTGAATAACAAAAAAAAACAAAACAAATTAGTAAAAGAAATTGAAAAACTAAAAGACTATATTAAAAGTTTTAATGAAAAAAGAAATTCAATTAAAATTTTTTTCTGCAAGTCTATTTTAATTTCTCGGAAATTGTCTGTGTGTGTGTGTGTGTGTGCGTGCTTTTAAAATTGTAATAGTGTTTTTTCTTTTTCAATTTGTTTTAGAGCCGCTTTAGGTGGCGCTGCATGCGCTCCCTACTGTAAAAATTTGCCACTTTTACCCTTTGAGGTGCAACTTAAAAATGCCAAAGAAATTATGGAATCAAAACGAGATTTAATATGCCCCGAATTGTGTGGACTGCAATTAGGTAAGTTTAGTTTTTTTTTTATTATTAAAATGGCATTAAACAGTAAAATGAGCTTTAAAAGAAATTCAGATACTGAATACAAAAGTCTTAGGTGAAAGTTAATAAAATGCATATATTTATGGGCGCGCACCGGTAGCCTATTGAGTAAAATCCTAGGCTATCACTGTGGGGATTTCGAGTAACATCATCACTACAAACGCACTATAGGAAATTTTACACATTTTGTGGCCAAAATTAATTACATCAGAACCGCAGCGCCGATTGAAATAATTTTTTGAAATAAAACTTAGGAAACCTGCCTCTTAACATGCTTCTTCAAGTTTTTATCACTTAATCCTGCGAAGAAAAAAAATGTTATCACCCACGTTAACGTGATTAATATTACTAATCTTCGATCTTCTTCGACATTATATTAATTTTTTTTTTAATTGTCAAAAACTATAAATTTCGATTATGAGAAACCACACACCAAACACTTGATTAAGTGATAGTAAATAAAAATTGTCGAAAATATTAAAAGGATTTTTTTTCTTTGTTGTTCTTTTTATATTAAAGCAAAACAATCATGTTTTTCACTCACGCTCACCCATTCTCACGCGTGAAAATTTTTACACACTTCATTAATGCACTAAAAAAAGTTTTGTTTTATGCCAGGGAACGAAAATAATAATTATGCTTGAATTTTTAAATATAAAAATCAAGTATATACAAGAAAACATCGGACAACGTGGCCAATCACACCATTTCAGTTGCTTTCAACTAAATTTTTCGAAACTCGAATGATTTTAAAATTTTTGATTTTTATTTTTTGCAGGTTGCAGACCCCAGTTCTGCAACAATGGCACTGTACATAAATATATGCCATGTCATTATATCCGTAATACAAAATGCCATTTAAAGCCATACAACTTGGTGCAAACTGGCTCTGTGATATTATGGTCTTAGGATCCAAATGCGGTTGGTTGGTTAGTTCACATGTCTGCTTGCAATCAATTCTGCATTTCGGGGGTTATTCGATCTAAATTAGTCGTAACGAAAGCGCCCCGGCTTCATTTTTAAAGGAATAAAGTCCAATGATGCTGCCACCAGCGCACATAAGGGGCCAAATGCAGTGATTTCACGGATTAATTAAAAAAAAGTTCAAGTACCGTGAAAACTGAAGGTAATCGATTAAAGTGCACAAAATCCTACATCACTAGGCAAAAAATAAATGCCAAATAGGTAACGTAGCATTTTTAATTACCAAGGTGACCGATGACATTTTTCAAAAAGTGGCACCAAAAGGGGATTTATCAAAAAAAAGGGGCAAAATTTAGAAAAAAAAACGAGAAAACTACATTAAACTTTTTGTTTTTAATGTATTTTTATATAATTCACTCTAAAAACAGGGGGGAAAAGTGGCAATTTGCCCCTTTAGTCGGTCAAACGGTCACGCTGGTAATGAGGCGTTAAAATTTAATATTGTGAGAGAAAACTGAAAAAATTAGCAGAAAAAAACTGAAAACTTTGCGTAATTAAAGCTTAAATTAGACGTGCCATACCATATTGTCATAGCCATAACCAAAACCAAAATTCCATTGGTTTATATGGTTATGGCTAGGGCGTTATGGTTGGTCACCTATAATCAAATACAGTGTTGCAAATTAGTTTGGTTCCAACAGCTGTTTTGTATGGTTATGGCTATGTTACGTCTAATTTAAGCTGAAATCCTATTTACCTTAAGTAATTTCTGAAAAATTAATAAATCTAACCACGAAACCATCAAGATTCAACTGTTTTGCTTAAATTTGTTACCAAATTATTTGTAGAAGTGATTTTGTTTTTAAGGTTTATATTCGAAGCGCAAAAAATGAAATACATTTTTATCAGTTTAAGTGGACATAAAGCTATAAATTGGGTTCAATTAGGCAAAGAATTTAATTTTATCTTAAAGTTTGAACGAATGAGTTTTATTTTATAAAAAAAATTTTACTGCACATCGGTGCGCCTCAAAAGTTGTGCACGTTTTAGTAATAGCCTCACGCGTTGAGTTTGCCAATAATAGGCGCTTCAAGACTCCTCCTAACACTTTTAATGCTGCTGTTTTTGTCATTGCCCTGGATGAAATGGAACTGACACAAGACTAGCCACGTGACCGGTCCCCAAGTGATAGGGACCAGTCCGAGTTCTAACACTTCCTATGAAGCGGACCAGTCACTTTTACATGGGGATGGCCTAGGATGGGGTTAATTGATACTTTGTATGCACCTTGTGACTTGTCACTGAACTATCCCATAGGGACCTATTCGATGTATAATAATATAAATAATTTATAAATAAAATTTCGGCATTTAGCTGTAACAATTAACGCTTATAAATTTTTTATTGTTACAAATGCAATGAAATTTTTTTTTTAAATTTTATTTTTAATCTGAAAATTTTTTGAGATTCGAACCGACAACTTCGTGCATGACAGGCTTGCACACTACCCACTCGATCACAGGGCCACTCACATTTCAAAAGTATAAATACCAGTTAAGCTTAGGTTAATATTTAGGTATAGTTACAGGACTGGTTCCAGAGTCACATTGAAGGAAGCAATTAACATTATATTTACAGTATTTGGTAGGTCCTGTATTCGACCACATCGAACATGTTCAGTGCCGTTTACTACAATACTAGACCTAGTCCGAATTAAATTGGCTCAAGATTAAGACGATACATCACGAAAATGGTCAATATGTTACCATTTAAACGATATGTCTTTTTTCACCATGCACTACTCCGTACTTTTGATAACACCCACATTTTCTCCAGCTATAGGACGAGTACGTTTGGATCAATTGTCACAAAATTTTCTGCAGGGTGGTTTATGTGCTTTCACTAGAGATGTACAAATGTTATGATTTGTTACGCCTGAGTCACGCATGGTCGTGTATATATAATTGTGTATGTATAATCTTGTTAAAAAATCCATTTTTGTATAATTTGTATAGTAAGTGAGCAAATGAAAGGCAATGAATATAAAATATCACGAATTCTTGCTTGTTTTGCTTGGGTATTCCTTATATAAAAGAAATCATGTTTATTAATAAATTAATAATTACTTTTTATGGGGGACCCTTTTTCCCCTCCCTCCGCCACCGCACTTTGTTCTACCTGTATAAAATTTACTAACCTTCACTATTTTAGTTATGGAGATAGGAATTGATCCGCTAGAAAAGGTCCTTTGACCCCACTGTGCAGTGAGTAAACCACTCAAACGGTGAATTTTTTTTTGGATATAATGGAGTCTGCACGGTTTGCTGTGGATTGGTTTCACTCTATATGCCTCAATTTTATTTATTAAGAAGCCCGTTTAACAAAAAATTAAACTCCTTTCTGGGCACAATTTTGCGATAAAACATCGTCCATAAGTTGCGCGAATTGATGACTCATTTCCAAAGTAAATGTGGATAATTTGGTAGCCTTGTTCAATGCGTCAATCTATTCAATATTAATTTTCAGATTATACTGATCATAAATGTCAAAAAGTGAGAGCAGTATTGACAGTTAAACTTTTCGTACGTTTTAGCGGGCTTCAAAATACACCGGAAAAATATCTACTGATTACCATATCTCGATTATTTTTTGCTAAAATTTTTTTCGAAAAACTTAAAAAAAACATTCATATTTCTATCGCTCTTCTCTAACGCTCTTGTTAGAAAATAGTAAAGATTTCATTAAAAATAAATTCATGAATTTACATGAACAACTTCGTGGTGTAAATTCGTTGCATAAAAATTCTCATTAGATTAGTTGCACAAAACTTTTTTGTTTATTGTTGAAGAAGCAAATCAAAATTTGATGCTAAGCCGTTTCTTTCCATGTAAATTTTTTTCTGCACTGATCCTATTGAAAAATAAAAAAGTTTCATATAACAAACTTCATGAAATTTCATGAACAAGTCATGACATGAATGCGGAAAATGTTCAATTTCATTTGTTATTACACTGAGGGAAAAAAGTTTTTCAAAATCAACAATGCCTGTTGTCATTAGAACACCCTACGTTGTCAATTTTTTTTAAGTCAACCTGTACACGGACGTTACGCTGCCAATTTTTGGTTATTGACAACGTTGGTTGTCAACTTGTTCACAGACGTGTATGAACTGACAACGATACGTTGCTAACTTTTGATTATGATAGTGCTGGTTGTCAGTCAACTTGTCACAATCGTTGTCAAATTGACAACTGTGTTTATAATTTTAACGCAAGCATTGTGATACACTTTTGACAGCGAATGTTGTCAGTTTAAGCTCGTATGGTGTAATTTTTTCTTTGAATATGGTGCATAGATATTTTTAAAATATATTTATTATTTCTTAACAATTCTCTTAGGTGACAGTGTTTGTACATGCCAAAATTATATCACAAACGATCGTGACGTCTACATGAAAGCCGAACAAGCGACAAATGTTTGTGCCATAATCTGTGATCATAACAGCGTCACAGTGACCGGTTGTGCGCCATGTAAAAAGGATAAACATAATGAAAATGTGCTTTTGAGAAATTTACAAACTCTGTTCCAACGACAAGTTGTACCATCAGTTGAAGTCAGCACAACAACCACACCAAACTGGAAGGAACTTTGCGCCAAATTGTGTAAAACTGGAGATGGCGGGTCATTGTGCAATTGTGATTTATCGCCATTTATGATTTAAACGATTGACATGATTTCTCAATATATGTATTGTGTTTAATCTCGTTTAAAAGGCGATAAATTAAAAAAAAGTTATATTTTTATTTTATTTTTGTTTTATAGAAAAAAGGAATTTAACAGGTCTATTTGATCACAAATGGACTTTAAACTTATTACTTTCCGCACAATTTATTAACTATATGTTTTATTTGGAAACTAAAGCTGTTTAATGTTCAATTATTCGTAAAAGAAAATAATACTACGAAGAAAGAAGTCACAAAGACGAGTAAAAATGAAATAACTAATCCCTATGCGCATCAATTAATTTGAAACAAAAACAAAACTAAAACTAAAAAAGAAAATTGTTAAATTTAATCAAACATTCATATACATACATAAATATAAAATAAACTAAGTAAAATCTACACACATTCATGCATACCCTTAATAATGCACATATGTAACTCTAATGTAAACATTCCCTGTTTCTTTTAAAACGAATTTGAGGTTAGAAAACTCAGTAACGCAGTTGCCATATTTTTATTTAATTTTGCATTTCTTAAATATATAAAAAATAAAAAGTAAACTGCAACAAAAATCACTAAAGGGCTTCCAGGTGAAATAGTTTGCGCAGCTTCTTATGCTGCCTGTCCTCGCTCATGTAGAGGGCAGCATTAGAAAGTCAACCAACTAGGACACTACACTTTAGTATTACAAAAAAAAAATTAATAAAAATAAAAACCACAACCAATACAATATCCACAATGTAAAACATATCGTCATCTTTTATAAGAGTTATTTTTAAAAAAAATTATATCGTACGTTTTTATTAATATTTCTGTCTGTTTGAAGTTTTTAGTGGATTTTTTTTTATTAGAAACAGCATATCAATAAAGAAAAATAATGAACAATTAATTATATTCGAAAGAACAGTGAATATTGAATTTTAAACATCCATGAAAAATCAATTAAAATTATACATACATACAAATTTAATAAAAATTATATTTATGTATAAGTGTATTTCTTAAACATGCATAATTATAACGAATATAACGAAAATAAAACAATACAAACATTTACTTCTTTATATATACACTATACCACTCACTATACATACCATACGACATACATAGAAAAATATTTCTTCAATCAACATCTTTAATTGAAAAAAGAAACTAAAAAAATCTATTAAAAATTTTATTGTCTTTTAAATTTTTTAATTAATTAAACTTTTAAACTTTTAAACAAAAGTTTAATTGATTCAGCTAAAGTTTTAATTAAACTTTTAATGGATTAAGTTTTTGCTTGTGCTTAAAAACTTAATTGATTAAAATTTTAGTTAAAAGTTTAATTAAATCAGTTAAACTTCTGTTCAAAAATTAACTCAATTAAATTTTTAATTGATTACTTGTATTTTTTTTTTCAATTAAAGCCGTTAATGGAGAACAATTTTCTGCTGTGTATAATTAAATAAAAATAATTATGAATTACAAGACGTATTTAAATACATTTCGCATTAAATGTTTAGACAAAAGTTAAGTGTTGTTATTTATTTTAAGCCTTTCAATGGAATATAATAAAAATTATTTTAATTTTCATTTATACATGCATATTTCTTCAAGTGTATTATCAAATGTAACAGAACAAGTCTCGCTATAATAAAATAACACACACACACACACACACATACACACACACAAGCAAACACAATTGTAATTTCATAAACAGTTTTAAAAGCAGTTAGAGCTGCACAATGAGAAAATATGGCAAACTTCTATAGAAAATTTTGCACTCTAATTTTTTATAACAAAAAAAAAACAAAAACTTTTCAGAAATTTCCTAGCGCAAATCCGACACATATTTTGGACCTCGTTTTTTTTACAAAAATCGATTATTTACCATAGCAAATTATCGATTTTTTTTTAAAGAAACGAAATCCGAAAATTATGTCGCTTAAGCTTTTTTGGCGCTTTATTCAACTGTTATTATTGCCAGGAACACAACTGGCACGAACGGCGAACGACTTCTTCATTAAAAATTTGCTTTGTAAATTTGTCACAACTGCTTTAATTGATAAATTTTTAGTTTGTGCCAAGAAAGTAAATATTACCAAGAACAATTTTTAGTAAGTAATTTTTTTTCATATTTATTTTAAGTTTTATAAAATAAAAATAAAACAATTCTAATTTTATTTTTATATTAAATTTTTGTTTGTTTATATTTCGATATTTCTCCACTCCTTTGTGTGGCCTCTGCAGGAAAATATATATTTGTTTAATATAAAAACATGAGGCCTTAAGCTTAATAAAATTAGAGAATATTATAATTAAAAAGAGGTAAAAAATTTAGAAGAATTATTAAAACAATTATGTATTCAAGTAAAAGATAACTTTATTTACTGAAACACTTGAGAATTGAAGCCGAATAATATGGTCACATGGTACTGACACAAATCAATGGCAAACTTCGGCCGACCACGAATATATTTTCATATACACAAATATTATATTTTATTTTATTCGCGGCCAAAAATTCGCCATTCGTTACAGTTGTGTTCCCAGCATATAACAGCTGACTTTTTTTTATATATTTAAGTAAATAATAACAGACTTATTTATAAAAGTTATTAAGGCTTTATAAAGGTTTAATAAGAAATTATTTTTATAAAAGTCTGTTTTACCCCCATATGCAAAAAAAATTAACGTGTGCTTGAAGTGCACGTTCAAATAAAATTTTGATACAAAAACCGGGTTTAACGTACACTCGAAGCACACGTTAATTTTTTTTTTGCATATGGGGATTAATAATTTGTATAAATAAGGCCGTAAATCATTAAAGCCGACATAACCTACACAAGTCGCAGCCAGTATTAGAACATCAACGCCGCACAGTGTCGTGTTTTCACACAACGAGCGGCCATTAATAGAAAGAGTTATTGTTGTTAAGTTGAAATTTGACACACATATTTTAATTAATAGAATTTAACAAGAAAAATTTAAAAAAAAGTCCGTGAAAACTCTAAAGCCCTTCCCATACATCCTGAGACTAAAATATATCATAAAATATAGAAAAAAAATTTATATCCTTTGCCAAAAAAATTAAAAAAAAAAAGAATTTATGACAAGCTTAAGGGGCATCTAAAATTTTTCAATTACGTGTTGAATATATGTACATATACGAGACTGTTTTATCTAATTACAAGTTTTTTTTTATAAAAACTTCGTTTTATAAAACACATAAAGAAGTCCTACACTTATTGACCTGCCCTCGTACTTACAGAATTTAATTTTTTATCAAAAAAAATATCTTTTCATTTTCTGCTCTTCGTGGCAACTTTTTCAATTCAATCAAATGAATTTTTAAATTTTCTTTTTACCAAGTTTTATTTTAAATACTTTTTAAAAATATGTTATTAACTTCACCCTCTCTTTGAGAGGGAAATAGGGGAACGGTTGTTTTCCAATATACATAATTCTAAAAATAACATATTGAAAATAATTCTTTCTTAATATTTTTTTATTGTCCGCTAAAGTTGTAACTCTTTAATATTATCACTTTTACCTCTTTGTTTACATTTATAATAACGGTAAATCGCATGATATGCAAAAATTGATGTTGCCATATTACTGCACAACTACAGTTATATTTTAGTTACAATTATACTGCCTTATCGACTTTTTGTTTTAAAATTAACACTTTAATGGCTTGTCACACGATGTCGACAAGAAACTTTTTATCGCTTACTTTTATTGTTTTCAGTGCAAGTTGTCGATCGAAAGATTTTTGTCGACATCGTTAAGCATTTTTACAACTTTTACTTTTTACTTTTACAGTAGTTTGTTTTCTTGGTAAAATGGGAAAATATATTTTTTTTTAAATTTTTAAATTACATTTTTACACAACAAAATGTATTGAAAATTTTCCCATTTTACCACGCAAATAAAAAAAATATTATCACTACTGAAAGAGTTTGATCCAAATCTACAAAACAGCTGTTTTAGCATTCTTAGTACTCTTGTTAGCTCTGCAAGGCTTACAACGGCAGTTTGCAACGTAGAAGGATTAAAAACTAATTAAAAGTTTCTAGTTTTTTTTTTAACAATATACATATTTAAAAATGTATTTTATTGAAAACTTGCCTAATTTCATTAAGTGCTGCTGTTATAAAACAGCTGTTTCAAAGATAATTTTAAAGCGTAATTGTCATTTTAAAAATTATATTTAAATATGTTGGTGAAATGGGCTAAAAAACTATATACATATATACATATATATATATACATATATATATATATATATTCATTTCCGTCGTTCCAGGCTGGAGCATAGCGTCATAAAAATGAAATTGAGACAAAATTATTTTTATTAATTTTAAACTTAAAGTCAAGCAAGAAAAATTTGTTAAGGTTAATTTTTTAACAACATGATTTCGTAAAACTCTTGTAAACGTCTCATTGAACCCTCATTATCGAACGAAATTTCAAAATATTTCAATGGAATTTATTCAAAATTTATAACTATTTGCCCCCAAAGTTAAACGCAACTAAAGTAGATATTTTCCTAGCAGCTGCGTAGTCTTTGGCTCTTATTTTCTTATATGTATAAAAACTCCATATAGAATTATATAAAAAAAATTTTTGCACAACAAAATAACGACCGGCGCAGAAACACTTCGTTGATAGTGAAACCATTTTTTCAATTGCTGACGTTTAAAACTTAATTTGCCAAACCAATTTAAGTTAAACACAATTTTAACACAACTTTACTTACAAATTTCATTATTTGCTTTACAAAATTGTTTATGAAATTCTCTTAAAATTCTTTTTCTTCACAAGCTACTGTGCGAAAAATCTATGTATGTAAAAATATTTGTAAGTAAATATTTATATAAAGTAAACCAACTAACATACAAATCATACAACAGCTTGTGAATCGTTAAACTATACAAAAAAAAAAAAAAAACACCTAGTACATTTACCCAAAAATATTTTAAGTACTTTTCATTACTTTTTTTATAAAAAAAATATATAAACGTTTGGAAGACAAGCAAAATATAAAAAAAATAAAACATAAAGAAATGGGAAGACAATTTTCAATTTAATTATAGAAAAAAGAAATTTCATATTTACTGTATAATATAGCATATAATAATAAAACAAAAAAACTTTTTGGAAGACACTTTAGAACTTATATGAACCTAGATTTTAAGCATTATTAATTATAAAATAAAAGTTTAAATTAATTAAAGATTAATTAATTAATTAATTACTTATAGACTTGCCTCATAATGAGTCGAAGGCTAAAAAATATTCCAGCTGTGACTGACAATAATTAACGTTTAGGAGTGCAAGCGGCTACAAATGCCACCAAATTATGCAAAAAAAAAAGTATTAATAATTACAAATATACATATAAAACGTTTCAAATTAATAATAAACGTTATAGCAATACATGTTTTATTTTAATTTTTAGTCTAAAAAAAAATTGCACGCTTATTTAACAAATAAATGAATAAAATATTGAACTATTCCAGCATGACAAAAAAAATTCATAAAATTAAAATGTAACTTAAAGCAAAATTCAATTATTATAGATACATATGTATGTACGTATTGAAAAGTAAACTCAAACGTTTATATCCAATCAACATTTATGCACAATTTGTAAGAAATAGCAACACCCTGTTAAACTTTCTGCCATATATTATTTTAAAACAAAAATTTAAATATTGAAAAATTATCAACATGTGTGTATTCTCTCTCTATATTGTACAAAAAACAGCAAAGAACATATTAAAAAATTAAAACAATAATAATACATAATAATAAAACAGACACATGTAACAACAATAAATTCAAATGTGTGTGCGTACCTCATCATATAACTAACTACAACATCACAGATTAATAATTATAAAGAAAATCATTTGAAAACATTAACAACAAAAAAGACCCACAAAGCAGTTTAAACCAAGAAATATTAAATAATACATACATACACATGTATGTAAAAAAATAAACAAAATTAATAAATAAATAATAAATTTATAAAAACACTTATCCATATATAAATTATTTAAATATATCACTGTATAGTTCAATGTGTTAAATGTTGTACAATAAATTATATTAATCAAAGTTTTGCATCTTTCTAATACACACAGTAAGAAATAAAAGTAAAGTATACTTTCAGGATGAACAATTCAACACAGTCTATGTTCTTGTAGCCAGTAACCAGTATCAATTGACCCCACTCCCCACTATTTTTGCTTATACTGTTTTAATATTTCATACTATTTTTACTTTTTTATAGTTTTTAAATAGCATTTGGATTATTACAGCAATGGTTTATACTACAACATTTTTTTCGAACCCAATTTGAAAAAAAAAATGTGCATCCAATATGGAAAGTATTCGCAATATATACGTTTGTTAGTAACTAAGAATATATGTATGTATGTATAACTAAAATTTCTAGTTTTTATGATAATATGGGAATTTCCACAGCGTGCGACACCAAGCAAATATGCATGTTTTTTTTTTTCAAAGAAAACGAAACTTTTTTTTTACTTACTTATATACATATTTGTGCAGGCCGTCAGCAGCTCTACGTTAGGTAAAATTTTAAGAAAAATCGAGTCACGTTGTTCAGAAATACAAGGTGAATTGCTTGCTGTTGTACGCGACAAAAAAGTGGAATTTCTCGGGGAAATGCCCATATGATATTTTAAAAATCTGATCTAACAATTTTATGAACATCAAGTTTTGTTTCAGTTGACGAGAAAAAAACTCCATCACTAACTGCTATAGTTTTTCTTTTAAGGTTGTCTGAAACATTATGAAACTTGAATTTCAGTTTGTTGTTTAAGACATATGTACTTCTTATGACAACCTGAAATTGTTGTCTCAGTTTGAGATTATGGCATTAGATATTGAACCATATTATTACATCGTTATCGAAAGCGACAATTAGACTTCTGGATTTAAGGGGATGAGGTAAAAAAATATATAATATCCAGATCTGGTTTCACACAATAAGTATTTTACATCTCACTTGTCAGCTTACATATGAGCCATATGTAATAATTTTTGCTTTCAAACGTACATACATACATACATACATGTTTAGTTACATCTGGCATAACCGTTTTCTTTATATTTTTTCTACCACACACAGTGTTGTTACACCAAAACAGATGATGCCAGATGATTTGTCAGATGAAATAAGATCGCGCTCTAATTGAAATTGTTTCATCTCACACTGCCACCTGACTTTTACAGTAGGAAACTTTTAATACTTTCACACGGCATGTACGAGTATATATCGATAGTAAAAGTAGAAAGGCCCTAACTCGTATTTTCCCGAAATTGAGTTTTTCAGTGATTCCAATACATTACAAAAATTTATTGTAATAGTGTAAAAAATAACGCTTTTACAACGTAGTTTTATAAAGCAGTTGTACTGTTTATTATTATAATTTTACCTTCCCCTTTAAGGTTACAGTTATTTGAGTTAGGACCTTTCTACTTGTGGCCAACGATATGTATGTATTTTGCAGTTGGAAATTTTACATATCAGATGTCGTATGAAACCATTACAAAGCCCAAGGGAAAGTCAATTCCATCTTTGGCATACCGATTGTTCATAGCTACATACATATGTTTGTATGTATACATATATGTATGTATATATTTTTCATACACCTTTTACATTCATACTTATACATATCGTCAGCTGAAATGCAAAACCATGTAACTAACAAAAAAAAAATCAAAATAGCATTTTAAATTAATTATTGGGTATTACATTGCAACACGTAGGGGCATACAAATTTTCAAACCTTTATCTTAGCAATCAGTCATAAAAAATTAAAATAAAGAAATTTTAATATTTTGAATACTTGAAAAATTTTTTCTAGTTTTTTTCTCTCCTATAAAATTTAAAAAAGTGTAGTTACGTGATTTTGCATTTCAGCTAACGATAAATGCAATGTAGATTATAACAAAAATTCACTTTAGAAATTTATAAAAATTACATGATTTGTACCAAATTTAGCTCCCATCACTGTTACACAAAACTGTGCTTTCATTCCATTCGCAAAGCAAGCAATCTGGCAACGTTTAGGCCGGCTAAAGAGTGTGTGAATTAATAATTACTCAATCAAGACGATCGCATTGAAATATTTTACAATCAGTCTCTGTTTAACTGGCGTACCGAAAGCAGTTTGTTTACGGATTATTAATTGCTTTACTAACATCAGCAGCTCTAACAGTCAAACAATTTTTTAAAACAACCAACAATTCGCAGATACCAGAAACACAGCGCACAATGGCCCAAACGTTTGTTCATGTACCGGCTGGAAGTGATTTTCCTTTGGACAACCTGCCTTATGGTGTTTTCTCCACAAAAACCAATGTAAGTCAGTTTTTGCTTTTCAACTGAATAATAGGAATAACAAAAACCGCATGTCTTTTTAAAATATCTTGTTATTCGAGTTTAATTAAAGATTTTGCGAGCAAACTAGAATAATATTAATATGTAAATGGGACTAGGAATTATACATATATGTTTTGCATTAGCATAAATTAAAACAAAATATGTATCAAACTAGATTTTTTCGTGTCTTAGATAAATTTATTTTTGTATGTAAGTATGTATGTATGTATTAGAGTTGGTATCGTGAGTAACTTTTTACTCACGGTCCTGCAAGCTCGTATTAAAATTTTTTTACCCATGTTGCCAGAAAATAATGATGGGAGAGTGCTAAATCGGTCCAAAATATCTATTAAAATGTTCTACAGAAGAAAAAATAAAATGCTAAATTTTTAATTGAGAATTTTTTTTGAAAAACTTGAATGAAAAAATATGCTAAATCTAGCAGTGAATATGTTAAAATAGCATCAATGATTATATTTTGTTCTCACACTCATTTCACCCTCTCGTCAGTGCAAACGGAAACTTGCGCGCTAACGAAATAATTACGAATTTGTTCTTTTTCAATTAAATCATTATTTGTCTGCTATCTTATCAAAGCAGTTAATTTTAAGAACTCTAGTAAATAATGAGTCATTTCAGTTTATATATCATAGAAATTTTAAATTAAAAAAAAGTTACTCACGCTGAACATTTTGCTCACGTGATCATGCATGTCCATCTCTAATTTTATAACTATTATGAAACTTTTGATAACAACAACAACAACTTTTAACTAAACCAAATGATAAACACGAGCAGAAATAAAAATATAAAATTTAAATTTTAAATCTACAGCAGCATTGTCACTTTTTCTGGATAATTATTCAAAAGTTATCAACATGGCAAAATAACTTTACAGGTGATGTTCGAAATATGTCCAACATGTCATAAAATATCAATGTTATTTTTGTATTGTTGTATTTGTTGCAGAATTGAAGTTAGCTTGTGAAGTAAATTCATCTTGACTGTACATTTTACCGAGTAGTTGTATCATTAGGTTTTTATATAACTTTTGTAAGCGCAAAGCTGCAAAAATTCAATTCAATTCCGAAGCAGCAGCAACAAAATCAAAAAATATTTCAGCAAAAAATGGAATAACATTTTCATGACTTCCAAAAAGTAGTTAAGTGCATACTTTCCATTTTTTATTTATTTTTATTTATTAATTAATAACTTCTAAATATAATAAATAACTTCGTATAATGAACTCTTTCTATGTAATAATGTGCGATGGAATTCTCATTTGGTTTACATTAAAATTTAATATACATATGTGCATTACAGTAACATTTGAATATATGAAATATATCGAGCCATAACCGCCAAAAAAGCTTAGCAGACACATTTTTTGGGCCTCTTTTTTTTACGAAAATCGATTATTTAAGATCACCAATGATAAAATTTGTTAAAAAAAATAAATTCGAAAATTTTGTCGCTTAAGTTTGTTTGGCAGTTATGGCCGATATAAACTTTGGATTTTCGTGAAAGCCCTAGCAAATTATTGTAACAGTCTAAAACTTAAATGGTAGAATTTTTACCTAAATCGGACTACTCCAACCCGTGCCCAATTGGGGGTCAAAGTTCAAATATTGCAAAATTCACCCATTTCATTAGAAAATCCGCTAATTTTCCACTGATTATCTCATTTTTGAGGTTATGGTAAATAGGCAAAAATGTGTTGCATAGTGTAATGAATGATTCTCCTAAATTAGCGTAGTAATAAAATATTAAATTTGTATTATTTTGTACTCGAAGTGCCCAGGAAAATCAATAACAATAATTTTCTTATTTTTATTTATTTTATGTATAGCCCCGCAAGCGTTTGTGTGTTGCTATTGGTGACAGTGTTTTAGATTTTAGCGGCGTTGCTTCTTTATATCCCCCAGAAGTGCAGGTAAATTTTAAATCCCAATGCTATAAAAATTTCTTCATAACTGTCATATTTTAAGGATGCTTTGAATGCAGATGCCTTGAATTTGCTAATGAGTCTTGGCTACACAGCGTGGAATGTAGTGCGTTCAAGAACCCGAGAATTGCTTTTGAAAAATTCCCAATTGGAACAAAGTGCCGATTTGGTTAAAAGGTAAATAGAGTAAAATATGTTCCATAATAAATTGACAATGTTAACCGATGTGGATTTAATGTTATCATTAATTAACATTTTCAGTGTTATCATACCACAGGCAGATTGTGAAATGCATTTGCCAGCTGCTATTGGCGACTACACTGATTTCTATTCCTCAATACATCATGCCACCAATGTGGGCATTATGTTTCGTGGCAAAGAAAATGCTTTAATGCCCAATTGGCGTCATATACCTGTGGGTTATCATGGGCGTGCCAGTTCCGTAGTCGTTTCAGGCACTCCCATACGTCGTCCTCTGGGTCAAACTTTGCCAGTTGATGGACAACCACCGGTATTTGGTGCTTGCAAACTGTTGGATTTCGAATTAGAAATGGCTTTCTTTATCGGTGGTCCTGGCAATAAATTAGGTGAACGCATACCCGTCGAAGAGGCTTGGAAGCATGTGTTTGGCTTTACTTTGATGAACGACTGGAGTGCCCGTGATATACAAAAATGGGAATATGTGCCTCTGGGTCCATTTACATCCAAAAATTTAGGTACAACAATCTCGCCCTGGATCATACCAGTGGCTGCATTGGAACCTTTCTTGGTAGATAATTTCCCACAGGAACCCGAAGTTTTCCCCTATTTGAAACATGACAAACGTTTCAATTTCGATATTGATTTGGAAGTATTTTTAAAACGTACGTTAATCAAATATTTTATATTTTAGGATGTCGCGCTTGTTTCCCTAACGGGGTTCATATCAAGAAAACGATATACAGTGGTCATATCTACGCACTGTAAACATCTTACATCATTTTCCCTAGTCTTTCGCTTAAAAAAACGCAGTATATTACATTTTTAGTTTATTCCCTTTAGAGGAACAAGTGCGATATGTGCATATCATTAATACCTTAATATAAAAAGGCCCTAACTCATTATTTTTTAAATTGAGTTTTTTGTATACTTCGATGTATGGAAAATTGCAAAAATCTCGATTTCAAAAAAATAATGAAAGAAAGGCCCTATTTCTATATTAAGGTAACGATATGTATGTAGATATGCATTTATGTATGTATGTAATCGTACCTAATAACAACTTTTTTTAGCCGACAACGGTGAGGAGTCTCAAATTAGCAAGTCCAACTATAAATATTTGTATTGGACTGCCATGCAACAGATCGCTCATCACACCATTACTGGCTGCAATATACGTCCGGGTGATTTAATGGCTTCCGGTACTATCAGCGGTGAAACAGAAGACTCTTACGGCTCCATGCTGGAATTGAGTTGGCGTGGCTCGAAAACTATTAGCCTAAAGGATGGCGCTGTTCGAAAATTTTTACAGGACGGCGACGAAATCATTATTCGTGGACATTGCGAACGTAATGGCTTGCGTATTGGTTTTGGCCAATGTGCAGGCAAAGTGATACCCGCCTTGCCTTTCGAAAAATGAATAAATTGTAACTAAAGCACACATTTGGAAAATAGCAATCAACTAAAAATATACGCATATGTTTTATTTTATATTTCAAATATAAGACTAACTGGAAAAAGACTATTAAAATTTTATTGAGGCGAAAATAACGCAAAAAATATCATTAGTGATTTTTATTATTTTCATTGCAGAGAAAACAATATTGAAACGCAGGTCACTATGAATATCTATTTTTACATAAAACTGAATTTTAAGAAGATGCATCGGAAAAATGGGTTTTAATTTATAGGCAGATTTTGTAAAAAATTTCGTTTCTAAACCTTTAAAATTTGCATGAAAAATAAACGAAAATTCGTTTACATAATTTGGCCTTTAATTAAATATTAACTTTATTTTAAGGCACCCTGCATAACACCCATTTTAACTTGCAGACTAGCCTAAAGTTTTTCGTTATGCATAATAAGGCTGTTAATATTTGCATCCTATATACAGAAAATATTATTTGGAAAAAACTTAAAATAAAAAATTAATATATTTAAAAAAAAAACTTGTTTTATAGCAGATAAATTTTAAACTTTTTGCCATTTCGAAAAATTTACAAAAAAAAAAGGGAAAACTTTGCAAATGGTAACGCTGAAATGAAATTTAATTTCTAGCGGGAATCTCTGCAAACATATGAAGAGAACATCCGTATAAAATTGCTCTTTTGCACACAAGTACATTAACGGTATTGCCATATTTTGTGAATATGTACAAATAAAATTTATAAGATAATTTTGCGTACAGTATACAATAAGGGGTTTATACGATGGTTAGTGAGTGCAAAGTGTGCAAACTATGCAAATGGTGGCAAAAGTACATACATACATATGTTTGCGCAACAATGCAATAAAGTATACGTATTTGCAGTTTGCTCGTTATAGTGCAAAAATAGTGGTGGATATTTGCCCAGTTGCAAATATAGGTAAAAAACTTTTGACATATCGACCGCTATATTTTTATGTGAAAAAAAGGAATATTTTAATTAAAATTGTTTGTGATTGCACTAGCGACAAAATGAAATAAAAACCTACATATGTATATGTAAATAAAGTTTCCCTTAACGGGAATAATAGTTCACGTGAAATTTTTTCCCTTTCACTAAAATTGTAATCGCCAATTTGTGCGTTGTTGTTGTGTCAGTGTATTATTTTCTAATTTTCTTCGCCAGTTTTTTTGTTCATCGGGAAATATTTCAGGTGAACAAAATGCTCATCTTTTATTCCCAATAAAGGTGATTATATATGAGGACAGTGCTGCCAGAATATTTTATGAACTGCCAGAATTTTTTCACATTCGGCTGAATTGCGAAAATTCTCTTCATTCACTTGTCTTTAAATACACTAATGACGAAAATTCCCGTAAAGTTAAAATAAAATGTTTAAACAAGCAAACACAAAGGTTTTTTTTTAACATTAGAGTTTCTATACAAACACAATTCAACAAATTCCAATTAGGAAAATTATTTTATTATTATTTCTTTTTTGTGTAGAAACGTCTTCAATAAAACCGATTGCACTCGGTTCACGAAGAGTGCCGTACGGACACAACATATCGTCGGTTGGTTTCTTGTTTGCTGCAGACATAATATATTTTGATTAGACTGTGCCGCAAACCAGAAACCAACCGACGATATGTAATACTATGCGATCTTTAATCGAAAATCTTATAGAGTAGAAGTTTTTAAAAAAAATGTTAAGTATCCGGTACTTTTTTAGTTTTGACGATTTCTCTTAGTTTTGGCGTTTTTGCAGTTTTAGCTTTTTTCGCGCTATTTTTCGTTTTTGGCGATTTTTTGGGTTTTTGGGGATATTTTAGTATTTGGCGATTCTTTTGAGTTTTTGGGGGATATTTTATGCCCCTATTACTGTTTACAACTCAACCAACTGTTTTTTGGCATTCGGAATTACAACTAATTTTAGTTGTATTCGAAACAATGCTCGAAAAGAATAGGTTTTTATAATATATGCTATGTTTTTTGAAAACTAGTAGCCATCACAAAACATTTTAAATATTTTAAGTTTTGGCCTTGTTGACAGATGGGATTAGTTGGCGTCTGGAATAATGAAGCAAAACTAATACAACTAGAGTTTTTTCCCCGTACTTTTTCATTTCCCGGGAAAGAGGGAAACTTTTTTATATATCCCGGGATCCCGCTTCATACAAATTTTAAACAATAAATTTGTTAGGCATTAACACAAATTTGATTAGAAAGCTTAAAACACCTAACTAAAACACATCCTATGTACATAAATATTCATATGTTAATTCAAATCGGGCTTAAAAACAAGAACTTTATTTTATTTTAACTTTTAGTTTTTAAATTCCTTAAAGGTTTTTTGCAACACGAAAAACTTTGTTATGTAAGATCAAAAAAGTAAACTTACAAATATAGCTAGCTAATAACATAATAATTACTAAAAACAAACATAAAATAAAAAATACTCGAGGTTTGAGATCGAAAACAGATCAATAGATTTGTTCATAAAATTGAGTTTTCCATGTAAAAAAATTTCATTAAAAACAAAAAAAAGAGAATAATGATTTCAATAAATTACTTTAGAAGCGGGGACCGAAAATAATTGTTATTTTTTTTCTTTCTGAAGAAAAGGCTACTAGAAAATAAACATTATCTACTTTAGGTTATTGTTAGCCATTATTGTGAGATATACATATATTATTATGACCGTTTTGTTAACTTTTCCAAATACATTTCAATATCTTGCCCTAAAAACCACTTAGAAATGCATCGATTACATCTAAAACACGATATGTATTCGTCTAGCGATAACCGAAAAATAAAATTAATTTTGACAATGGCCATTGGTAACCAAAAAAAACCATTGGTTGCTATAATACTCGTAGTTATTTATAGCAAAAAAATTATTCTCACTTACATATATTATATATTAGGATTATAACCATTATTTAAATTTATTAAATGGTTAATGGTTATTAAAACTTCTCGCAATTTCTCTTATAACTGATATGTTCCTGCTTAAAGCATCAATATATGTGACAAAATATATCTTTAAATCTAAAATTTGTTAGAAAAATCGCTGATCGATATAAATTTTCACATATGCCTAAGTTAAAGCAAATGTTCTATATGTAAAGTCGTCAACAATTTGTTTTTATTACTTCCCGGGATCTTGCAGAAAAAATCCCGGGAATTCGGGAAGTTTTAAAACCCTAAAATACAACTGATATAAATAAAGCAGTTGTCTCATGGTGAAAAAAGTTGTAATCCATAATAAAAATTTGACTACAACTAAGAGTCTGAACACAATGTTTGCGGTGCGGTGCGATTTCTCGTTGCGGGAGAGAAAAATAAACATAATACAACGGAAGACGGCTACGGCAAATACTTGTCATTGTTTGTTTAAATTTTTATAAATTTTTTTTGTGAATACATTTTTATAAAAAAATTACCCTTTGTGTTAAATATTTTGTAATGGCAGTAACTGAAAACAAAAAATGATTAACATTTTATACATTCGCAGACATATTTGATATATTTTTTAAACTTTTATATTTTATGACAAAAAAAAATCATGTTTTTTGTTACAACAATATTGTGAACACCGCCAATTATTCAAAAACTGTGGCAACATCAGAAAGAGAAAGAGTGCCAAAAATTGAGAGAATAAGAAAGTCCGCAGAGAAAATTAAATAGATTTTAATTTTATGCCGTTCCGCACTGCGGTTTTTTACTTCGAAATCGTATGAAAAACCGCACCGCAATAAATTATCGTTGCATTGTGTTCAGACTCTAAACTATCCATTTAGGATTTTTTAGTTTTAGCGTTTTTAAAAATTTCAAGAGTTTGCCTCTTCCGGTTTTCAAGATACAGCAAGTTGTCAAAATTACATAGTTCAAATTACATTAAATGACAGAATACCCTTTAATTTGTATTTCTTTTAATTTCAGTGTTAATTGGTGTGGCTGCAAGAAACATACTACATAATTTTAAAAATTTCAAATGTTTGTATATTATATTAGAATTTCAACATGTTTCGTTGCTCGCTTTACAACACCCTTTAAATTTTTTACAGTCATTTATTTCTTTTTGTTGTAGCGGCCAAAGTTTTACATATTTTGTGAAAATTTCAGTTCCTTAGCTCTTACAGTTGTCGAGAAAACAGCCAGTGACAGACAGACGGACATCGTAGCGAAAACAATAGGGTGTTTTTCACCTTTGGTGTACGGAACCATAAAGCTTAAATTAGACGTGACATAGCCATAACCAAACCAAAATTCAATTGCTTTCTATGGTGAGAGTGAGATAGACTCGCCATAACGCCATAACTCTCACCATAGCAACCAATTGAATTTTGGTTTGGTTATGGCTATGTCACGTCTAATTTAAGCTTAAAAAGCGTATGAAAATCTTTTTGATTCAGACACGCATTTAGTAAGTTAAACATTTTCTAGTAAGGTTGGATTCTATGATATTGTCTATTAGTTACGAGTATGTGTGAAACTATTTAACTTAATATATAAACGTGACTGAATCAAAAAGTTTTTCATTGGTATTTAGTGGTTACGCTTTTTGTTTTTGCAATTATTTGCCAAGTGTGACCCGTACCTTGACAAACTCGTATTTGGAAAAACAGGCGATTATAAATATGTACATATGTGGCAGCACTGACAAAAACAAAAACCAACAGTTAACAGCAACCAGCAAAGTTGAAGTTTTGTATCTGTTGGAGCCAGATAAATTGCACAGAATCAATTTAGCTTCAAATGAAAGCGGTGCGCTACGCAAGTACGTCTATAAAAAGCTCTAAACCAGAGAAACTGGCGCCGGTCGGCTATTAAAAAAGAAAATACATAAGTTTTTTGTTATACTTTTATACAAAACAAACTAAAGCAAATAATACTTAAGTATACACAACAATAAAACACATTCACACGTTGAAATTGATTTATTCGAATTTGAAATTGTAAAACATGTTGAAAGAGCAAAAGTTATAAAATGTGTGCAAAAGATACAATTTTCATTGAAGAAGAATAAAGGTAAAACAAAACCTGCCTATATCCGTATGATACGTAATTAATTGATTATAGGCGCTGCTAAAACAAACAAAAAAATAGTTTTAATTTCTTTTTTTGTAAAATGAAAAAATAATTAATAAAATAAGTTGAGTGCAAAAATTAATAATGTGTTTATTGTGTACATACATATGTACATAAATGCTAAAGAAAATGTTTATAATTATAGAATTAAATATTTGTAACTTAAATTTGGTGAAAAATCAATGTCTTTGCCACACTCTGCTGCGAGTGTTACTGGGGGCATGAGGCACATACTTACATATGTATGTACATACAAAAATTGCAAACAAGCAGAAATAAAATCCATCCACCACCCACTGTGACTGCCAAGTATAGACATGAAAAAAAAAACATCCCTAAAGCCTTTAAAAGAGTCATTGAGGTAGTTTACACGAGACTAATTTTTAAGCCGCACAATTTTTGTTTTTTTAAGAACACACGAGATTAATTCATCCCGAATAAAAATGTATACGTATACACAGCTTTGTGTGTGTTAGTGTTTTTCGCATTCATTTAACATTTGCAGTTTTTTAAGTTGTGTGTGTATTGGTTTTGTGCTGCTAATGCGGGGTTGTAGCTGGTTGAAAAATTATGCCAAACACAAAACTCCTCTCTTTGCATCTCTCACCGACAAACTGGCATGTTATGCCAGCACAATTAATCCCGTGTAAATCAGCGCATTAACATGAAAACATTTTTTCACTTGTCAAAAAACGTTGGAAAAAAACTCATACTTGCCACCAGGAACAAGTGCGTTTTGTGTGGCGTTTTGTTGCTGTTTAGTATCATAAAAATGATTCATGTGCTTTGCAAGATTGCTTTTGTTTTTTTTTGTTGGTCGTGTTATTTCTTGTTTAAAACAAAACGAAGTAAAATGCATTTCATACCTTCCTTCATGCAGCAAAATACACAGATGTAGAAAGAAAAAAAAAACTAAATGAAAATTATAAAAAAAAAATTGTACACAAGTAGTATCTCCCTTGTTTTAAACAAGATACATACATACGAGTATTTGCACAAACGACCAATATCACAAAATAATAAGTCTGAAAAGCCATTAAAAAAGCCAGAAACAACAGCAACAAACATACACACATAAGTACACAACAAAAATATTTAAAGCACAACAACAACAACAAAAACACATGAGACTGCGAAAAAATACAACAACAACAACAAAGGCCCCATGCAATTATGTGGCGCCATAGATACGCGCGAGTTATATACACAGATATGGGGAGAATCTGTTACACCAAAACAAGAGAATTTCCTAAACTTTATATAAAAAAAAACCAAAAACAAATAATAAATTGAGAAATCCAAAAACAAGTCTCTGTTGGAGAAATCAAATTGAATTGAGCAAGAATTAAAGAAATAATAAACAATAATAGTGTGTCTATCATAATCAATCGGTCAAGGTCGACTCGTTTTACAATGATTATACATAATAATTCTTCCCTAAAGCGCCAATAACAAATTAAGTTGTAATTGAATAGAACCAAATGCTCTAAAAAAGTTTTGAATAACTTCTTGAATTAAAATAAAAGTTCCTCTAGTCTAGTGATCATAAGACGCATTTTGGCAAACTGCAATCGCACATTTGCTCAAAGAACGACATATGTAGCTCAAAATAAATTCAGTAAAGTGCGACTGTAACTCGCACACGAAGGGTTCCGTACGGACACTACGACGAAATTTAGCCTATATAATCGGATATTGTACCTGATGTAGACAGTTCTTAAAAACTGTTAATTACACGGTTAACTTTTTTTTTTTTTTGGTTTTTGACGATTTTTTTTAGTTTAAGCGATTTTTCTTAGTATTTGCGCTTTTTGCTCGTTTTTTTGGCAATTTTTTGGATTTTGGCGTTTTTTTAGTTTTGGCGTTTTTTTTATTTTTGGAATTTTTTCTTTCAGTTTTTTGCGATTTATTTTAATTTTAGCGATTTTTTTAAGTTTCGGTGCTTTTTTCTCGTTTTGGCGATTTTTTTTTTTGGTTTTGGCGATTTTTTTGGTTTTTGACGATTTTTTTTTTTGGTTTTTGGCGATTTTATATTTTGGGATTTTTTAGTTTTAGCGTTTTTGAAAATTTTAAGACTTTGCCGCTTACGGGTTTCGAGATACAGCAAGTTGTCAAAATTACATTAACTAATGGAATACCCTTTAATTTTGATTTTTTTTTAAATTTCATTGTTAATTTTGTTTATCATTTTTATATTATAGCTGTTTATTTTTGATGCATGTTATAAAAAATTGGCCCAACTGGCAACATTGCTTGTACACAGAGTTGTCAGATTTAATATTTTTTCCCAACTGTTTCGCCAAATTGATTTAAAAAATCGCCAAAATCATTTTATGTATTTTTCTTAATATATATTTAATTATATATTTATTTTTATGTAACACTTTTTTAATATACATAAATTTAAAAAAAAAATATAATCGCATAAAAATTTGGCAGGAAATCGCCAAAATTAAAAAATTAAATCACCCAAAATTATTTCTTGAAAATTTTTCGCATCTAAATTCAAAACGCATTAATTACTATAATTAATATTATTTATTTTTATTTATTTATTTAATATAATATACAAAGTAAATTTGCATAGTATGGTGTTGCACAAATATGGGCGGAGTAACTAGACCATATGCCCAAGACTGTACTGTGACTGACTGTACGACCTATGTCTTCACATATCAAGTAGCAACGTGGTTGTTAAAGAAATTCCACAAAAAACCGCAAGATTATACGGTGCGAGCGAGACGAAAAACTCTCGAAGGCCAAACAACATACTCAAGCTTGAAAGCACTTAAGAAATAATTACGATGACGTGATAGATGTTCTCCGACCCAGAGCTGCTTAACGACTGTATATCAATTACTACGTTTATACGCGCACTATTTGCAAATAAAATTATTTGCAAATAATTTAACTCACTGTTTATACGGCATAGCAAAAGTACACAAACTTGGTAGCACTTCTATAGAAAGTTTACTTATGTTGACAAAAAAATAGTGTAAAATGCACAAAATATCAAATAATTATTTGTTTTAATTGTTATTATTTGCTTCTATCAATGTTTTTTGTGCAATATTTATCCATTTATTGTTTTTTCTTATGAAACATTTGTAAGCGTGGCAACCTTTTCCATTTTATTTGCAAATAGTGCGTTAATCGTGAATAGTTTTCTGAATTAGTAAGTCGCAATAAAAACAATAATATGGCAACAATTTCCTGTTTTATTTGCAAATAAGCCCTGCGTATAAACGTAGTAAATGATAAGCAAACACATACATATGTAATGTAAAAGAGAGCAAATTGCATGCTCGTACAAATGTACGTGTAAAAAAGAGCATAACAAAGTGCCCACCGGCGGCCTTTCGATGATCAATGCTGTATATATAATTAATATAATATAAAAATCAAATTGTTTTAATTTCTTGTAGGCAGAGGTTATCTGCCATTAAAAGAGCGGCACACTGGCTAAGATTTTATTGGATTTCAAATAGAGATATCCATATTATGAGACAGCAAATCTGCATTTAAGTCCCTCATAGGGGTGTACACCACATTCTTTCTTGTCCAAGAATGTCGTAAAGCCCTGGATGGACTTGCGCAGCGCTCAAATATCTCGTTAAACTGGGTGCATGGACATGGGACTATTTCAGGAAACATAGTTGTGGATGACCTGGCAAAGGGGGGCGGGAACCCTATCAAGAGAAGTCGATATCGACAATCTTTGTGGGTTCCCACTCTGATCCTGCAGGAGACGTTTCGATGTTATTTTTCTTGAACTAGCTCAAAACAGATGGCACAATGAGTCCACCTGTGTAATAGCGAGAACCCTCTGGCCTCGCCAGGACTCCCTTAGAACGAGAAATGTCATGAACTTCAATAGGAAGTATTTGAGGATCATGGTGGCCACGTTCACCGGTCACTGTACCTTCGAAAACCATGCTAAACGTATGGGTCTCCCGTATAATGACTACTGCTACAGTTGCAATGGCGAGGAAGAAGAAACGGAAAGTATCCTGCATCTCCTGCGTCTTTGTTCCGCTCTGGAGGATCTCCGTCTGCACCTCCTTGGCAGAATATCCTTCGGAAGCTTATCCGAGTTATCGGAAATCGGGCTCAAAAACCTGAGCCTCTATATTAGGAATAGTGGTTGGTATAATCGCTGACCCCCCTCCCCCCTTGCCAAATTTCTTGACCCACTCTATCTCATAACTCCCTGAACAACCTTTATCTCATTTCTACTTCTACCCTTCTCACCCTCCTCTTGTTCTCTCTCTCTCTCTATCTTCTTTAAACTTACAGGTAGCACAAAGGGATCATTATATTGCACCCAAGTGAGCTGGACTCTAATTTTCTACTTTTCCTTGCCAGCAGCCTGCTAACCTAACCTAAGTTAATTTCTTGTAGACGAGTTTTGGTGGGATTTATTTTTGAAACTACTCCTTCAACAAACTAATTTTCCTGAATTACCAAAATTTTGAAGTCTAATTTGGTTAAAAAAAACAAATAGCCATAAAAATCGCCATGTCACCAAATCACAGGCTACGTGTGGCAGCTATGTCACCCTTCATCCAAACGGGCTCTAATAAGAATTGTGTTCCACGAAATAGTGAAGATTGAACCGCTAGCATAGTATTAATAATATAAAAAATTTTCTTTTCGTCTCAAAACGAAGCATACAGGGTTTAAGCTAGTTAAGTAATTAAAAAAAATATTTAGAATGAATTTTTGTTATTTACATTGTAATGAAAATTTCAAAACTTTAATAAGCGGGATAAAACGGGAAAGAAATTCGAAGCGGTATCGATCTATGAAAAGCGGGATATCCTGTCAGGTTAGGCATAACTCAAAATAGCTAACTAGTTTTATAGAAAATAAATTTTAGGGTTTCAATTTACATACAACTCAAGAGGCTCGTGTTGCACAGGCCTTTTATATGACATTTTTATACAAGATTAAATATGAAATAACGATTTTTTTTTCTGGATTATTAATTACAAAAACGCATGTTGGCAAAGTGAAATATCATCTTAAATCAGGAATTTTCAAAACGCTGAAATTGTACTAAACATTTTTAATTTGAATTTAAAGACAAAAATATTTCGAAGGATAACGATTGGGGTGATTAACTACTTAACCAAAAAATGTAGTTTGGGGGAATTTCGCTCTGAAAAAATCTGGCAGCCCTGACAACACTACGAAACCAGTGATGCCAACTTGTTTTGGCTCTAAAAGCACATCAAAATTAAAAAAAAAGCACTAAAACTTAATTTTGAGATCTAAAAAGCATAAAAAGCACTAACGTCCCTGCAGGAAATGGAACTCACACAATACTAGCCACGTGACCGATCCCCAGTCCGAGTTCTAACACTTCCTATGAAGTGGACCAATAATCACTTTTCCATGGGAATGGCCTAGGATGGGGTTAATTGATACTTTGTATGCACCTTGTGACTTATCACTTAACTATCTTATAGGGACCTATTCAATGTAGAATATAAATTATATATGTCATTCCGACATTTATGTAACAGTAACAACGCAAACTTGAACTTTTTTTTTATTATTTTTCATTTTCAATAAAAAACAAAATTTATATTCAAACTATCAAACTACGGCATGGCTGGCTAGCACACTACCTACCTGATCATAGGGGCAGGGCACTCATATTTCAAAAGTATAATTAAGTACCAGTTAAGCTTAGGTTAATATCTAAGTATAGTTACGGGATTTGTTCCAGAGTGACTTGGCAGTCTATTTATACTGATTCATTGTTTAACCTTCACAGTGAAGAGATGTCCCAGCGAAGTCTTTTTTATATACATATGTATATACTCAACAAAAAAAAAATAAATAAAAAATATTCTTAATACATAATTCATGCCCCAGCGGAGTGTTTCTTATATAGACAAACTAAAAGAAAAAAATATTCGTAGTAGATATAATATCTATATAATATTCGTAATAGTATCCTATTGAACTATGGATGAAGTTATGGAAGTGAACGAACAAAAGTGTGTTCAGGTAACATTTAACCTATGAAGAGAGATAGAGAGAGAGAGAGAGAGAGAGAGAGAGTTGTTCCTCAACATTCTCAAGTGAAATTCCTTGGTACACACCTTATTCGACGGCTTACATGGAAACATGACTCTCTAAGCTAACACAAATGAAACTTAAATTAACTCACGATACATTGGCTGATTAGCTAAAATTAAATTCTCAGTCTAGATGGTAAACTTTTGATATACTTTTTTTTTTTTTTTCAGGCAATTAATGCCTACTACTATTACTATGTGTTACCTTCTTTAGGAAAGTGATAGTGATAGAGAAGACAGGTGGTGAAGGGAGAGATAGAGGAAAGCTTCATTTTTTTTTTTTTTTTTTTTTACAACTCTGCTTTTTTGCACGTTTGTAATAATGCAGTGTTGCAGCGCCTCTCTGATGTTAAATGAGGCTTATTAATTTTATTTTTTGAAGCTGTGTTTTGTAGCCATTTTATTGATTATTTTACTTCGCCGATGATTCTGCTACACAACGAAGGAGGGCGCTCTGATGTTACATTAGGATTAGTATCTGCTGAAGTCGGTATAGTTCAGTGACCAGTGACTATGCCTTCATCACTTGAACTTTCCTACCACAGCTGATACAAAGGGACACTAATGCACATCAGAAAAATGCGTGGTGTTGTTATTTAATGACTGTTGGATACAGGGATTGAACCCAGGACCTTCGGTTTTGTAGTCAACGTGCTAACTACTTCAGCCAACGCCACCCTCCTTGAAACCTTTATGGTGTTACGGAATTCAGTTACATGTAGGTAACCCTATCAGACATCCCACTTTTGAAATTTCCAATCTCTTATTAGATTTTTATTAAAATGTAAGTGATAAAAATTCAATCCAAAAATTTTTTAAATGTAGTTATTGCTTGACTATCCAAATAACTGTGTGCTTCGTTACACCCGTTTTGAGATGAGGTGTCACTCTTTTAGTGCAGTTACTCGTAATTTTTAGAATACAATTCTCATTATTATGTTAATGCCATGAAGAGTTTCAAAATTATCACTGCATTATTTTCTGTCGGAATCGTCGGAATTTCAAGTTTGTGCTTGTATAGATTTATAACCCTTGACACAAACCTTTTAACTTGGAATTTTCTGAGTCAATGTTGGCGGATAATATTGGTCATTGATTTATGTCCAAGTGGTCCTGTAAAAACGTGCATACTCAGAGTTTCTTGAAGTTCGAGTTTTCAGGAGTTCTTCAAAAAACTTTAACTTTAAACTGTGCAAACTGTTAAGTACATAGCGCTTTTTCATATTTATTTTTCAATCCCACTTTTTGAGGATATATTCTACAAAATCCCGCTTTTTGCCACATCTGGGCACGTTAGCTATGGGGCACAGCTTCAGCTTCCAATGTAGAGAAAATCCAACGAACAAAAGATATATTTATACTATTTGATAGGTCCTGGACTAAGCCACATCAAACATGTTCAGTGCCATTTGCTACAATACTAGAACGATTCCCAATTCAAGAAAAATGTGAATATGTAACCATTTACACGATATGTCTTCTTTTCACCATACACTTCTCCCTACTTTTGTTAACACTCCCATTTTCTCAAGTCATAGGATGAGTACGACGCTTGGTTCAATTGTCACCAAATTTTCTGCAGGGGTGAAAAACGAGTGAAGATCCAAGTCAAGTTGAAAGCCTCAATATATATAATATCTACATATAAAAAACTACACTAATTGAAGTTTAATAATGTATAATATTTTCCAAGCTATTTTCTATTTCGACAATAGTATCAATTTCTTTAATGAAATATATCAGACGAAAAAGGTATCCTTTACACTGAAAAAATAATAAAAAAAAATAATACAGCAAGAAATTTATTATTCGGCACATTTATGACAATAATAATTTGAAATTCATTTGCTGGTGGTTCAGCGTTGTCTATATGCATTTCATTGTTGCTGTAACAAATCGTCAAAATGTGTGGTCGAAGTCTACTGACGATTTGTTACAGCAACAATGAAATGCATATAAGTATATAGACAACGCTGAACCACCAGCAAATGAGTTTCAAATTAAATACAACAAGTTTTTATTAAAGTAATTTTAAAAAATACACAAATTTCTGAAAAGCACTATTTAGTGCTTTTTCTTAATTTGGCACTAACGCTCAAAATTTGGCATTTTAAGTCTTCAAAAAGCACTAATAATAGCGCCAAAAGCACCAAGTTGACATCATTACGAAACTTTATATTATAATGCAAGCCATACACCTTGCGACCGTTGGTACAAACACGTTGGATTAACAAGTACAACATTTGAGCACAACTCCATTTCTTAATTTTTTTTGGAGTCAACATGACATCGGGTGTTATGTCGCGTATTGTAATGGATGGTTTTTTGGCGAGAAAATAAGAAGAAGAACGTAAAAAAGGACAGAAAAAAAGAATTTGGTTAAAGGAGTGATTTATATAAAAAAAACGTATTCTAATAACAAACTTTTGGAAATATTAAAAGGAAGTGAGCCAATGGACTATAAAAATTACACGTGGGTGTCAGACGAAGTATTCAATGACCTTTTGTCAAAAGTTCCGATGCATATACAAAAGCAATTCTTCCGCGCAAACTCTTATACAATTATATGAAATCACTTATTTCTGAATTCTCCATTTTATACGCAAATTTGAATTCGAGCGCGATGTTTTTCATATGACAACAACGAAAATAAGAACAAAATGAAATGAAGTTGTACAAAAAACTCCTAAAAAATCAAATCTTTTTAATCTTTCGTACATACGACGACCCCACACACTTTACAATCTTATACACAACTTGCTCATGCCACAGACCATGCGACCAACAGTCGCAAGGTCTGTGGCTTGCTTAAGAGCGCTCTAATACTCTTCCTTAACACATTTTAAAGAGAAATAAAACATCTAAAGAGATATTTAAATCAATTAAAACAATCTAACGCACAACAAAAAGATCAGTAATGTTTTCAATTTGACTAAACAAAGCACCGTAGAAAACTATTGGAAAAATATCGAATATTGAAAGACGAACTACTAATGAGAATGCTTATCACGATTGAAAGCAAGACATGCCTTATCTGTTAGACACAATTAATAATATGTTGAATGCCTAAGGCGAACCTCGAAAAAATACGAAAAATGTGTGTACAATTCAAAAATTAATTTTACAACAAACCAGAAAGACAGACAGACGCAAGTAACGTGGTTGCACCCATCTTTTTCGATTAATTGTATCCCTATAATGCGTCTTCTTATAAACAAATAACAACAATATTTATAATAAGTATTTTGCTTTTGAACTTATTTGTAGAAATGTGCAAATGTCTCCATAATGGCACTACTTGCAGAAAATATTGCTCACTAACAATAAAACATATCATTAAAGGAACAGGAAGGATCCTTTAGTAATAAACAAACACAAGCATTTCAAAGCCCCAGAAGAGCAAGAACGTAGGTAAACAATGTCTAAGCACATACAAATTGTTTCTCTGTATTTTATAGTTTTAATCACTCTGGGGAAGTGTGGTAAGTTATGGTGATTTTTGAATTTTTTTTCTTTTATTCATATACATAAATCATTAAAACTGCAGCTCCTACGCCATTTGGTTGCTTGAGCTTTAAGGAAGACGATCGTATACTATTAGATGAGGACGATGATAATGATGAGTATGATCCACCACAATTTGATTCATCTGGTTTGACAGCCAAGGAATTACAAAATGCTGTAAATACGAAACTGGATACGGAACCATCAACAACGCCCACTTATCGAGTGTGTTCAGCTGATTATACATTTTGTTTTTCCCTTTGGAGTATCACCACCAATGGAACACAGATTGTCAAGCAAGGTAAGAAAAGTTGATTCTTTAATATTATCAAAAGACAGATAAGTGTGTAGGTGCAACTTAAAAATAATAATACCCTTATGTATGTATTTAGATAAAATAAAAGTTCTACTTTATGAAAGCTGCGAATGCGTTTATGCATGAAATCTGCTAGTATCTCAGATAAATGTTTGTTAAAAATAAAAAAAAATAGTTTTATATAAGTTAACCTATCCACCTCTCAAATAATAAACATTGTGTTGTGCAGGCCGGTTATACATATTTGCCGACTTTTTGCCCCAAAATTATCAGAGTTATGATTTGCCGATTTTTCGATAAACACTGAAAACACGGTAACATTGTTTGGCAACACTGTAATACTTGTTACATTAAGAAGAGACAATTGTTTATAAGTCAGCGTTTATAATTATTTTATATTTTATAAAATGGGCCAAGTTCCGGCCCATGCACGCAGTGTGTATATTTAAAGGAAGCCATTCGTCGTGTTTTATCCCCCTCCCCCATATAACTTTGTTCCCCTCCATCGCTTCATAAGCTTCCTGAGATATGTGCATAGTTTAAGACTTACTAACTGACGCACTGACTGACTCACTCATCAATATTGTGAGGCACTTCCGCTTTACCTAGAACCTATAACTTAACCACTTAAAAAATTTGAAAACTAGAAAATTTTAACCAGGGGCGAGACAAATCCAAAGATTTTAATTCAAGCGATTTTATTGATATTTGACATACATGTTGCGATAATGCAAGGTTATAAAAAAAAGTGGTCCTTAACACGCCCATAAAATTTAAGCCTCCTATTTCATGTACTTCGGCTCAGCACATTTAAATATACTATTTATGTCGTGTTTCCAAAGAAACGCGACAGGAAAGATAAACCGTGGCCAAAGAAAAGCTTGAGCTTAAAAAAGTGGGCGCCATTACGCCCATAAGAGCAAAAAATTAAAACTTGCGTCAGGGAGCTGAAATTTGATACACAAGTAGGTTTATGTTAGGAAATAAGTAGAAAAATCGGAAAACCCGGAAATTATAGCCATGGAGGCGAGGATACGCCCATAAAGCCCAGAAAAAAACAAATCCAAAGCGTTTAACCCAAGCGATTTTATTGATATTTGACATACATGTTGCGATAATGCAAGTATATAAATTTTGGAAACATACTATTACAAAATTTCGCATGTTATTGGGTCCTGGTAATGATACAATAGTCAATATGAATAGAAATTTTAAGTTTAAAAAGCTTTATTAAAGAAAACTTTTTAAAATGTAGTCAGATACTCACAAAAACATAAACATGAAAAAGGGCCAAGTTCCTTTCCAACATTTCGGCCATCAAAATAGTGAGTAGTGAGATAAAAATGTTGACCAAGTTCTTGTTTGGACGAATACCTATCACTGAAATATGCTATGCATTGCACAATAATATTGGAAATGTATGAGTATTTTAACTGAAAGCAAATAGTTCTTAACGTTAATATTTTTCAATTCGTTAGATTTTTTTCTCGAAAATTTTTATATTTTCATTTGTAACGGGTGGTCGGTCCATTTAAAAGTTTAAATTTAAAAATGCAATAAAACAAAACGACTTTGAAAGTTTGCCAAATTAATTTTTTTTGTTGCGAAGTACAATTGTTCCGGTTAGAGATGGAATATTATTTCATTGATAAGGCTGCCGCGGCTGACCTCAAAGTATGGTAGTGGATCGGAACAATTTTCGAGCACTTCTTTGAGTGTATGGTGGTAGGGTTTGTCGGGATAGTACTTTTCTTTAACGGCAATTTCTGACCAATTGTATTTGTTTTGGAAATAAATTCCGAACAAATCCCAACATTCCTCAAGCGTAAATCGATTAATTTCATACAGTGGAGATAATATACTGAATTTTGTGACAAAATAGAATGACACACATAAGTATTGCCAGATTCAAAATAACCGGTGGTTCAAATTTAAACCGATATATTGCCCACCCTTTTTTTTTTGTTTTCCGTTTACTTCAAGACTTTGGCGCGTAGTCATAGTCAAAACAAAGTACACTTTAAGAAATTAAAACCAGTATTTTGTATTTGATTTTAATAAAAAATATGTATGCATGTATTTTTAGGTTGCTGGAAAGAAAGCACAGAAGGTAATGCCACCTGCAATCATTCGGAATGTATCAGTTCTTCGCCAACATCCACTTCGCGTAACAGTTCCATGTATTATTGTTGTTGTTCGGGTAATTCTTGTAATAAAAATGTATCCGTAGTGGAGCCCTCATTTTTGGAGGTAAAATAGCGAGAAAAATATTAAAAATAATAATAATTGTGCCAATAGACTCAGAAATTATTAATTGATATTTATTTTGCAGTTGTCCAAGACAAATTTTGCCGAAGCTTCAAATTTGTTAAAACCCAAGGACAAATTGAAACTGTCTACCGCTAATCTCTGGTTGGGAGTGTTAATAATGTGCCTATTTATAACGGTCCTATCGACATTTATATACTTCCGCAGCATAAGGGAAAAACCGGAACCAGAAGAAGCTCCCTTGGCACCTTCGGGTCCCGGCTACAGTTCCAATTTACGCAATGTGGATAATTTGAATTTGATTTGTATGCTGGATAGTGGCAAATACGGCACAGTTATGAAAGGTTTGTTACATGATCAAGAGGTGGCTGTTAAAATATTTCCCGAAGCCCATCAGCAGTATTTCATTAATGAGAGAAATATTTATTCGCTGCCTTTAATGGATTGCCCAGCTTTATTAACATATTTTGGTATACATACATGGTATTATTTATATGTTTCAAAACTTTGCGTTAACAATTGCAACATTTTCAGGTTATGACGAACGTCATACGATGGAAGGCAAGATCGAATACCATCTGGTTTTGTCATTGGCACCTTTCGGCTGCCTGCAAGACTGGTTGATAGCAAACTCTGTAAACTTTGAAACATTCTGTGGCATGGTCAAAACTATTACGCGTGGTCTATCACATCTACATACCGAATTGAGAAAAGGCGACGAACACAAATCCTGCATTGCACACAGGGACCTGAATACTCGCAACATTTTAGTTAAGGCTGATCGTACCTGTTGCATTGCCGATTTCGGTTTTGCATTAAAAGTTTTCGGTCCCCGTTATGAATACAAGGGAGAAGTGGCAGAAGCTGAAACAAAATCGATTAATGAAGTGGGAACTTTACGTTATATGGCCCCTGAACTCTTAGAGGGCGCTGTAAACTTGAGGGACTGTGAGACTTCTCTTAAGCAAATGGATGTTTACTCTTTGGGCTTGGTATTGTGGGAAGTGGCGACACGTTGTTCAGATTTCTATCCTCAGGGACAGGTAACGCCACCCTACAAAGCTCCCTATGAGTTGGAAGTTGGCTCACATCCTTCTTTCGATCAAATGCAATCGTTGGTTGTAAGACGTAAGGCTAGACCGCTATATCCCACTGGCTGGGGAGGTGGTCCTGCAGCAAAGTTAATAAAAGATACTTGTGAGGACTGTTGGGATCACGATGCTGAGGCACGTTTAACATCACTGTGCGCCGAAGAGAGAATGCATGAAGCCGCTACTATCGGAGCTCGTTTAAATGCCCACTTGACGGCTACAACACCTCTGCTGAATACCAACAATCTTGGCACTACACACACGGACACAGAGTCGTTTTACGAGCACAAGCCTCGTTCCCCAAATAATATTGAAACTATTACCAACGATACTAATAGCGTGTTCAATCCACCGCCAAATATGAAACTGTTTCCGTACTTAAAGGACAACAATGAGCACGCCTCAACGTCTTCGACAACCGAAAAAAATCATTTGATACAACCACAACAGCAACTGCAACCTTATCAGGGTAGAAATCCCTGCCAGGAGAGAAATCTGGCACCCAAAGTGACTCAATATCCGCAAAAACTGGTGCAGAGTAGCAAAAAACACAGTTTTCAACAACAATCCGGCGAGGATAATAGCTTCTCCTGTTTAGACGACGACGTTTCTGTGGAGGAGTTAATTTCTGGCGGCAACTCAAAAAAGTTTCCTTCGCTCCAACAAGAGGAATCTTCCCAGCATATGGGCCAAGGTTTTCCCAAACAACAAAACACCGATCGCAAACTTAAAGGTTGGCATGGCGTACGGGCTCTCATTCAAAAACGTTTATTTCGCAAAAACGATGGGCTGGAGAATTTCGACATTTTTCGTCACTTGAATGGAGGAGATGAGAAGTCAAATCTTGTAGAGAAAAATCTCAGCAACAAACCGGTTATTATAAGTTTCATAGATAAGGAGAAAACGAATTGTGATAAACAACTAAGCAACGGTCATGTACCAAACAAAAGGCCAAATAACTTGGACTTGAGTCCGGTAATACAAGCGAATGGTTTCAAAATAACTCCCAATCCCACACCACCAAAGGGTTTGCAGTCGAATCCAATTACCACGATTGAAGAAGAAGAGTTACACATTGGCAACGAGGGACTGGAGGTTGCAGATACCAACAATGGAGATGTGGACGAAGTGGATGGTATTGTAGAATATAGACTCAAAAGTTTAGACATACGAAAGTCCACACCTTCTCATCTGGTCACTAGATCAAGATCAACAAATATGTCCATTGATACGAGTACATCTGCGGAAGCAGAAGATCAGAACATTTCAGCCATTGAAAACAACGTCGTTATAATGAGAAAGCATCACTCCAACTCCGAACCTCAATTCAGGCGACAGCGAAGTTTGGAAGTATTTCGCGAGGTATTCAATGCACGCGGCAGCAATGAAAGACTACGCGATCCCAGTCAACGTGTCAAGACACCCGGTGATGTTCCGCCTTCGGTGCGTAAAATTAGAGCTTCAAAAACTTTGAGTCTATACGATGATCGCATGATGGACTCTTCGCTCCTAAATGCACTCTAGCACGAAGAGGTTCTGCTCTTGGAACTTTAGGAGCAGAACTTTTGATACTCACTGAGACCGAAATCATAATCATGACAAACACAAATATTACACTACAAATACTAACATGTATCAGACATATTCTTAGACTAAACATCTACTACCAACAACAATACATATTTAAAACAAGAAAAAAAAACGTAAAATCAAACGACCAAAGTTACAAGTTTCGTAGTATACTTAATTGTAGCCCCAGATTAAGTTCTAATTTAATCAATTCAATTAAGAGAGAACTTTGTCTTCTTTTTCCCATTTTCGAAGCGAGCAAAAAGTATATGAAAGCAACTAAAAAGTGTTAAATGTATTTATGTATGTATGTATGAAAAGTTGTATGTACGAGTATGTATTTAGTATGTATTTCTGTAGCAACATTTAGTTTAGGATTCATTATCATTATTGTTACATATGAATACATATAAGTAAAGAAAAAAAACCTTTTTCCACACGCAAAGTTTACTTTGCAAAGTCTTAATTCAGCTGTGTGAAAGACAAAGGGTGGCATACTATATCTTTCTGTCTTTCCCTCAGGGGTATTTGCAAAGTCTTAATTCAGCTAGCAAGTACTACTATATGTCTTTTACCCAGCTGAATTAAGACTTTGCAAAGTAAAATTTGCGTGTGGAAAAAGGGTAAAACTCAAGCAGATCAAGTCACTATTAAGCTTTAAAATATCTTGAGTTTATTCAAGTAAGACATATCTTAAGTTTTCTACAATAGAAAGCTGAAGATAATAAATTGTTTAGAATAAATTATTTTAAAGTTGTTTGGGCGCAATAAGAGCGTGAAGGAAGAAGGCATTATTGATTGTACATTGCATTTGTATATTATTATTTAAGTTAACATTATTATTGACGAGAAGCATTTTTATGTTTTTTTGGTTAAGCACGTCTGGATGCACTTCAGTAGAGTTCAGCAAAAAAAAAAATTCTTGAAAAACGTTGAAAACAAACTCGAAATATTATTCGAGAATTATTTACACAAACATAATAAGCTTAGAAGCCTCGAACAAACATTTTAAACTCACAATAAACGTTTTTTTTTATTGATTGATTTTGTATGTGTTTCTATTTTTCTAATTACACGTGCTTAACAAACAACAAAAAAATTCTTTATTACTATTATTGTATTAAATAAATACACTTAGGTATCCTTATTATTATTACTATTGACTTGATCCAATGGTATGCTAAACTTAGTAAAATTAAGTATTGAGCCTCGTCTTCATATTATTAAATGTAGTTATAAGGTTCATATTTCTGCGAAAATTAGTTATAAACTGGCAACTTTTATCAAACATTTTATTCAGTTATTTATTTAATGTTGGCAATCCCCAAAGACAACAAGATAATCACAAGGCGAATTTAGTGCACAAAAAAGTGGCCGTTAACATTACAGCAACATACACAAACTTGTTGTAATGATAAGGCCACTTTTTTGTATGTATGTTGTTGTTATAATGGTAAGGCCATTTGGTATTCATTCGCTTTAGATAATCACAGCAAAAAAATAACAAAAACAAAGCCACCGGCGAAGAAACAACTCAAAGTACACAAAAATTAGTTTATCAGCTGTTAAATTTGAAAGTAAAATTGCTAGACAAGTGCAAATATCAAATTGAAAGCAAGCCAGAAAAACAAAAATTGGAAATTATTTTTAAGCGTTTATATGTATTTTCTTTACTTGCAAAGAATCTATATAGTACGCCAAATTTGTATTAACATCGCTTCCAATTCGCTGACTAGAAATCGTAAAATAGCGCCAAGTCTATCCAAATTTGCACTACTTTTGGATTGCAAATTCGACATTTTCATGACTTCTTGGGAATGTCTTCTTTTTACTGTTAATATACCCAGCTGGCATTTGGAAGATTATTTGACGAGCGCGATCATTGCGTGACTCTTGTTTTAATCATCCAGACGATTATTAAGGTAATATTACACTTTTCTCTTCTAATAGGTGCAATTGAGAGTAATTTTGAGAATTGTTGGACGACGGTCGCATCTATTTTACACTTCCAAATGATATTTATGCGAGTCATTAGGAGGATTGTTGGACGAGTATTTTTTATGCCACTCCACCACAATTGTGTTTTTCTCTTGTACATGCATTTTAGTCTTTTTGGTGGACGAGTAAATCAAAACAGTGCATTTTATGTCACTTCAAAATCGCCCTTTACGCATTTTGGCGATAATAAGCCAACTTTATGTTTATGAAAGTTTAGCAAGAAAATGTTATTTTTACTTCTTTTCAATCAAATTTTTGATTAAAGCAGAATAAAAAATTTATTTTTAAATTAAGTAATTTTTAAATTAAAAATTTTAGTAAATTATAACAGCCTTATTTATAAAAATTATTAAGGCTTTTTAAAGGTTTTTTAAAACAAATTTTCATATAAAATGTTTCCCATTAAGCCTTTATAAAGCCTTAATAATTTTTATAAATAAGGTGTAAATATTTATAAATATAAATTATAAATCCTTAATAATATTATAAAATTGAAAGTGAGTTTGTTTGTTTTTTTGTGACGCTTTCACGCCCAAACTGCTAAACGGATTTTGAAAATTCTTTCACCATTGGAAAGCTATATTACCAGCGACATATATAGGATATGTTTCATCCGGTTCGGAACCGGTTTTTAACATTTGGCAAGGATTTTTTCCCGAAAATATATTTGTGGGCTGGTTAGGGTAATTTTCGTTTCGGGTTCGGTTGTTTAACCAGTTTAAAACCGGTTTTTGAGTATTAATTAAATAGATTAAGGCGAGCGGAGCTGCTGGTAAAAGCTACTAATATATATTTGTAATGATATCGAATAAAGAAATAAGCCCAGTTGACGTTGCAGGGCTGAATAAAGTCTTGCTTGAAACAGCATTTAGTTCGTGCTTGTGACCTAAGAAGGAAGTGCTACCAACCAGCGGAATCAAGAATACATGATTTTTTTTTATTCCTATAAAAACAATCGTTTTTTATTAAAGCTTGTTTCAAGTAGGAATGTTTGGGAGCACCGTAAACGACTCATATGGAAGAGTCGCTCGCCATCATGACATATTTTCCCCCATTGTACTGAACTTGAGCGATCTGATTACGATGTCAGCGACGATTAATTTAATCGCCCGCTCCCATCGCGGAAGATTCTTCTACGATTGAAAACGCTAGCTGGTTATAGTGGTCAGTTTAAAAAGTGTGATTGGTTAAGACCATGACTCACTATCGTATGCAATAGCACGATCCACGAAAAATATACAATACTGATCTGATGAATTGTTATTGTATTTTGAAAATTGTCTCAAAAATCGCACGTTTGTATAGGATATTGTATCACGGGAGAAACTTGAACGTGTGGCCCCCAAGCTGGAGTTGATATATCGAGAATTTTCTACAAACTGCCGAAACAGTGACTCTATCGATAGTTTCGCATCTCTAAGCATATTAATCAAACTTCCAGTTGGTCGATTCTCTTGCTAGAATCGAAAAATTGCCGAATTTAAGCAACCCAAATCATGTCGTATTTGATAGTTATAACTTTGCATAGGAAAAAGTAAAATCAGTTTGTCTAACGTATCATCAAGGATTTTTTTCTTACCAAAATTTATTATTTGCGATTGTAAATAATCGATTTTCGTAAAAACAAAACAAACGAGGTACAAAATATGTGTCTGTTAAGCTTTTTTGGCGGTTATGGCGCGCTATTGTCAGTTTATTCAACCGAAACTGAAATTTGTTTTTAAATACAAGAAAAGCAAAGTTTCACGCCTTTTTTCCTTGAATTCTCTCTCAGATTTATAAAACAGAAATATGATCCCGAATCAATAATTTTCATAACAAAATAAGCAACATAATAATACTGAACTAAAAAATCATTGAAATATATTTATATTTATATTAGTTGTGTGTATGGACTCAGTTTATGTAGAACTTCACCACAAAAAAGGCCTTCTAGCAAATTTTTTTTGTAAAACAATTTAAAAAAAACAATAAAAAATTGTCCATTAATTAAATTTTACTTTAATATTTGTTACTTTTAAAGACTTGTATATACCATAAATTATAAATAATTATTTATTTAGATGAAAAGTTTAATACAGGAATCAAATAAAAATAATAACATGAATAAATTAAAAAAAAACTAGATTTACCAAATGGCTCAAAGAAAAACTAAAATGTACCATCTATTTCTTAAATGCTTGTTAAATTAACAAATAAATAAGCGGATTTCGTGAAGATATGTATTTATAACATAAATCTAGGAAAAATAAAATTTATTGCAGGAACAAACTGAATTACTGTATTAAGCTGTTCGATTTAACAAAAGTTATTAAAGATACATGATACACTTAAATGAAAAAACTAGCCTTCTATAAATTATATGTATGTATGTATATTATTTGTAATTTGGGTTTTTTATGACATTTTCATAGATTTTGTAAATTCAAAAACTGAAAATACCTTAAAACTATTTAAGATCCCGTAACATACAATAAACAAATAAATAAAGAAAATTCATATAAAGAAATATATATATATTAAAAAATAAACATAACAAAAAAAAGTATAGAATATTTAATTGTACTTAAAATTGCTAATTTATTTCAAATGTTTCAAGATCGAACGAAGCTTATCATTTGCATTGCAAATATTCAAATATTACATCCGTTGTTTTAGTTGAATGACAACGGGCTCACTTGGCTTGTTAATCAGCAAGGTAAGCACATCCATGTCTGTTTCCATGCCATGCCATGTTATTTCGTAATTGCGTATAAGCTGAGAAAGCAAAAATAAATAAATAAATTCGAAAATTAAAAAAAAAATCATACCCTCAACAACAGAACCAATATATTTTGCTCGGCCAAACGACGTGCTATACACGCACGCATGCCATGTCCAAAGGGCAAAACTAAATAGGGATTTATCTTGCTTCTACCATCGTTCAGCCATCTGTCGGGCTGAAAACTTAAAGCATTTTTGAAATTTTCCTCTAAACGACAAGCCACCATATTTTGTGTGACCACCACAGTCTAAAAAGAAATTAATGAGCAATAGAATCAAATACAAATACAATTATTCTACTTTTCTTATGTACTAAATACACGGAAATAAATTTTCTCCAATTGACACCTTTAATTTAATTAATTTCATTGAGTATATTTTAATTTTGTTTAAATATTTAACTAAGTCCATTAATCTTTTGTTTTAAAACTTAATTAATTAAAAAGTTTTTTTAACCGACTGGAGGATGTTATTCGTCTGTATTCTTAACCGACTTCAAAAAAAAATAATTATTCAAAAAAAAAAAAAAAAAAGATCTAGACCCCCAGATCTGTAATTCGAAACGAAAGAAAATGCTTTCGAATTTGTGTGCTTATAACATGTGAATTCGAAAGCATTTTCTTTCGTTTCGAATTACAGAGTAGACCCACTGGTAGAACATTTTCGAAAAATAAATTCATGGGACCAAACTGGAAGTAAACTCTTTCAAATAAAATCAAATTTTGAAAATCTGTTGGTTAAAAAGAAGTACGTGAAATATAAAATTAAATTTAATGCAATATTGTGTCCTTTTCAGAGCTCAGGGTGTGTGTTAAGTTTTGTAAAAATCGGTAAAATAGAACCATTTAAAATAAAAAATTTAATTTTAATGGGCGTGACTCTGCCCATTTTTTTAAATAGAAGTTTTGTGTCTATTTTAGAGCTCAAGGTGTATGGTAAGTTTCGTAAAAATCTGTTAAGTAGAACCACGTGAAATATAATAATAAATTGAAATGGGCGTAGCCCCGCCCAATTTTTCAACTTTATAATTGTTAAATTGCAAGAACCAACGGCTTTTACTAGGTTTTGTAGCAATCAAATAAGTAGAATATTATAAAAAAAAAATGAAACAAATTGTGGGCTTGTCTGCGCCCACTTTTTTTTACAATAGGACCAATTGGAAACTATACCCCTGAGACAAGATAAAATATTTTTATATGTGTTACCTATAATGATACTAAAAAGTGTTGATAATGGCAATAACTAAACGCATAAATAAGTAAATATACAATTTGCTAAGCCGATTGGCCCCGACTTCGAAAGTCACTATGGGTAACACATATAAAAATGTTTTTTTTTTTTTTATTGAATCGAAACTATTTTCAACTTTTTGGTGCTTATTTCTGAAGTCGGTTCTATTTTTTTTTTAATTTTTATGCAATCAAAGGTGTTTGGAGTTTGGTGTTTACTTCAACAACGACATAACTCAAAATTACTAGTTTTACAAAAAACGAGTTTAAAGTTTTCGATTTACACTTACTGCCAGTTTATAGAAGACAAGTAAAAATTCTCGTACGTCTATTTATATTGAGAACAAAAACAATTTTGAGTGCTTTTATTTTTGTTTTCAAAGTTGCTCTCGAGAGCGAGTAAACAAGCCCCAATGTTTTGATATTGTAGTGACGTGACATCGATGTCGGCAACTGGAATAACGATGAATATATAAATAGGCAGTTAAGGGAGAAAGAAAATTTAAATTTTTTCTCAACAATTGAATATATTTACGAGATACGAGTATTTGTTTGAACGTTTTCACAATATGAGTAACTACAAGCAAATTAATTCTGCAATATTAACTAAAAAATCGCCTTTTTTTTTTTGAGTTATGATGTTCTTGAAATAAATGAGCAATATGATATGTATGCACGATATGCCCATATGTATGGACAACTTACCTCTTTGGGTACATGATAACCGCCCAAGGTTAAGTCTCTATTTAAAATACGACCCACACCCACCGAGATGGGATTCATGCGAAACACTTCCTTTAACACAGCCCTTGTATAGGGTATACCCGACTTCAGACTATCAGACAAAATAGGAGAATCCGGTTGCTTTAGAATTTCCAAAGACTCCTCATAAAGCCTCTGCTGTATTAGTGGATGGCGGGATATGTGATACAAGGCAAAGGCTGTTGTATACGAAGTAGTATCAATGCCAGCCAATAAGAAATCCGCAGCGGTTCCTACCACATCGCATAAGTCCAAGTTGGGGTTACTCAAATACTCTGCTATTAAGCAAGTTCTCGTCAAATTGTTTGAGTTTTCATTGGTATTGGTTGAGGTTTCTTTGAAGAGCGAAAGCTTTTGGGACACCAAATCCACAGCCACGCTTTCCATATATTGCTGAGCTTTGCGCAGCTTTTTATAGCCCGGTGTCTCAAAGTAACGCCACAAACGAAGTCCTTGATCTGTAGGCAAAATATTGCTATTGGTAGTTTCGGCAGCCTCGATTAATTTCGAGGAGCGCGAATCACTCATTTGCTCCGACGCATCAAATGCATTTAAACGTTCGCCAAACGTAACAAGACAAGTTACTTAAGTAAAAGTAATTCAATCAATTCACAACATTCATATTTTCATTCCACATACATACATAGGTATACTTACATTCTAGATTTAAGCGCGCTAATTTGGGTAACACATCCGTTTCATGATTTTTTGGTAAAGAATCTAAAAATTCATTTGTCACTTTATCAATTTCAGCTAGAAAACTTCTTACACTTTTTGGAGCACTGATTTCTTTTTGCAATTCCGAGCGTAAGCGCCACCACTCAGAACCATTACTAAAATATGCATTTATAATACGATACGATAATGAAATTTGGAACTTACGTTGGCAATAAGCCGGCCGATCTATACACATGAGGACGATCTTTGCGATATTTTTCCAAAGCTAAATGACTTCTTCTCAAAGGATACTCTTTTTCATTTAACAAAGTTGCAATATCTTTGGGATCATACAGCCATACAATGTCTTCGCCCTTCAACATAGTTTCCTTAACAATAGGTCCATATTTTGTATACTTATCGGCACCGGCTTTGTGCAAGGCCTGCCATGAATATTCACCTACTACTGGTAAATACTTAAAGATATTTCCTAAGCCTAAAGGACCCCTTGGTCCTGGTATATTTTCATAGGGTTTGGCAAAACAGTTTTTTACACAATATGTTCTACTATTTGCTAATGAAAACTTTAGTAAATATTTCATTTTTTCTCTTCTTTTCTTTGCAAATATTTTATGTTTGTTTTATCTCTGCTTTAGAATTGACTGTGTATCGCTCTAAAGGCGGCTTAACGAACACTAAAGCGTCGCGTTTGTTATACACATACTCAGCAGAAATGCTAAAATAAATAAATCTGGTGAAGATGCCACAGACGTAGCAATAGCTGTTTCCCATTCGAAGTGATTAAATATAATAAATAAATGAATATGAGTAAATTAAACTAGAAACACATATGTACATAAATAAATGATACATACTTTGTTGGGTAAAAGGTAAATGAATAAATCATTAAATATGCATATAATTAAATAAAGAAATAAATAACGAAACAATAAATTTTGCTAATGGTGAAATAGTTCATCGAACTGGCCACATAATCCTCCAAGCGACCTTTATCGATTGGAGTAACTGAATAACAACAACAAAATACGTTCAATAATAATAAATTTAAAATATGTATTTAAAAATGTTCAAAATGCTCCCTTCGAATAAATTTTTTGCTACGTCAATGTGAAGTGCATAATAATGAAAGCAAACACGAAAAAGGTTTTTTTTAATCTCAAATTTAATCATAAACAAATCAGATATTTATTCTAAAAACTTTAAAAGAATCACATGAACGCACAATGAATGCAAATCATATAAAGCAAATCGTGTACAGCAAATTCTGTTTTTACGAGAACTTTGATTTAAAGCGTTTGCAAATAAATATGTCATTCTGTTTTTACGCGACTTAATTTCATATAAAAACGCGATCGAAAAATGTGTCTATTTTTACCAGAAAAATTTTGTTTTCCCTGGATTTGGAGGATTTTAAATTAAACACGAAAACCAACACCATTTCCCTTGTTTATTTCAAATAAATTTAGATGAAGGTAAGAGTGTAACAATTCAGTAAAATTTAAGTTTTGAAGGCCAAAATACTGTTTATGAACATAAGTACCTTAAAAATTCTAATAATTGGACCAGAGGCAAATTACGGTATTCGAAATCGAAAAAATTTCTATACAATTTTAATTGAGTTTGTATGCAAAATTCCGATCGATACCGAATACCGAAATTTGGTGCTTTCAAAAACAAACTGTTAATAGCTGACCTTATAGTGGGTTTTATTGTTCTTAAAGGTTTTGTCGTTTATAATAGAACATTTTACTCTAAAAACTTTAAAAGAATCAGATGAACGCACACTGAATGCAAATCATGTACACCAAATTCTGTTTTTACGCGAATTTGATTTAACGCGTTTCCAAATAAATATTTCATTCTGTTTTCGATGATTCCAAATATAATCTATGTCGTCTTGAAGCAAAGTACAAAAAAAAATAATCGAAAAACTGAAAAAAATACCTTTTTTAAAAATGGTCTAGCTCACAGATGGTCAACGCTAGAACCAAAATATGTTGGGAGTCATCATAAGACATATCCATAATCCATAATTTAAACCCATCGGTTTGTGGCAAAAATGAACTAGTGAACGAGTTCGACCCAAGTCCATCTTACATGGACTTTACTTGTTGAGTTATGATGTTTTTGCAGTAAGTGATTTTTTTGAAGCGGGAAAACTCAGAAGACCTTCTTAGAATTTTCTATTCAATTATGTACATACTATTATTATCTAATAGTAATGTTTTTGGTCGTTTTTTTTACAAAAATAATAGCAAAATCCATTAATTTGAAGTCTTCACAGAAAAGGTGGCGAAAGAAGCGAGAACGGAAGGCAAACCGCGCAATGACAACGCGTGTAAAAAAGATATGAATATGGAATGAAGCGAGCAGGATTGTACATCCAAAATAAGGAAGGTATCTTATAGTTCTTATTCACTAAAATTCAGTTTTTGAGGATGCTGTATATGTAATATGTAATAGTTTCACTTACATATCTGTTTTCATCATATTGAATGTGATGTAAAAGTATCTTGAGGCGGCTTTGGTCAAATACTATGGCACACAAACTTATTTCGAACACAAACAAAAACAACAGAGTAAATGTGAGATTGAATTATGAACTTGCAACATTTTACATTCATTTTACTCTGATTAATTTTATTAACAACCACTTATTTTTTCACTTTTATCGAACTTCAAAATAAACGACAGCCAAACGAATCAATTAATTAATTGAATTCGCCTTCTTTATTTTGCTCACCTTAAAACTGTGCTGCCAATTGATCATTTTCAACTTTGGTGGGAAATTCAAATTGAATTCAAGCGATTTTGCAAGAAATACTATTAAAACATGAATATGTTTTGATCTGGCATCTCTTTTTTAATAGGCAGACGGCGAATTGGATTCCATTTGCAATGAAATTTTGTCGCGCACAGTTTGTTCTTAAAAATTTTTGTGAAAAATATAATAAAATTGGTAAACAAAATATCAATTTGTTTCGTTTTAAGTAGAAAAATCAATCAGTATTAAGAAGCTTTCATATTTAGAAAGTTAGTGTTGTGTTATAAAAGGAATTTACCTCAAAATAGCATGTGTAACGGTAGATAGAGTAAAATGTTTGTGCAATTATTACATATAAAATGTAAAGCGGTTATTATAAGAAAGTTGTTAAAAGTGTTATTATGAAATAAGTGTTAAAAAGTGGAATGCAGATAATCACATAAACTATTTGGAGAGAATATAAAATGCAGAATTTACAGGTATGAATATATTCATGTAAATATGTATGTACGTACTATAAATGTACATACATAGCTATACACATATGTATATAAAGGGCCGATGTCGGCCCTTAAAATTGAACCACCCTGTATATATTGTTACGGAAATGGCCGTCGACAAGATTAATAAGTGTTACGCAAGAATATTCGAACAGGTCCAATATAAAGAAACATCCAGAAGTATTTAAATAGATAACTAAACGTACACTCGTATTAACATACAAGCACTATAGCAAACAACTATATACACATGCGTAGCACATACATACGTGATTAAACGTAAACAACCAACAACAACTACAAGGGTCTGCTTATTAAGAAGGTATACATAGCTACATGCATACATACATACATGCCTGGCAATTCCAACTAAAGGCAGAAATAAAAGTAAACAACCACTTAATAATGTATGCAAAGTAAATTTATATAAAGTATATGCAAGTACTCAGGTGATTAATTTTTTTCTCGTATAGTGTGAATGCATGAATGTCAAAAGTTGTTTACAATTTTCGTACGCCATTTTGTTTTGCTTTGTTTTGTTATACACAACTGTGTGTAGTGAAAAAGTTGAAATAAATTTTTACTTCAAAAAGGTGTTACAAAACATTTAAGAATAATTATATTTAATTATTAAAATAAATATGTAGCTCTTATTTTAGTTAGTTCACGTAATAAAGGCTTATCACTTAATAAATTTACTTTGGTTTTGTATTTCCATACATTTCTTTTTGTTGTATGCAGATCTGGGACTTGCATTAAATAAGCAAAAAAGGATTGACCATTTTCTCACACTAAACGAAATCAATACAAATGCGAATTTATTATATTAGAACTAACTTTGATAATTATAGTGCAATTTTTTGGCATTAAACTAAAATCTCTTCAAATCAATACATTAATATTGTGCTAGCACCAAATCACATGGCGAAAAATAGAACGTAAATGTGTACATACATAGTAACTACCCAGCAAAAAATTACACATTACCAACAGAACTACTTGCCATATAGTGACTTACTTTTCTGATTACCAAATTTCATTACTCGCTTACAAAACACATTACCTAAAATTTAAAAAAATTATATACAAGTTGCTAAATGAGGAGAATAATTTTTTTAGATTAAATAGATTACGTGAACAAGTTGCCAAATAAAAAAAATAAGTGCTTCCCAAGAATCGATTATTTTAGTCTCACGCCTTGTTAAAATCATTAAGTTGGTAATCCAGTAAGGAACAGCTTCCACCAAAAATGCTTAATTCCAACCCCGATTACCTTTTTTGAAATTTTTTGCTGGGTATGTAAGCTTTTTTCTATGTACATATCGCCACTTAAGGCAAAAATCATATTATGTACTACCATTTTTATAGTTTTTCAAGAGAAAGACAAAACTTGATTAAATTGTTCCAAGCGGTAGTATATTCCGTTTATAAAATCACCATTTTTTAAGATATAACTTTACAATAAAATAAACGAAAACCTAAGTTCTGATCTTTCATTTGTATGCACGTACTTATGATTACGTTTTATATAATTTTACTATGCACAATATGTGATATTGCAATGATATTGCATTACTTCATGATGTGCTTAGTGGCAATACAAAATAAGTGCATGTTACGCCATACGATTAGCTGCTAATGCAATATTAACCCATTACTTTTAAGAAATTTTATTTTAGTGCAAAAAATAGTGCACTACAATTATACAATTTAAATTTTCACAAAAATTTTTGTTTTTCAATCAGTGTTTATGAAAAGTAATGCAAGTTGCCCAGGTCTGGTTGTAATCATCTGTTTTTGACATTCATCCATTACTTTTACACAAACAAAGCGCATGTTGTTTTTGTATTTTCTTAGTTTTTGTAGACCTGCATATACTTTATATAAATATACTTTGAATGTATGCATATACACACGTATGTACATAGTTACCACAAGAACTTAATTACGCGCTTTATAAACAACATTGAAGATAATGATGATTAGGTCTAGACTTTGCATGAAAATTCTAGTGGTTGTTGTGCGAAGTATAAAAAGGGGTTGACGCATCCAACAGCAGTTCAGTTGTGATTAAGAGTTCAGTCGCGATCAAAAGTTAGTTGCGAATAAGTCAGTTGCGAAGAAGCTCAGTTGCTAATAAGAATTCTGTTGTTAATCAAGTGAGTTGACAATTAAGTTGTGCGCAGTCCGTGATTTGTGATACAACAGTGAGTTGATATTTGAGTCTGTGCTTTACAATACGTGAGTTGGAAATTGAAGAGACTATAGTACAGTCTATAGTGACAGTTAGAGTCTGTCGTGATTTGAGATTATTGTGGAGTCCCTTGAGTAAAGAGTAAGGGAGCAGCGAAGCTGATAGACGTGTGAGTGAAGCCAGCGAGTCCTGATTAGTGTATCAACTGTGAGAGTCTGCCATAGAGTTGTTATTGGTGTATCAACTGGAAGTGTCGGCAGAGTGAGTCTTGCGAGTGACGAGCAACAGAGAAAGCAGAATTGTGTCAACACTAGCGCAGCCAGTGGTCTAAGACGTACGTATACAACAGCGAAGAAGGCATAGTGGTAACCAGTTGTGAATATTGAAGTATCTATGTGTTTGTATTTAAGCTCTTGAATTGAATTTAGATTAGTGTTATTTATTAGTAAATAAAGATTGTATCATTCTTAACCCTAATTAGTACACTGGGGTCTTTTATTTATTGCAAATCTACGAATCTACGGAAAAGCGTTTTTAACAGAGAATAAAAACGTAACATTTGGTGTCAGAAGTGGGATTTGCAAATAAAAGCGGCACGTTTAAAAAAAGGTTAAACGTAAAGTAAGAGTGATACGAACAGGATAACCTCACACGTTTGATAAGGTTAAACGTGAATAAAACCACACACGTTTGAAAGGGTTAAACGTAATAATTGGTTTTGAGGAAAATGAAATTTCAAGAGCTTAATATGGAGCAACTCAAGGAAGAGTTGAGTAAGCGGAAACTGTCGACAACTGGTGACAAGGTACAGCTACAGGAGCGACTACTGCAAGATTTCCAGCGGCGCAACATCGACATAGAAAGTTATGAGTTCGACGAAAAAGAAAAATATGAGATGGAAGCATCCACTCCTTCTATTAGCACTTCAATCAGTACAGACATCAGCGCAATGTTAGCTGCTTTGATGAACGAAATAAAAGAAACCTCTCGAGCAACCAATGAAAAAATGGAGGCAAACAACGAAAAACTGCTAGGGCAAATGACTGAGAAGTTTCAAGAGTCTTCTGCCGAATTGAAAGCTGAAGTTAAGGCCACAAATGACACACTTGACAAATGGAAAGCGAAAATTATTACAAACGCTCAAGAATCATCTGGAGCCAGCAATGAGAAACCCCAGGGCAGATGGTGTAGAAATGCAAGTCAATAAATCGGACGAAGAGTTGTTTAACTTGGGAAACAGTGTCAACGAAGACATTTCTGGCACAAAGGAACACGCTGACGAAAAACTGAAGACAAAAGATGAAATCAACAGTGGTCAGTGTCAACAAGTTGGACGTGAGCGAAGTTTGCCAGAAGTTTCCAGCACAGTAGGGGACGTTGGTCACTTAGATGATAGTCAAGCTGTTTGTGACACGGCGGAATTAGCTATGGAAGAAATTGTCGCGTTTGCTCAGGGTAAAGAAACTGCTACCATATACGAAGTACGCAGCAGAAAAGCAGTAAGGATGAAGAAGACAACTTCTGTGCAGATCTTCAAGCGTGTGGTAAGGCGAACTCTAGTCGAGGGACAAGGTAGAGTCGCAGCCAGATGCCATAAATGTGGAATGGTAAGGCGAACTCTAGTCGAGGGACAAGGTAGAGTCGGAGCCAAAGGCCACAAATGTGAAAGGAGTAGTCATCTCCAGGGTATGGCAAGGCAAGCTCTAGTTGAGACACAAAATAGAGGCAGAGCCAAATACCACAAATGTGGAAGAAGTTGTCATCTCCATCTTAAAACAAGGCAAGCAGTAAAGGAAATACAAAGCAGATTCTGTACCAAGGGTTGCAAGTGTCAAGGAAGGTTTCAGCTCCAGCATACGGCAAGGCAAGCAGTAGAGGAAATGCTAAGCAGAGTCAGTGCTACCAAGGGCCGCAAATATCGAAGAACTAATCTCCAGCGCATAGTAATACAAGTCCCAGTTGAAAGCCGAGGCAGAGCCAGAACTAAAGCCAACAAATCTGGAAGAGGTAGTCGTCTCCAACGTAACTACAAGGCGTATAGAAAACGAAGAAAAAAGAAAAGCGATGATGTGCCTATTCGGGACGAATAGGCTTAAGTGGGCGGCAGTGTTACGGAAATGGCCGTCGACAAGATTAATAAGTGTTACGCAAGAATATTCGAACAGGTCCAATATAAAGAAACATCCAGAAGTATTTAAATAGATAACTAAACGTACACTCGTATTAACATACAAGCACTATAGCAAACAACTATATACACATGCGTAGCACATACATACGTGATTAAACGTAAACAACCAACAACAACTACAAGGGTCTGCTTATTAAGAAGGTATACATAGCTACATGCATACATACATACATGCCTGGCAATTCCAACTAAAGGCAGAAATAAAAGTAAACAACCACTTAATAATGTATGCATATACACACGTATGTACATAGTTACCACAAGAACTTAATTACGCGCTTTATAAACAACATTGAAGATAATGATGATTAGGTCTAGACTTTGCATGAAAATTCTAGTGGTTGTTGTGCGAAGTATAAAAAGGGGTTGACGCATCCAACAGCAGTTCAGTTGTGATTAAGAGTTCAGTCGCGATCAAAAGTTAGTTGCGAATAAGTCAGTTGCGAAGAAGCTCAGTTGCTAATAAGAATTCTGTTGTTAATCAAGTGAGTTGACAATTAAGTTGTGCGCAGTCCGTGATTTGTGATACAACAGTGAGTTGATATTTGAGTCTGTGCTTTACAATACGTGAGTTGGAAATTGAAGAGACTATAGTACAGTCTATAGTGACAGTTAGAGTCTGTCGTGATTTGAGATTATTGTGGAGTCCCTTGAGTAAAGAGTAAGGGAGCAGCGAAGCTGATAGACGTGTGAGTGAAGCCAGCGAGTCCTGATTAGTGTATCAACTGTGAGAGTCTGCCATAGAGTTGTTATTGGTGTATCAACTGGAAGTGTCGGCAGAGTGAGTCTTGCGAGTGACGAGCAACAGAGAAAGCAGAATTGTGTCAACACTAGCGCAGCCAGTGGTCTAAGACGTACGTATACAACAGCGAAGAAGGCATAGTGGTAACCAGTTGTGAATATTGAAGTATCTATGTGTTTGTATTTAAGCTCTTGAATTGAATTTAGATTAGTGTTATTTATTAGTAAATAAAGATTGTATCATTCTTAACCCTAATTAGTACACTGGGGTCTTTTATTTATTGCAAATCTACGAATCTACGGAAAAGCGTTTTTAACAGAGAATAAAAACGTAACAATATGTACTTAATTTTTTTCATAATTACGTTTACATATGTATATACGTACTTATATATGGATGCACTTGTACATATGTACATATATTTCCAAAGTTTAAATATTCAAATCATATAAATGAAGTATGTAATTTATCTTCCAAAGATCATTTTACAAATAGTATCACGCAAACATACAGACTTGACCGTATTCAAATCAAAATCGTTTGGATATGTACACGTACATAAGTTTGTATGTATGTATGTACGTTAAAATCTGGATTCTAGAATATTTTTACTTTCTTTTCTTTTGTTTTTTTTTACTTTCTATAACTCTGCATTGAACGAGATCTCAGCTTCCCTAAGTCCTAATTTACACTAAGCAAGTCTTATTGCTAAGCTGATTAGTTTGTAGGAGTGGGAGAGAGAGAGGAGGGGAACATAAACGATTCTTTTCCCCTCGTCTCTCTCCTAAAAAACTAATCATCTTAGGAATAACACCTGCTGCGTGTAAATTAGGACTAAATATTAGTGCGAATTTACTTCTTTTCTGAAAAAAAATTGCAACATATCGGAGTTAATTGGCGCTTTCCGTCAATAAATTACATACATATGGAAGTATGGACAATGTAGGCATGCAGAAGTGACATGAACATCGATTTCCTATTTGAATTTGAAATACAAAAATCCTTCCAAACATTGGCCCTTAATGACCCACGATGTCGACAACGTTCGACTTGTCGCACACTTCCATTCAAAACAAAAACAAATTTTAACATTTTGTTGTTTCAAATGTAAGCGTGCGACAAGTCGAACGTTGTTGATATCGTGGGCCAGGCCGTAAATTTATTTCCTCTGTGGTTTCCTTACTCAAAAATAATCCAAATGCTCGTACATACATACATACGAAGGTACGAGGGCTGACAAAAATATTTTCACAGTAAATTTCTTTGATTTTGATCTTTTATACATTTCAAATAAAAATGCACAGCCCGATAAACTTTTAACAAAGTTATTTAATTACATGTTTAAATTAAAATTTTATGCTCTTATGCAAAAACGATTGCTAAAGTTAAAGCATGCTTTAAAACCGGTTTTGCCATACAAAATTCGTTTATTAAACCAACTTTAATTTTAACAATCGTTTTTGCATAAGGGGGTTAAACTTTTGCTTAAGCCAAACAAAATTAAATACCAGTTCAGTTCAAGGTACAAATTCAGGTGGACCAAAGTACGATAATCACGCCGAAAGATGAAGTTTCTTTATAAAACTAAATTAATGTTGGAAAATCCCAACGAAACGTTCGATACATTAAAAATTAAATAAAAAACGTTGTCTTTTATTTACATTTTAAAAAAATTAATGACCTTGAAAGCCTGAATACCGGCCTTATTTATAAAAATTATTAAGGCTTATAATAAAGGGTTTTTAAAACAAATTTTCATAAAAAATTTTCTTATTGAGCCTTTATAAAGCCTTAATAATTTTTATAAATAAGGCTGTATGTACATCTATAAGACCACAAAAATTAATTTTTTTTTAAAACCAATTTTTATAATAGGTACTAGTTATATATCGACAGCTCCATTCTAAAACATGCTAAGTCAAATAAAGCAAATTTAGAGATAAACGCCTTCAAAATTTATTAATGATATATCGGGAATGTTTTCAGATATAAACTTGAAACTTTTTGTAATCATATAATAATTACAATATAATTTTTTTAGTTTATTTGAACCTTATAAATTTGTTGTAGATCATAGTTAAAAGTGTACCAGGGCCGTAACTGAATTTTATAAAACAATAAAAAAAACAGTTATGTTTTGAATTTTATATTTTTGAAAAGAAATAACTGTTATTTTCTAATTTTTATTTTTTAAATTAATAATAATTATTGTTTTCTGCTAATTTATTTTTGCGAGCAAAAATAAAAAAAAATTTTTTTTAAAACATTCTAGTTTTGAAAAATCTAGTTGAAAACAAATAGATGATGTCCACGTTGCCCGATATTATCATGTACTTGATTTTTTTTCTTTGAAAATTAAAGAACAATTATTTTACTTGTACTGGTACTGGAAAGTAGGAATTAATTCTGCCTTAAGAAAACCGTTTGAAACCCCCTATATCTTATAATGTATGTAACACGCAAGCAAAACGCTCTAACTAAAATTTGCAATGTTTTGCATGAAAAGAGATGCTAAAATGGACAATACTGAGTTGCATAATGCGAATTCAACAGACGGCTGTCAGATCTTATATTATTGTCAGTATTGGCATTGTACGGACAATTAAAAATTTGAAAGAAGAAGGTAGATTGTCAGTTCACACGGATTTTCATTTTAACCATAAATTATTTATATATTTTTTAAAATTCAATTTAATCAGAGTCTCACGTGACATGTCGCATGTTGCATTTTTGCCATCGTGATATTTAAATTGTCTGGAGATCTTTTTACGAAATTATAAATAAACCAGCTTTGTAACAATATAATTGTGCAATAATATCGCCAATGTGTATGTCATATTCGAAGGTGGCACAATATATTGGCAAATATTAAAATACTTTTGATTTTTATTGTACAAGCAAGACAATTATGTAATGTGGTGGCAACATTGTTCCATGTTCGTCAATAATATGTACAACAACATATGCAATAATATTGTATAATGCATGTTGCACGTGACCAATTTTATATACTTAGTTGCCATGATAACAAATCTTTATATTGTTCACTAAAGTTTTATTTATACAAATTTTATTAAATTTCTTTGTTTGTGATCAAATTTATTTCTCAATGTCGCACGTGACATAACAATATCCGATTTTGACTAGCAAAAACCTACAGCTAAATCGTGCAAAAGAAATATGTAAATGAAAAAAGCTAAATTTTGTGAATTTACATTCTAATATTTGGAAATGTTTCTCTATGAAAATATGATAAATATGATATGGTTCCATTAACTTTTATATTTTTGTTGTCGGCGGAACTTGTGGTGGAAATGTCCATATGTACATTTTTACTATGAGGTCATAATTTTTTAATCATTTCTTATTTTTGAATAATGTAATTATATGATTAATGACGCTTGATTTAGCAAGTTATGGTAGCAAGTTACGGTGACTTATGTTTCTTTGGAGATATTTGGATAATAAATATTATTATCTAGACATTTATATACCTTAATATACACATGTTAGAAGAGTTTAATGTACTTTGGTTATGAATATCCGCAGAGAAATTTGTATACAAACGTATTTATGTGTAGTATATGAATTTGCTCTTTGGTAACTTCTTATCTTATCAAAGAAATTTAACTATTATTCTATTTATGTACATTAACGTATACTCATACTTACTTCAAACTTAATCAGAAACAAAATGTATTTCAAAGTGCAAAGAACTGTGTGTATTTTAATATTAATTGGAATAAGCCAAACTACTCCATGCGAGTCTAAAAAAATATTGTGCTTACTTGGTGTGGGTACGGAAAGTGCGCAAGAGTGGTAAGTTGCTTATGAAATAAAAATCGTATGTTAAAAGTAATATCACTCTTATCATTAAAGGAATAAAGTTTTATTAAACCAGTTGTCTACGAAAGGCCATGATTTAACTATTCTCACCCCTACTCTATGGGACATGGAAGCTGAAACTAATATCCAGTTCATACATTTGGAAAAAACCAAGCAGTTTCTTGAAAGGCGCTATAAAGAAAACAATAATATGCCGAATTTACTGCAGCAAAGTACATGGAAATTAATAATCAATTGGTATGATCAGCAAATGGCAACTTGTCGCGGAAATTTAGAATCTGCTGGCTTATCGCAAGCACTACAATTGGCTGTCAAGGGCAAACATTCCTTTGATTTGATTATTTATGATGTAACCCATGGTCCGGGTTGCTTGTTGCACATGGCACATCTCTTCAGTCGCATACCAATAGTTGGCATAACAAGCTCAAGTTTAACCTCTGATATATTAAGTATTAACCAGAATTCTGTTTTAAATGCTGCAGTAGATCCCTACGCCTTAAGTGATTTAGGGAGTGATATGAATTATTGGAAACGATTGTATAATACTGCTCTATATGGATTTGATTATGCGTGAGTTAAAGGGAACACTAGCATCGGTATTCATAAACAATAGTTAAAGTTACGATCGGTTTCTCATACGAAGATTGTATGAGAAACCCTTTTTCGTTAGCTAAGAGAGAAAAAAATTCGATCGACAACTTGTATTGCAAACAACAATAACATTAGAAAATTTATTGTTGTTTGCAATACAAGTTGTCGATCGAACTATTTCTAGTGACAACGTGGGCCAGGCTGTAAGACTTAGACTCACACACAGCGCTTGTTTCTTTTTGGAAATTTTTTTTTGCGGTTTTTGGCTTTTTTTTAGTATTGACGCTTTTTATAGTCTTGGCGTTTTTTTCGTTTTGGCGATTTTTTTCCGTTTTTGTCGATTTTTTGTGTTTTTTATAATACATATTTGTAGTTTTTTTTCGTTTTGGCGTTTTTTCGGGTTTTCACAATTTATTTTGTTTTTTTTTTACAATAACTATGGGCCTGTTTCTCTAAATGCGAACGATAGATTCGATCGAACATTTATATTAAAAACAAAAACAAAAAACTGAAATTTGTTTTTGTTTCCAATATTAATATTCGATCGAATCTATCGTTCGCATTTAGAGAAACAGGCGGTATGTCATTTGAGTGAGTGATTCTTTTAATTTAAGCGTTTTTTGTTTCGGTTTTTGGCGACTTTTTTATTATGTTTTTTGGCGATTTTTTCGGTATTTGCCGATTATTTTAGTATTGACACTTTTTTAGTTGTGGGGTTTTGGCGGCTTTTCGGTTTTGTCGACTTTAATAATATTCTTTGGCGAGTTTTTAAATATTTGGTGATATTTTTAGCATCGTCGTCTTGGTGTATTTTTTCGTTTTGGCGATTTTTATCGGTTTTAGACATTTTTGCGTTAGCTGAAATGCAAAATCACGTAAAAACTCTTTTTTTAATTTTTTTCACTAAATTAAGATTTTGGTTTTATTTTAGGGTTTTTGAATTATTTTAGTTTTGACACTTTTCTTTAGTTGAGGAGTTTTTTTCGGGTTACGCCGATTTTTTTTTTGTTTTTTTTTTTACAATACATATTTTTAGTTATAGGGTTTGTTTTATTTTGGCAACTTTTTTCCTTTTTGACAATATATAATTTTAAGGGCTTTGGACACGATCAAAATGCTGTCAAGTTCGTGTACGTGTGCTTGCTGGCTTGATATTAACAGGCTTGATGACCCACCAAGCATTCATTTATATTTTGATTTTGTACTGTTCGTTGTTTAAAAAAAAATATATAAAAATTTCTAGATAAAGAAATTTAGTAGCAATAATGGCAGCACTATTTACAAAAAAAAAAAAACAAATGCGAAATAAAATAGTTCTCAACACTTCTTTTTTTCTTCACAAGTCAAATTTATGTTTTTCTTTTAATTCCTATTTGTTAGCAACCGTTCACAATAGAAATAAAATTATAATGAAAATTTGTTCGTGCTTGACGGGTTAACACATACACGTATATAAAAAGTGACAGCAAGCATGCCAACAATCAAAATTTTTTGATTTTCCATCAAGCGTCGTTGGTGTCACACATACTAACAAATTTTCACTCATACTATAACCAATCTCATCAAGCATTTTGACCGTGTCTAGACCCCTTTGGTTTAGCGATTCTTTTACTTTGAACTGTTTTTAGGTTTTTGGTTTTTTTTAGTATTGACGCTTTTTATAGTTTTGGCATTTTATTTTCGTTTTGACGATTTTTTCGGGTTTTAGTAATTTGTTTGTTTATTACACTGGGTCTTCACGTAGCAATATCGATTGAGGCAATTGTCAAATTTGATTGCGTCCATGAAATTTCCTACGTGTAGACAGCGATTGCCACAAGTGTCAATCCATTGAGCAATGATTGCTGTGCTGATTGCTCGAGCAATTATTGCCAAGCAATATGCTGTCACTTTTGTTGTATTTTTCATTAATTTTTGCAAAACAGTGAAATGGATGAAAATATAAAAGTACATCATCCGAAAACATAATATAAGAAAAACTAAACATAAATTTTTCGTATTTTTGCATTGGAAATATATATTTAAGGCAATACCTGCCATAAGAATGTGTAAGAATTGTGGAAAAAATTGCCGTACGTGTTCGCCGCTACAACCAAGAAGCAAAAAAAAAAATTATTCTGCCGACGTTATTGCTTGTTCTCAGCAATGAAATTGCTACGTGAAGACCCAGTGTTACAATACGTATTTTTAGTTTTAGCGTTTTTTTTTTCAGTTTTAGCGTTTTGGCGATATTTTTTTTGACGATTTTTTAGATTTTTGGCGTCCTTTTTATTTGCGGTGATTATAATACACTAGTTTATCCCGGTGTACTTCGCTACCCCTCCCCTCCCCGCAAAAAAATAAATACATATATGTATATGGCATTAGTGGTGCAATATAAAAATTTGATTTTGCCACGCCCCTCCGCCCGCAGACCGAAAACCAAAAATCAGACTTCACAGTGTCTAAATATTCTGAAGATTCCTTGAAAATTTCATCAAAATCGGTCCAGCCGTTTTGGAGTCCATACGTTACACACATACATACATACATATGTACATACATACACACATCCTGTTTTATATATATGTATATTATTATTATTTTCGTTATTTTCGTCTTGGCGATATTTTTTTTTGGATTGGACGATTTTTTTTAGATTTTTTGCGACCTTTTTACTTTTGGCAATTATTTGCATTTAAGTTCCAGTCCAGACTTGCAATTTTTGTTGCAGCAACTTTTTAGTTTTTAGTGCAAAAGAGCGAGAGAGGAATACAAAAAGTACATATTTCTATTTCAACACTCTCACGCATATTCAAGAATTGCTGCAACAAAAATTGCAAGTCTGGACCGGCACTAAGCGATTTATTTTATTTGTGGTGATATTTTTCATTTTTAGTTTCGGCTTTAATTTTGATTTTCTTAAATTTCAGTGTTAATTGGTGTAGTCTGCATAAAAATACACTTTGAAAATGTCCAGTGTATATACATACATACATAAATATGTATATATCGCACACTAAATCATAAACAGTCGCAACTCAAAATTATCAAATGGGTTTTGTTTTTTAATAAAACCAGTTAATTGAAGAAATATCTAACGCCCGCAACAATTTCTTTTTCAATACACTCTTCTTGAAGAATATAAAGTACCGTTATGCTTGTTTTTATGTTACATACTTTCGTCATTTGCACAGTATCAATAGTTATTTGCCACTAACTACTCAGCATCTGAAATTTTTTGAGTTGTGACTTTATGAGTCTAGTGTGCAAAATTTTTCGTTGCTCGCTTTACAACACCCTTTAGTTTTTAACTGTAATATATTTATAAGTAAGTTTTACATATTCTGTGAAAATTGCTGGTCCGTAACTCTTTTGATTCTCGAGAAAACAGCCTGTGACAGATAGACAGACAGCTGACGTTTTTAATGAATGCTTTAATTTTAACAATCGCTGAATGAATACCGGCGTAAGTGTAAACGAATTTAGTATGAGAATGAAACTTTAAAACATCGTTATTTCAGTTACCGCAAGTGGGTGGTCCAAACAGTTCTTGAAGGTTTCTGGTCTCATTATGCAGTTGATAAAAATATATATATTGCCAAGTCGGCAAATGAGTTGAGCAAACGCTTAAAATTGATTTTGGCCAATCATTATCCAGCCTTGCATACTCTAACGTCACTGCCTCTTAATGTTGTAGCCGTTCCAGGCCTGCATATCAAAAACAAGACCAGCTCTATACTTACAACAGATTTGTCTAAGTTTATAGAAAATTTCGCTATTGATACTCGCATTGTGGTAATAGACTTAGATCTGAAGGAATTGGGTGAAACTAATGTGCAGCTTATATTCGAGGCCATTAGTCAATTTCCCAGCTTTGGTTTCATTTGGCGAGTAAACAATAGAATTGATATGCTCAAAAATAAGCTTAACAATTTATATGTTGAAGACAAATTGGAAAGTCAAGAATTGTTTGGTGTCGCTGCTGCTCTCGCTGGAAAAATAAAGTTTGCCTTAACAATACCAGAATTATTACGTGTGCAAGAGTGTTTGTTCTATGCCATTCCCATGATAGCAATAACTTTAAAGCCCGAACAATTCTATGTGAGTAAATAAGCAAAGAAATGTGTTACATCCACCATGTAATCATATTTATTATTATATTATGCATATTTTATATTTTAGTTGGCCAAAAGAATACAGGAACAAGGTTTTGGCATAAATTTACAATTGCATAATTTGAACAATCTGTCCTCATCCTTTGACACGATTTTAACGAACATTAATTTTCATAATACTGTCATGCAGCTACAGAAGTCGCTTGTTAATCAACAGAATACGCCTTTAGATACGGCTGTATGGTGTGTGGAAAATTTGTTGGAAAATCCTCAAGCATATGATCATCTTTACACTGCGAATAAAAATACGTTAAACTTTTTTGCAACATCTGCTCTGGACATTATTTTGTTGCTAGAAGTTTTAATTTTAATGTGTATTTTGAACGTGGTCTTGGTTTGGAGACAGACATTAAATAATTTTAGAAGAATTTCCAAGACGACTGTGAATAAATCCATAGAGAAAAAGGAGGGCAAAATTAAAAAATTGAAAAAGGATAAGAAAGATAAGATTAAATAAAAAAACGTTTCAGATGTGTTTTGTAATACTTTGTTGTTGAAATCTATTTTTTACCGCCAAATTTTTTGTTGAGATTTTGTGAACTACCCGGCAACCCTATAAAAATGTGAACGCCGTTAACTCTGAGTTCCGTTTTCTTTTCTTTTTCCTGTTCATTTCTTTTTCATACTTAGCATGTATGTAAGTGCAAGTTCGAAAAACTCTATACACTCACACTTTTTTACTAATACATCTACACTTTCAGCACTTGTAGTCTCCCAGCTAACATTTGGATGATTGAATTTTCGGTAGTCATCTTACTCACTCATTTTTGACTAGTTTTGGTGATTAAAAATTGAGTTTTCATACAGTTCATCAAAAAGATCAGTCAAATTTGTCTATTCTTTATGATTAAAAACTGATTACAATTATTTTTATCATTTGCTTGAGTTCTTTTTGACTATTCTTGGTGACCAAAATGTGATACTTACTTACTCTTTTACCGCCACCATTTCGCAAACATAAAAAGTGATCAGCTTGTAAACAAGTTCCCGTTAACCAACAAGTCAAAGGAAAAGCAATGCAGAAAAAATTATATATTGTATTTTGATTGCATAGTGAGAAGTCCTTTTTTTGATCGCTAAAGTGAGAATTGGTGTCTATTTTTGTAATAAAAAAGTTTTTTATTGAAAAAATTAAAAAAAGTTAATAATTATAATAAACAAAATGCTAATAACTATTTAAAATAAATTAAAAAATTAGAAAATTTAAAAAATCAAGTGAAATTATGTCAGCCAAAAAAATTAGACGCATTGCTAAAAGAGAAGCTGAAAAAATTATGTCATGCAATTTTAGTAAGTAAAATGAATTCTTGAAATTATTTTATTATTATTTTGTTTTTTAATTAATAGTATATGTATGTATATATAACATAATTTTATTCCCCTAGACTTAAGAGCAATGAATTTAAGAAGTTATTTTATTATTTTGTTTTGTTTTGTAAATGCATAAGAATTGAATTATAATAAAAATTTTATCATAAAACTATATCAAATTATAGTCTGATTTCTATTAAAAACAGTGTCAAATATTATACATAATATGATCATAATATGACTTCAAATTATGGTAAGATTCGTTTCAAAAATTTATCGAATATCATACAAAATATGATCATTAAACGATTTCAAAAATGGGTCGAAAATGAAGCAGAATGTGATCATAAAATGATTGCAAATTCAACTCAAAAGTGAACAGAAAATATTATCACATATGATAACAAATGTACATGAAAACTACATTAAAGCAGAGATCATAAATGACTATTCAGGAATAGTCACATGCAGGGTACCATTTTCTCCCGTTGACAGAATCATTTATGATTAGAAAATGATTGCATATTTGATAGTTTTAATCATCTAGAATATTCAAATGTGACTATTTTTTTATCATTATTTTCACAAAATGCTGGCTGGGCTACTTCCAACTCAACTGCCAAGGAATTTTACAAGACAGTGACTTGGTGAACTTGTAGCAAGTAAATGGAAAGTTAGCTAACAGAGTTGCCCTATTAATACTTTAGCACAAATTAACTGGATTTCAGTGTAATGTTATATGAGTTTTTACTCATTTTAAATAAATTTAAAAGCTAATTTAATACAGTTGAACTTCTATAATTTGAATCACCATTATCCAAATAAAAAACTTCAAGTTAGAGAGACTTCAAGTTATGGAGTAAGTTTCGAAAGTTTTGCATATAATAAAAAAATATATTTCTCTAACTTTTACTCCTTTCTGCTTGTAATAAAATAATTGAAAACGTGTATATAATTTATTTTATATTAAAGTACTGAGTAATATTTGGCTGAACTTGTTTATTTTTGTTTTGTATACAAATTTTGTCTAATTTGTATAGTGCTTTGTAGTGGTCATCAGTCGTATTTGCATTTGTGTGTAAATATAAATTCAAATTGTTCAACGAATCCTTCATAGCTTCCCTGGAGGGCTGTGCAACACTTTCTTCAACTATGTCCTCCTCATCACTATCTACGAGGGCGGTTCGGAAACTTCTTAGCCTATCAATGAAAGAGAATAGTTAGTTTTTCAAAAATATTTTTATTTTTCAATATAATCTCCTGAAACTTCAATACACTTAGTCCAACGCTTTTCTAGCAATTCTATCCCTTGATTAAAATAGTTTTCCTCAAGGTCTTCAAAATAGTGGTTTACAACTGTAATTGCATCTTCATTTGAGGTAAAACGCTTGCCAGCAAGGAATATTTTTAGATTTGGGAACAGGTAAAAGTCACTGGGAGCCAAATCAGGAGAATAAAACACTCTTGTGCGCTGCTGCGTTGTCTTGATGAAAAATTATTTTTTTGTGTTGTTCTCGAATTTGTACATTTAATTGATCCAAAAGGTTGCAATAGTACTCTGAATTTATTGTTTTACCCTTTTGCAGATAGTCAATCAATAAAATACCTTTGAAGTCCCAAAAAACCGTTGCCATAACCTTACCAGCCGATTGAATTGTTTTTGCCTTTTTTGGGGCACTTCCTAAAGCTTCAGTCCATTGTTTGGATTGTTCTTTTGTCTCTGGAGTATAGTGGTGGATCCATGTCTCATCAACAGTTATGAAACGACGCTTAAAATCCATTTTATTTCGCTTAAAACGATCCAAACAAGCTTGAGAAATGTTCATTCTTATGCGTTTTTGGTCGACTGTTAACAAATGCGGCACCCATCTTGCAGAAAGCTTTTTCATCTGTAGTTCTTCATGCAAAATTAAATGGACGTCGATCATTTAATACCATATCATGCACTTTGGCTACAATTTCTGTTGTTGTTGCTGTTTTTGGACATCCACTACGTGGTTCATCTTCAATGCTTGTACGACCACGTTTAAATTCAGCAACCCAATTTTTTACTGTTGCATATGAAGGAGCACTTTCACCTAACACATTCACCATATCGTTATGAATTTTTTGTCCCGATAAAACTTTTTTATGTAAATATTTAATGACACCACGCATTTCTAATTTTTCCATTGTTAAAAAATCGCGGATGCGTCTTTTGTGAACACCTGTTTCTATATGAAGGAGTTGCCAGATCGAAACAAAATTTAACATGTGTTCATAGCAGAGATGGAAGTTTCCAAAACACTTAACTTTTTTCTGTTTATACCGCGCTTTTTGTGCTAGGCTAAGAAGTTTCCGAACCGCCCTCGTATTGTGATTCCAGTGTGCGATACTGATTCGAGAGCATTATCAAAAATATCCTCATCCGTTGGAAAATCTGCGACAACCAGCTAATTATCGACTTCAATAAAGTCTTGAAGAGTACAACTGGTTTGTTATGCGGATGCAGTATAGCAAGTTAATATCGCTTTTGCTATTTTCTTCTACACGCGTTATAACTTCTTTTAATATTCTATTTCGATAATGAGCTTTCAAGCATCGAATTTCACACTGGTCAGGTGGTTGTATTTTTAATGTCATATTTGCAGAGAAAAATTCAATTTATAGAAACTTTGCAGGACTTTGTACCATTATGTTTCTTCAAGTTAGAGAGAAATTCAAGTTAGGGAAGTTGAAGTAATAGGAAAAAATATAAAGGAATTTACCTGTTTGCCGCTGTTGCCATGCGATTTACTTCAACTTATAGAAACTTCAATTTATAGAAGTTCAAGTTATAGAAGTTCAACTGTAATTTTTTTCTTAAATATTCATAAATCAAGCAGTTAATTAATTTTTAAGACATCAATAACATTGAAACAATACGAATAAAGTCCCCTTAAAATTAAACTTTTTTATATTATGGACAACTCTGCACTAAAAGGTAAACATGCAAGACAGTTGGCCATTTGTGCAAAATTTTCGTTGATAATAAGTACACAGAGCTTGCATGCATGGTACTTGCATGTGTAAACGCAGGGCAAGTAAAGTTTTGTAAGTCCTCGTCCATACAGTGAAACATTTGCTGAAAAACATTTGAGTTTGTAGACGAGAGGGGAAAGAGGAATGGCAAATTGATTTGTTTTTGTTATTTATTTTAATAGTCTCTAATATTTTTTTATTTATATCCCACTGTGCAGTAATTGATATTTCTTTGCGCTCACCAAAATAGGCAGGAATGAATGACACTTTGTGATGTCGTGAACATGCATGATACAGAATGAATTCTTATCAGTTTCCATTAAATCAAAAAATACAACTCAAATATTTCGTTGTTTCGTCCTTTATTGTTGATATTTTTTTGTTTGTTTTTTTTTTTATAATTTTTGTTATTGTTGGTTTATTCTTTTTGTTTAATTTTTAAAAATTTACAATACAATTAGTTTTTAACATGTTTTGCTATCTGATCAAATTTAAAAAAGAACAAACGAATCAAATTTTGATGGCTGAAAGTAAAAATGTGAAAGTAATTTATTGTTAATAATAAATAAGGAAAAAAGCTTAGAAAGTTCTTGAAATTAAAAACAAAAAAAAAATTAAATAATTATTGTAAAATTATTTGTGCTGGATATTCGTATAAATTTAAAAAATAATAATAATATATTGTAAATTTTGAAAGTGATACTAAGTTTCCAAAGATTTTTTTTTTTGGAATTCTGAAACGTTCGAAGGTTAAAAATTCTACAGAAAATATACTATAAGCTCAATTCACAACCTATTGTAGGAGTGGTATGTCGTACATGAAATGTTGGTAATTTTAAATAAAAATAAAAGTTTCTGCATATATAAATTACCAACAACATTTGTACGATCTACGACTCTAAGAACAGGCGGTGAACTCAGCAATTGTCTTGAAATTTTAAATAATTATTTCTAAAATTGTTAAGTACATATAATACATACATTTAAATATATTAAAGATATTTCATAACAATTTTTAACTACTAATGAAAGTTAAAATTATAAATATTACTTGTGCTTTAATTATACTACTCGTATCGTTACAAATTAACTAATATTATGATTAAGTTTTTGCGTTATAAGATAATGTTAATATGGCAAGATTAATATAACATGAATTATACAAGTTTTAAAAAGCATTAACTGCGAAGAATAATAATTTTTTTTTTGGTTTATTTTAGAAGAATTACAGCCCATTTTTCACTGCAACATACTTTTATGTCACCCTCTCTCTCTCTCTCATTTAGTTTCCAATTAATATTACGGGAATGCCTAGGCTATCTCATTTGAGGGAGCAATTAGCATTATATTTATACTATTTGATAGATTCTGGATCCAACCACAATATTAGACCGAACCCCAATTAATTTGACTAAAGATTAACCCCCATGTGCAAACAAATTAACGTGTGCTTCAAGTATACGTTAAAACGGGTTTTTGTATGGAAATTTTATTTTAGCGTACACTTCAAGCACACGATAAGCTGATACATCAAGAAAATGGTGAAAATTTAACCACCAAAACGATGTCTCTTTTTTCACCATACTCTACTTCCTTTTTTTTTTTTTTTTTTGCTAACACTCCCATTTTCTCAAGTTATAAGAAGAGTACGTTTGGATCCGTTGTCACCATATTTTCTCTAGTGGCGGTAAAGGCATACATAGTTTAAGTGCCAAACCTAATGCGTTCGTTAAATAATCGTGGGAATTTGTCTAAAATATTAACTAAAAATTATTTCAGTTATTAACTGCTCTGTTGAATGAATTAATTAAAATCATTTACAACAGCGTCTAATTTTTGTAGTAGGCTTAGAAGTAATGAAAAAACTTAAATAAAAATTGAATGGAGGAAGCTTTAAAGTTAATTTTTATTTTGTGACTTTGCATTGTGAACGGCAGTTAGGAAAGATAAAAAAGTGGAAGTGCTTTTGTATTTCTTTACTCCTTTTTAACTAAATCATTCAGCCAAATCGGACATAAAGAAATAAAAAATATATACCTACCTATATACTTTTATATAAATTTGAAGGCAAAAGCGAGCGAATGACCAAATGAGGTGAGAGGAGGAGGAGAGAGGATTGATTGACTTGTTGAGTGGTGGACGGTTTGTTGGATACCTAGTACATACTCTAGTATATGTATTTCGAATTTATCGTATGTATTTATTTATTTCCTATAAACTAAAATTAAAATTTATAAACTAATATGTGGTGTAGGTAAGTTGAGGGGGGGGGGGGGAGAAATAATTAATTAACACAGAAAATTTAGTAGGTAAAATAAATTAGATACATATTTACATACATATGTATGTATGTATATAAAGCATTTCGTGGAGGTTGGCTACTCCAATTTGCATATGTGTAGTAGTTGTTGTTGTTGTTGTTGTTGTTGGTAAATAAGTATGGTCGCTATGTTGGCAGAAACGTATGTACATATCAAGGCGAATTCAGTATCAGGTGACCTTATCGCTACAACAATTTTACAACACAAAAAACAACACGTACTTTGCTATGCTACAAAACCAATCTGTCAGAAGATTTCTAAGCAAATTTTGACGTTTTGGTTCAAAATGCTAAATTTGGTAGCAACAGCTGATAATCAGCTGGGCTGATAAGATCACCTGATACTGAATTCTCCTTGTGTACATATTTACTCGTATGTACCTATATGAGATTATTATTGTTGCACGTTTATTTTGGCACATTACACTTCATCTTTGGCTAGTATTAATTGTTAATTACACGTTTAAAAGTTGAGACAGGGTTAGTTTAATTAAGACTAAGAGAGAGAGAGAGAGAGAAAATAAATCTTAAAAGCGACTAAAAAGGAAAGTCCCAAAAAGCCAAGTGTTCTATTATACTCTTCGGATTACTTATTATAGCACAGTCAGCATTTTTAGGATTTTCGTTTTAAGATAAAGTTTAAGCACACTAATTAATTAATGTATGTAAGTAACTTAATATTTAGAGACTTTTCTACGCAGTCATTTGCTCGTCAAACGGTTTACCATCCTTGCCCACATAAGTATTGTGATTTCGATGTATAAAGCCGCCTTCGGGTGAATCACTGTAGTAGACAACACGTTTGATGCCAAATGGATCTACGTAACCATAACTGCCGCCCTTTTTGTTGCCACTAAATTCTTTTTCTTCGTGATATTGCTTTTGGAGTAAATAGGTGATGCCGCCCTTTTTGATAGTTTGTTGTGCCGGCGACACTCTGCGATGTTCATAGGATGTAGGAGGAGTTGGTGGTAGCAATTCATCTTTCAAAGCATTAACTTCATGGGGCTGGGGTTGTGAATATTGTTTGGAGTAGTAACCCTCCTTAGGAGTTTTAGGCATTGAAGACTTCTTGAATTCATCATTATAGCCAACTTGTTCTGTTTCTACTCCTGATGCAACATATATGGGTATCTGCAATTCGTTAGGGTAATGATCGTAACCCAAGTAAGTCGTTGGCTTTAGCTGGACTGCTTCCTCTGGCGATAAGTAACCCAAAATAGGTTTTTCTGTGCTAGTAGTTGAGTATTTAGGACGAGTTCTTCTATTTCTATCCGCTGTACTTGAATGTGCTCTTGCAGTCTTGATTGGTAATTGTGGGAGGCCACATTTTTCAATAGATACTCTATCTGGCTGTGTAGGATTTTTGATTGCCGCAGTAATGGCATTCTGGAGGAAAAAAAAGATTTTTTTATTGATTTGGTTGTTAGCACTCATTTATCTATAACTACCTTCAAGCTTATGTTCGGATCTACTAAATAAACTACTTGCGATTCCAGTATTTTATAGCCGACGTCATTATCAGCTATATATTTAGTGATCCTTAAACAATTATTTGCATCTATCCAAGCATTGGTGCCTGCAATATAAAAAAACAAACAAAAATTATTAAAATAAGCCAAAATAAATCAGAAAATTAAACTTGGTTTGAGCTTTTATTCTGGCATCATTTTTTTGCTTATACGGTAGTGAAGAAAAAATACGCACACAACATTACCATATAATTAAAGTTTCATCGAGTTTTCTTTATATCTACACTCAGGCAATGAATGAATGCCTGCTACTGTTACTAGGTGTTACCTTCTTGAGGAAAGGAACAGTTATAGAGAAGACAGGTGGTGTAGGAAGATATAGAGGGGAGATGCATTCTTTTACAACTCTGCTTCTTGCACGTTTTTAAGGAAACAGTTTTGCAGCGCCTCTGGTGTCAATGAGATGTATTAAATTTTTGAAGTTGTATTTAGTAGCCATTTTATTGGTTATTTTACTTCGCCAATAAATTCTACAGCAGAATTATGGACGAAGGAGGGCACTCTGATGTTACATTAGGATTAGTATGCGCTGAAGCCGGTGTAGTGTTCAGTGACCAGTATCTATGCCTTCATCACTTCGACTTTCCTATAACAACTGATAAATATGATTTCTCTTATTTCGAAAATCAAACAACAACAACAACAACGAAAAACAAATTGGCAAATTAGCAATTGATAAATTGATTTGATTTCATAAATGCAGAATAATACTAAAAATATTAGAGAAACATTATAAACGCGAGATACCAAACTAAGGACACAGCTGACAAATAATAGGCCCCTATTATGAGGTGTGTTCCACAAGATTTTGTACAAGTTCGGACTAATGAGAGAAAAATGAAAATTACTCTCTGAATATGCAAAAGTTATCCAAAATTGCTGGAACGCAAAAAACCATAATGGCACATCTTGAAATACTATGTAGTGCTGCTTACTTTTTAAATAAAATTTTATTTTAGTGATTTTAGTCGCTTAAAACGCATAACATTATAAAAACACAAAATTTGCATCATTGTCAGCAGCTGTAAAACTTAAATGAAAAAAAACTCCAAAAAAGTAGAAGCTACGTGAATTATTGAAAAAAATCATAAAAATCATTTTTCTTCACACTAAAGAAATGGAGAAATGTGCACAAATGTATTTACTTACAACTTCAGCTTTATTTCAAAAACATTCCATTATGCTTCTTAATAAATAAAAATTTTTTGCTTTATTTGCAATTTCTGATTAATTTTTTAGTTTCATATGTAAACAAAAAACAGCTGATTATTCAATTCTTGTCCGAACTTACCTAGAAGAAAAAGTTCGTACTACGAGGGCGGTTCGGAAACTTCTTAGCCTAGCACAAAAAGCGCGGTATAAACAGAAAAAAGTTAAGTGTTTTGGAAACTTCCATCTCTGCTATGAACACATGTTAAATTTTGTTTCGATCTGGCAACTCCTTCATATAGAAACAGGTGTTCACAAAAGACGCATCCGCGATTTTTTAACAATGGAAAAATTAGAAATGCGTGGTGTCATTAAATATTTACATAAAAAAGGTTTAGGTGAAAGTGCTCCTTCATATGCAACAGTAAAAAATTGGGTTGCTGAATTTAAACGTGGTCGTACAAGCATTGAAGATGAACCACGTAGTGGACGTCCAAAAACAGCAACAACAACAGAAATTGTAGCCAAAGTGCATGATATGGTATTAAATGATCGACGAATAAAAGTGCGTGAAATAGCTAATATCATGGGCATCTCAAATGATCGAGTCCATTTAATTTTGCATGAAGAACTACAAATGAAAAAGCTTTCTGCAAGATGGGTGCCGCATTTGTTAACAGTCGACCAAAAACGCATAAGAATGAACATTTCTCAAGCTTGTTTGGATCGTTTTAAGCGAAATAAAATGGATTTTAAGCGTCGTTTCATAACTTTTAATAAGACATGAATCCACCACTATACTCCAGAGACAAAAAAAACAATCCAAACAATGGACTGAAGCTGGAGGAAGTGCCCCAAAGAAGGCAAAAACAATTCAATCGGCTGGTAATGTTATGGCAACGATTTTTTGGGACTTCAAAGGTATTTTATTGATTGAATATCAGCAAAAGGGTAAAACAATAAATTCAGAGTACTATTGCAACCTTTTGGATCAATTAAATGTACAAATTCGAGAAAAACGTCCTGGCTTACAACACAAAAAAATAATTTTTCATCAACACAACGCACCAGCGCACAAGAGTGTTTTAACAATGGCTAAAAACAACGAATTAAAGTACGAGCTGCTTGACCACCACCTTATTCTCCTGATTTGGCTCCCAGTGACTTTTACCTGTTCCCAAATCTAAAAAAAATTCCTTGCTGGCAAGCGTTTTACCTCAAATGAAGATGCAATTACAGTTGTAAACCACTATTTTGAAGACCTTGAGGAAAACTATTTTAATCAAGGGATAGAATTGCTAGAAAAGCGTTGGACTAAGTGTATTGAAGTTTCAGGAGATTATATTGAAAAATAAAAATATTTTTGAAAAACTAACTATTCTCTTTCATTGATAGTCTAAGAAGTTTCCGAACCGCCCTCGTAGTTTGTACAGGAAATGAAAAAAAAATTACTCTCTCATTCGCACTCAAAATTGCTATCTGGATAACTTTGTGCTTTTGGATAACTTTGTGCAAGTTCGGACTGTTTTGTTATGCATCTGGAACAGACCTATGATTTACAACTAAATTGATAGTTGCCAAATTTTTTATTATGGATTACAACTTCTTCTTTTCAAACATTGTTAAGTTGTTTTAAAGTTAAGTTATTTCAGTTTCAATTCAACTTGTTGAGTTGTAAACCGCAATAGGGCCAGTATTCTTTTGTTGTGTAAAAAAGCATTTAGTCTCCTATTTTTTTTTGTCGCTTGCACACTAATTTTCTCTCATATATGCAAGAGTATCGATTTTACTTAAGATTTGCTATTCACTGTAATTATTATTTTTGTTGTTTAATTTTCGATATAAAAAGTTAAATATAGTAAACTTTAATTATATAATGGTTCGTGCTTAGCTTTGCTGCCTACTGTACATGCATTAAAACACATTCACGACCACCTGGCTACCAACTACACAACTGAAAATGCCACTAGCAACAAGTGTCGCCATGTATTTAGCTACTTAATTGAGGCTATCAGCACAAAAGTGACATAACCCACAACTGTTTGTTAAATTATTTAATTGCTCCCTTACTTTGCTTTGTTATGTTCTGTGCAAAATTTATTTTTCAGCTCTATCTTCTTTGGATACCAAAAGGTGAATTATTTAGTGTTTTTATGGGAATTGTTAAAATTTAAGTTTAAAATTTTCAAACGCACTAATAATCCCAAATTATTATTTTACTTATTAAGTAAAATATTTTTTATTAAAAATACAATGAAATTGATTATTGAGGGGTTTAGCTGGTGAATTATTTGGTAATGTAAAGAATGTATTTATTACCAGAACAGCAACAAAAACTAAAAAGTAAGTTACACCACTTCTGCGCTGATAGCCTCAATTATGTACTTTGGGAATGGCATCAGCATAATACGCAGCTCATATTTAATTATAGTGTAGTGCATGTGTTTAAAGCATTGATCACCAAAAGGCCATTGATCACCAAAAGGCCGCCCGTGGGCACTTTGTTATGCTCTTTTTTACACGTACATTCGTACAAGCATGCAATTTGCTCTCTTTTACATTACATATGTATGTGCTTGCTTATCATTGGTTTAAACTTTAAAGCATTACATACATACATATGTATGTATGTATGTATGTATGTATGTATTGCATTAGCAAAAGGAATGTAATGTACTATATAACTCACCAAATATGGTCCCATCCTCTAAAGCTGTTTGTTCATTATATTGACCATTGTTTGTTTGATAACGAGAAACTCTATGGGGGCCCTCATCGGTTTGTATGTAATATTCTTCTCTAGATAAAACATTCGAAATTTCTAGGCACATCAACTGCAAAAGAAAAAAAAAACAAAAATAAAAATAAGAAATAAATCAATAACTTGTAACCATGATACCAAAACAAATTCTGGCAACATTGAAAAAAAATAAATATGTTCTGTTTAATTTTTTGTTTGTTAAAAAAAAGGAAGAGAGAGAGAAGCATGAATAAAAGCCAGCATTTATTGAAGACCAAAAAGTCAGAGCACTTGCAAACAGAAAAGGACACTGAAAATGTTTCCAAATCACATGCTTCAGCTCATGGACGCTTTCTTAGACCCTCAACATTTCTGGCACAAAAGCCAACATCTCTTTTTCAAATACGTAAGCCCTTAAATGTTTATATGATTGAGGAATTGGAAAAACTTGGCCGCAAGACGTATTTTCAAAGAGTTTACATACTGGCCCTTAACATTGGCGAGGAGCAACAAAAGGATTATTGTCACAATTCCGATTTGCACCAACTAGATTTTCGTGATTACTTTCAACGTCGTGTGGATACAATTTTCAAAACTTGCGAAAAAAGCAAATGTACTCAAGATAATTTTTCCGGCTTGTTTATAGTAATGGGAACTTCGCATTCGTTCTTAATGATCGAGGGAGCCGAAGATATGATGGCGAATTTTTTCGAAGAATACGATTTGGTACATGATGAAATTTGGATTACCTCCAGAGTATTTTTGGTTGAAGATAAAATTGGTGAGGTAAGATATACGGGTTTCCTTTCTTTTAATGGGACCAGGGGGCAAATCACGGCATTCGATACGACTCGTAATTTAAAAATATTTTCATATAAACTCTATTGACTCGTGCGTGTTATGTTTGCCCGTTTTTGGCATGAGAGTGCCACAGGAATACAATTCATAAGAAAGAGAAATTGGGAAAAGCCAAACTTTAAGTGAAAGTAGAAATTAGATTAATTAATTAATTAATGCATATTTTTGGGAGTGACAAATAAATATGGCTGCTAATTGCGTGTGTTTAAGGCGCCTCTATACGGTGACGATAATCGTATTGCTATAACAAATATAGCGAAAATTTATCGACTTTGCTATTCAATAACATATTTTAACGATATTAGCTGTCGGTTGTAATAAAATATCAATCTGAAGTTGATTTACTTTTTCTTCAATTCTTCATTGTGCTTTTCGCTCATTTTGACATTTTGAAATGCAGGAATGCCACATGATATTCAATTAAATGGTGAGTAAAATACAGGGATCTAATCGTCGCTTTCGATAACGAGCTGATGCTTCGATCACTTTTTCCAGTTTGAGATTATGTAATAATATGGTTCGATATCGACTGCCGTAACCTCAAACTGAAAAAACATGCTCGAATTAGCTCGTTATCTAACGAGGCGATTAGACCCCAGATGTGCACTATCGTAAAAAATAAATTATAAAATCACATTATCGTTACCGCAAACGTTAAATATTAATATTTTCTAATCAGAAATAATTTCTAGTCAGGCTTAAGTTCAGTAATTTCAATTCTTATTGAATGAAATATTTTTATTAATTACTGTGAGTTTCTAAAGAAGAGAAGAAAAATTAAACTTAGACTTTATTAGCTGGGGGAAATATGTACCGATATTTTTCTGTGCAGCGACGCACATTAACATTTTCGGTCAAATTTGTTTTGTGTGGGTTAAAGCCTAAAAATATGCTTTTATTTGCGTTCTCATCAACCCCCCTACAAATATTCAGTTATATGTATTAGAGCCCTGCATAAAGCTATTTGAAAGAACTTCCAAGAGCCGTTGGGGGGGGGCTCCGAAAAAAACTCCGAAAATAGCGTTACGTAATATGTACGTGAATGGCCCCTAAGTAGTATTTTTATTTTTTTTTTTATGTTTCATACATTATCGGCCTGTCCCACGATGTCACCATAAATCGTTCAATCGACAAGTTGTATTGCAAACAACAATAACATTAGAAAATTTGTTCTTGTTTTCAATATAAGTATTCGATCGAACGGTTTCTACTGACATCGTGAGACAGGCCGTATATTTTAATTCACAAAGTTCAAGAAATGTCAAAATTTTGATTTAAAAACTAAATTTCTTTCGCTTTTGTATTTGAGTGTGGAAATTTTGAAGTTCTAGGTACAAAAAGTCAAAATCGAAAATTGTTTAACAAAACGAAATAACTTTACATGTATAGGTAGTATCAAAGCGAATTCATATTAGATGACTATTTTCGCCGCTTGTAGTTTGAATATACATACATACGTTAGATGTCAACAAATTTTTTTATTTAATTTTTTTTTTTTTGACATCAAAAACTTAAATTTCTTAAGGTGAACTGGGTGGTATCAAGGCACATATATGTTTACCAGAGCAGAGCGATTTTATCACCAGTTGAATCTATGTATATGTAAGCAAATTCGGGCGAATTAGTTATCAATTTCATCCATAAAACGTACGCATGATAAAAAAAACCTAAAGGCCTTATTTTATAAAAGGCAACGTTAAGCGTTTGAAATTTTGTTTGTATTTTGTTTTTGCAATTTAAATTTTTTCCATATAAAATTTGTCAACGCTTGGCGATGCGTTTTACACAATTAGCCACTTAATTTTTTTGCTATATAAAATTTCGTTGTGTTTATCAAGTCGAATTCATTCAAGGTGGTCTCGATTTACAACTCTGCAAATATGCCTTGTATATTTGTTAGTGTAAAATTTCCTGCTGTCAGAAAATTTCCGAACGTTTTGCTTTGAGTTGACAGCAGAGAAATTAACAGCTGATCGGCAGCTGCTGTTTTTTCTATATGCCAGGTGTTGCAATTCGCCTTTTACACAAGCGAAATCCAAGTTCTTTTTGTTTATTGCTTAAGAGATTCATATTGTAGTGTACCACACTTATGGTAGTGCACTGTAACAGAAATTACTTGGATTGCTTTAAAACCAGTTCAATGCACAAGCATTGCAAAACATTCTAAAACCATAAAGCTATGTATAGACGGTTGTCAGATCTTACAATATTGCCAGTAAAATGTGCTGAAAATTTCTTACAACCGTGTGAACTGGCAATTTTTGTCAGACGTCGTTGCCAGAAAAATCATTGCTAGTCCATTGCAAGACTAGCAGCTGACAACAAATTGTCAGACATCTTTCAATCGTGTGAACACATTGCAAAATTATTGCCAGATATTTGTCAGACATTTTAATATTGTCAGATGCGCGAAGCTTATGCATCTGACAATGGCGTCATGTAAGAGAATTCTTTCTATGGGCAACACTGCATACGCTTGATTTTAAAGAGAAAATATATAATAAAATATATGCAGACAAAATCATTGCAATTGCTGCTTTATGGTCCATAATAATTTATATTTTTTACTTTTTACATTTAACACAACCGCAAACGATTGATATTTAACAATTTCTAACATGTGCTTTGAGTCTGGCAACGCATAACAACATATCTGGCAATTTTTGCATATGACAATCGTGTGAACTGACAATTTTTCGACTGGCGATTTTGTCAGATGAATTTATTGTCATAAAACCGCCAGATCTGTAAGATCTGACAATCGTCTGTACATATGTAGCTTAAGAATGCTGAATGCAAGAAATTGAGTTACATACTTTTGAGTCGCAATATGAATTACTCATTATCAAATTCCCTCTTTTTGATTGGCTGAAAATATAGGAGTCTAGCTCACTTGGGTCCAATACCATGATCCCTTTGTGCTGCCTGTAAGTTGAAAGTATAAGAATAAGGGGGGAGACCGGAAGTATAGGGAGAATATAGATGGAGAGGATATAGATGGAGAGTTTTTGTACAATAAGAGAGAGTAGAGTAGAGAGGAGGTGAAGAAGTGGGACAAGGAGAGGGTCTAGTACATACACATGCCGTGAAGGCTAGCGGCCATACCAGCCGCTGCTCTTAATGTATAGACTTAGGTTTCTAAGTCCTATTTCCGATAACTCGGACAAGCTATTGAAGGATATTCTGCCAAGGAAGTGCAGACGGAGATCCTCCAAAGCAGGACAGAAGCAGAGAAGATGCGAAATGCTTTCCTCCTCTTCCTCATCATTGCAGCTGTAACAGTAGTCATTATACGGGAGACCCATACGTTTAGCGTGGGTTCCGAAAGTGCAGTGGCCTGTAAGTGTGGCCAGGAGATTCCTCAGATGCTTTCTGGTAAAGCTAATGAGGTTTTCGGTTCTTTTAGTATCTAGACGAGGCCAAAGGGCAGGTAGGCTCATTGCGCCATCTTTCCTGAGCCAAATTAAAAAAGGCAGTATCGAAGCGTCTCCAGCAAGACGACAGAGGGAGCCCACAGAGATTGTCAATATCGACTTCCCTGAGTAGGGTTCCTCTCTTTGCTAGTTCATCCGCAACTATATTGCCTGAATTAGTTCCGTGTCCACGCACCCAGTATAGTGTGATGGTTGCGTGCTGCGCCAGTTCATCCAGGACTGTGCGGCATTCTTGGACAAGTAATGATGTAGAATATACACCTGCAAGGGTTTTGATCGCGGGTTGGCTGTCCGTTATTATCTGGATATTACTATTGTGTATCCGATAATAACTCAACCAGTGTGTTGCTTTTTTATAGCGGATATTTCTGCCTGTAATATGCTACATTCGTCCGGGAGTCTGAAGGATATTTCAATTCCAAAATCTGGAATATATATCCCCCCTCCAACTCTTCCCCTCCGTATAGAGCCGTCCGTGAAAACCTGCACGGCTCTGTCCACTGGGGAGAACCCTTCTGTCAAAGAGATATTGAAATTCCTATTGAAGTAGGGTTTGGGAGTGCAGTAGTCAATGGGTTTAGGTATATTGTTTGCTGTATTTTGGATGCTAGCGTGACCCCATGGTCTATAGTTCCATACGCCTATTGCGTTCAGCCTAACGGCCGTATGTAGGGCCAGTTTTCTAGCCATTAAGTCTACAGGAAGCCAACAAAGCATAGCGAAGAGTGCCTTTGTCGGCGTGGATCTAAGGGCACCTGTTATCATAAGTGCCGCTTTGCGTAGAATACCTTCTATACGGGTCTGGTTTCCCGCTGATTCTAGTGCTTTCCACCAGACCGAGACCCCATAAAATAGGATAGGTTTTATGACCATCTCTAGTATCCAACCGACTCCTTTAGGGTTAATTCCCCAAGTAGAGCCAATTGCTTTCCTACAGATGTACATTGCCACAGCGGCTTTCTCTATCCTCACCTGATAGATAGTAAACTCTCCTGGAGGGAAAATCTTCAGGTGAGGATAGAGAAAGAAAAGAATAAAATATAATTGTAAATATGTAAACGTAAGTTAGAAGGGCTAATTAAAATTTGTAAAACTAGTATATAAGTAGAATGAATTATTAAATAAAATCAGACTTGGATTGAAAAGTACAAGCTGGCAACATCTCGGCCTAGTTTTTTTTTATTAAAATTGTCATTTTTCTGGCAATTCCTTTGAACGCCTACTTATAAAATGGACCTTAGGGGTGGAGGGGAGGGGATAAAAACAATAATTGGGCTATAGGGAAAGAAGTCATACACAGCACACTGACTCTTACACGAACACATCCTTTATACTCGTAACATTACATGGCGATCCTGACTTTAATGCTATAAACACAATCAAGTCCACCGACCATCGACTACAAGATGTCAAAAATAGAATACATGCGTGCTTATGAGAATAATTCTTTTAGCCGCTACACGACTACCGACTACACGGCTACTTTTGTAGCCCGTAGCCAAGTTAGGCTAATTTCTATTTTTCTTGGCTACAAAAAACAGATTAGTGCTGCCAATACAATAAATGCATGAAATAGTTGGTGGTTTTAAAAACGCAACACATTAAATATCGCTATTAAAAACGCGAAAAACTATTATAGTGGCACCATTGAAAAATAATAATCATCTGTTCATTTGTTCATTATGAAACAAATATATTTATTTTTTGGTTTTTTTATTGAAATTGGTAAGTATATAATAGTCATTTTTACTTTTTATATGTATTTATTATATTGTTTAATGTAATGAGGTTTAATGTAATGATGTTTATTTTTTGTAGTTAGTGGTCGGTAGTCGTTAAAAGAATTAAGTAGCTGGCGACTTGGCTATTTTTGTAGCCAGCTACTTTTGTAGTCGGTAGTCGATGGTCGGTAGCCTTTGATTGTGTTTATAGCATAACACAACATTTTATTGCATCATGTACCAGGTATACACACACGTACCAAGTCGCCTTTTAAAAATACCTTCTTGCGATGTCAAAAAATTATACGGCATTACTCGTAGAGCTCAAATTACAAGCGGCGTAAATAGAAAATAGTGGAAGAAGTAGTACAAGTACTGGTATGATTAATTAATTTTTATTTTAGACCTACTTCAACTGCTTCTACAGCCGTTGCACGCCAGCTATTAATACAAATGAAAAATATCCTTCCTCAACTTCAGATGATTACAATCTTATGGCTGTGCAACATTTGAAAATAAAAGAAAACGTTAAAAGTTTAATTGAAACACTAGCACATGAACTTAAGAACTCAAGTAGTAAGTTGAAATAGTTGCATTTATTTAGTTTAAAAAATATGTTTAATAATATTTCTCACTAGTGCTTAATGAATCCTCAAAGGATGTTCTCACCCATCCATTTGACTTACCTGCCGATCCCTACAACAAACTATTACCCGAGATACAACGTATGGATTTAGTGTTAAATGCCAACAAGTTCTATCGAACTGTTAAAGATTTTTCTCAAACCTACAGAGTCCTACAAACCCATCAAGACGAAGATGCTCCTCTATGGCCCATACAAAATAATTATACGCCACTAGATATATTTAAGCGTTCGGCATTTGACGTGAATTTAACATTTGGTCATTACGACAAGGAGGAAAACAAACAGAATCAACAAAGTGATTCTCAAGAAAAATTCTAATGTTGAAAGTTATCAGTTGGTTCATATCATATGCTGAATGCGATTTGCCAAATTGTGTGTGTGTGTGTGTGTTTTTTTTTTTGGCACATATCACATTTGCTTAAGAATAGTTCGCTTTTAAAATAAATATCTTAACTTGTAAACCGTTTTTGTTTTTTAAATAAATTAGAATTAGAAAAAAAAAAATTACACAGTACGTGAGTCCTCAATAGTGTTGTGGCATTCTCATATGAGTGAAGTAAGTAATTCATAAATAGTAAAGTCACTTATTTGAACTCGAGGTAAATTATAATTTTTTTTTTTTTTTTGTTGTTGTAGGAATTTTGTTATTCTACTGGTTTTCAAATGCATTTGTTTCAACATTCTCTAAATATGATCTCACTGCCATTTAATAAAAGTTAACTAATGATTTTAGAAAAAGATTAAATTATGTTTGCATAAATGAATGTAAATGTTTGCATTTAATTTCTCCTAGTTAAACATTGTTATTTATTTTAATTTGAATTTTCTTAAATAAAATGCTCCATCTAATGGTTTGTAATCAAAATGAAGGAATAAAAACGCAAAATAGGCTGGCTTCATTGGCAACACTGACCTCGATGCAAATAAATTTTAAACTGTACACTGCGCACAGTGTCGTGGGTTCATATAACGGGGGGCCAAAAATAGAAGAAGTTATCGTAGAGAAATGAAATTTAGCAAACCTATTTTAATTCGTTAAATACAATCACACCTAAAATTTAGCCATTTGGATCTCAAGGATTCGTATCCTTTTCATATATCCTGAAATAAAAAATTTCTATAACGGAAAGAAAAATAATTGTAACTTTATGACATTAATTTTAATATACATATGTATTTAATGCTTCGTCGAAATTTCATTCAATATAAAGGAAAAAAATTTCCTTTTTCAAAAAAAAAAGGAAAAAGTAGCAAAAAAATTCCTTCACTTATAATGAGTTAAATGTTTAACTATATACAATACATAATCTAAATCACACCAACAATTTTCCAATTTAAATTTCAAGGATTCGTATCCTTCCCATATATCCTGGAATTAATTAATGTACTGAAAATATAAAAATTTCAACTTAGGAACAAAAATTTAAAAATAAATTGTAAGGGCACTGCTACACATTAAATATATATTGAACGCGATCCAGTATTGCGATATTTATTCAACGTGTAGCATGCAGTATTGATGAATCGCGATCCATATCGCAGAAAGGCCTAAATTATGGAATCCAGATAAATAAAACAAATAAAATAAAAGACGCAGTGCAAAAAATTTAACAAATGAAAAGTAAAAAAGTTTATTACATTTGTGTAAAGTTTGTTTTAATAAAGGGTAATGGCAGAAGATAGTGAAAGCGAGTGGGTTCTACCGGTGGAATCGGAATCAACGACTGAAAAAAATTATTTTGAGACTTTATTTTTAATTTGGAGGCATTGCCGGAGTTGTGGGACTCGTCGGCTAGAGCTTATTCCAGCCTTTTTTTTCATTTTCTCGCGACATTTTTTAATAAACGATCCGCACAGCATAAAAATAACGTAAATTCTGACGCGATAAATATTGAACAAGTAGAATACGCTCGTAATCCATCAATCCATTAAAATGGATCGCGATCCAAATATCACAATATATATTGAACGTGTAGGAGTGCCCTAAGGGGAAAAAGGTGGACAAGAATCCAAAAAATTTAAATATAATGTGGAAGTATGAAAAATATATTTTTTTAATATACACCCAACTCTTTTTTAACACGCTAGATATGTTCCTAAGGAAATAGTGCAAAAAAAAATTCGTGTAAAAAAGTACATGCAACCTATGGAAAATTTAGTGATATGTTCCATGTATTTAAAAAAAATCGTACAAATTGAAATAAATCAAACATTTACTGAGTAAAACGGCAAAAAAAATTAATATCAAAAAGTTTTTTATTTAAAAAAAATTACATATTAAATAACAAAAACAATTCATTTGCACAAGAAAACTAAAATAAAGCTTATGCAAAGCTTTAAATATTAAAATAAAAAGTTAATTTTACCATTAATCATCGGTTTTAGAATACAGGCATGCACGCTTATTATAAACAGGATTCAAAATGTCAAAATTAAAGAAAAATATTATTTTTGAACCGTGTTATTACAAAATCGTGTAAAAAAAGGCCGTGTAAATAAAGAGCTGAGTGTATGTATATTTTTTCTATAGACCACTTAACACGTACTTTTTTTCAATTGCAGATGTTTTTCTTTCCATTTACATTATAAGTAACGGCATATCACATATGAGTTATGCTGACAACACAACTGGCATTATGTGGTGTCATTTTCAAAATTTGTGCAACGCCGTTCACATTATGTTTTTTTTTTATATGGAAAGCAATGACGCACAACGAAAATTATGGGAAATGACAAACGTTATGCTGGGAACACAATTGGGACGTACGACGAATTTCGTCCACCTCGACGAATTCGTCGATATGAGTTCGCTGCGTAAATTCGTCGTGTGAAGCACAATAACGACGAATTTACGCAGCGAATTCCTCTCTTATATTTGATAAAGTTGGTTGTTGTGTGTACAAAGACAGAGAGTGAGAGAGAGAAAATTGTTTTTTTTTGTCGTTCGTCGGCGTACAAATTAGAAATAAACCTATCTCAGAATTCGTCACGCACGACGAATTTCGTTAGACGGCGTTGTTGTGTTCATTTTCATATGCACACATGTGTTTTATTTTTTATGACGAAAATTCGCACCGAAAAATTCGTCGTTCGTCCCAGTTGTGTTCCTAGCATTACTCTACTACTACAGACTATTGCGATGTCACAAAATGCCATTAGAAAATATAGAGAATTTTAATGTAGCCATATTATAATAATGTTCCCCTTATATTTTATTCCAAATTGTACTGCCTTATCGAAACTTTTTTTAAACTAAAACTATTGACTTTGACGGTGCTATTCACAATGTATGGTTAAGAGTTAATGTGAACTTTAACTGACAGTTCTTCATACAAAACTTGCAGTTAAAGTCTCTGTTATCTTTTAACCATACATTGTGAAAAGGTACGTTAAAAAAATAACAAGGACTTTAACGGCCAGTTTTGTATGGAAAACTTTTACAAAATCAAACTTTTTTGAAAATTCTTTTCGATTGTACTTAATTAGAATATTGCACATCAAATAAAGTAATTTTTGTTTGTTTTAATTTAAAACAAAATTTTTTAATTTTAAGCCGCCTTTGCGACAGTGTGCTGCGGTTTCACTACCAGAATCTGTGATGGTGAAGTGAAGTTTTCTTGGCCAAAGGATTATTATTAGTAGAGTAGAGTGAGAGAGGGAGAGAGAGAGAGAGAGAGAGAGAATTGAAAGCATTGAAGTTATTCCTTCAATTGAAAATTCAAATGTAGTTCAAATAAATCAAACAATTAGTTACGAATGTACTCGTATAACAGAAATCTAACAATTCCCAACCCATTCCTTTTAAAAATATAATATTTAAGCCTATCTCAAAAAAATAATGTTTCCAAAATAAAAGAAGTGAAAAAAGGACTTGAAAGACACTAAAAAATTATTCACTGCAAGATAAATAATTTTCTTAATTACTGACTTGCTACAATATTCCACTCATTCAGTCATCTGTAAAAGTACTTTGCGCGCCAAAAATACTTGTTTATATTTTTGGTGTCTTAAATTGTATTTTGTTTATTTTTTTTACAAAATTTTTTAAATAATCATTGCAATAGCACTGCTTCCGTTTGTCATTTCTGGACTCGTACGTCTTATTTTAAACAACAACAACAACTACGTACATATTTCTTTTCTCGATTTCAATGGAAACTGGTTATTTGCATGGAGGCAGGCAGACAGAGAAAAAAGTTGCGCAATTGTGCGAAACTGTGTGAACTAAAAAAAATAAATACGTAAACGGATAAAATTGCAACACATTTATTACATGATCTTGCAACAGCAACAAACGCCAAAAAAATATGTATTAACTACTCCTGCATTTAAGGCAATTCTACTGTGTTTGATATAACAGCAGGTCACCAAACTGGCTTGTGCAAGACGCAAGACTGTCGGATCATAGAATCAAACATTTGACTCCAAAGCAGACATTAACTAATCGATCGATTAATGAGTTCGCAATCGTCACTGAGTTAAAATATGTACGTATACTTATTTCGTTTACCTTACCATTAAATTTGGTTGCGACTTGAGACCATTAAGAGTATTTTCTATGATTTTGTGTGAAGTCGGGATTTCTCTAGCAAAAAGTCTGGTGGCTCTACATTATTATGAAGATTTTAGTGGATTTTTCACATAAAATACGGCCACACCGCGAAATATCTACACAAAAACCTAGTGGCAATACTTCAATTCTTTTTATTTTTTTCTCTAAACATAAACACAATTACCGTTAATTTGTCAAATAATTTAATCAGTCGGAATATATTCGTACGCGATGGAAAATTAAAAAAAAAGAAAGTTGAGCATACATTTCTGGAAAATGAATCGTCCGTTAAAGGACCCGATAATTTCGGCAGTGTGCACAGTGCTATAATGCTCAGGCCTGTAACGCTTCCAGCCTCGTCAAATTTCTTTATAATCCTGCCAGTTCCTTGCACAGTAGGTCGATTATGAAGACCACCCGAAAAGTGGCTACGTTTGAACCACCACTTTGTAGTTTTAAGTTTTAACTAACTATTTTTTCGTAAATGGAAAACCTTTCACTAAATAAATGATAAATATTAAACAGCTGACAGTCTGGCCAGACCGACTGTTTTGCAAGCACTAAATGGATAACCCTTTGTGTATTGTATGATTATTTAGGCTGCAATGGCAAACAGTAAAAGTGAAAAGTCAATTGCTAGATTTGCGCTGTTCCTTGACGTTGGAAAAGTATTTGATTAAGTTTTGCTCAAGAAAAAAACTAACAAAAAAATTTGAAAAGTTTTTGCCTTCACAGAAAAGGTTTGCGTAATGTTTTATGTATTTGCCTACATTAGTTTAATTAAAAATAATCCGCCTTATCTTGGCATTTTTTAGGGTTCCGTACACCAAAGGTGAAAAGAAACCTTATATGTAGTTTTCGCTACGCTGTCCGTCTGTCTGTCCGTCACAGGCTATGTTCTCGAAAACCGTAAGAGCTACTGACCTGAAATTTGGACAGAGTGTGTAGAACTTTGGTCGCTACAACAAATACATGAGAGTTAAAAATTAAAGGGTGTTCCAAAACGAGCAACGAAATTGTTAAAATCAATTGTATGTATATACACTTGAAATTTGTATGGTTAGTGTATTTTTATGCAGACTACAACAATTAACACTAAAATTTAAAATATTTAAATTAAAGGGTGTTCCATCAGTTAATGTAATTTTGACTATGTAATTTTGACAACTTTCTGTATCTTGGAAACCGTAAGTAAGAGCCAAACTCTTGAAATTTTCAAAAATGGTAACACTATAAAATCCCAAAATTATAAAATCGCCAAAATGAAAAAGAATTCCCAAAATGAAAAAAAAAAATCCAAAAAACCGAAAAAAATCGACAAAACTAAACAAAAATCGTTTATAGTGAAAAAACGCAAAAAATAACGCCATAAACTAAACCTACGGAACCCTTCGTGTACGAGTCAAAGTCGCACTTTACTGAATTAATTCTTCTTTTTATTTTCTAATCATCTGAACATCTTTTTATCTGGCAGATTGTAAACATACGCATTTGAAAAATATTACATGTATTAGTTGGATTGTTTGTTTGTTTCTGCTTGGCTGTCTTCAAGTCACCTTGACTTTGGTTTGCAAACAACATTCAACATTAATTTAATGTGTTTTTTTGTTTGTTTTGTGTGCTTATATTTTGCAGTTTGCATTGCATACGTTCGTATCTTTAAATGGAGATGAACATGTTTTCAAACTAACTATTGTAATTGTTGCTGTAATTATGTATTTAACTGGTTTTGTTTTTCTTGATTTGATGTTGGAAAATTTTGGTTTTTTTTTTGCAATCCTAACTTTAAGAGTTAGTGCCAAATATTTCTTTTTTGTTTTTTGTTTTAACGGAAGTCCTTGATATGTCAAAAAATCAACAGTTTGATAAAAGCCACAACGAAAAAGATTTCATGGATAAATAAATGGCCGTAACTGAATTGTGGAAACGGGATTTTTTGGTTTTGGAAACTTTGGCTGATCAGTGATCACTAAATTGAAATTAATGTTGATTTCTTAAAAAAAAAATTAAAAATTTTTGGGCAAGAAAAAAAGTCTAAAAAAATCAAAATCAGCTGTAACAAAACGCATTCCACTTTTCTTTGAAAAGTATGGGAAAATATTGGATACAGCTTTAAAAGTTTCATAACCGGCATAATATCAGCTTTAAAAGCATATGAGTAGAAGCTTTGAGCGTTAAACAGTCACATGTTACTAGATTCAAAAATAATGAGCAAATAACTATAGGCCCCGAATACATCTATTTTATAGCTTTATAAAGGGTGTTTTTTTATAGAGTGACACAAGTTTAAATCATAATAAAACAAGGAAATATATTTTTGATATCAATGAAATGGGTTTTATTGGAAAGAATAATGTGGATGTAATGGTGTTGCGCAGAACCTTTTGGATTCTCCTCACTCCAAAAGCGACAATTCTGCTTATTTACGTACCCATTCTACAAGAAATGGCCTTCATCGGAAAATAAATTTTTTAATGGAAATTCAAAGTCAATCAATTTATGCTTCAGCCCATTCGCTCTGGTGTAAGTCGATTCATAATGAAATTTTAAAGCAAACTAAACAAAAAGCAACTATCAGCTGTTAAATGGGTGCTCAAATAAAGCAGTGATGCCAGATCAAAGTTGTGACACTCCATTATATATTAATAGTGGAAGGCCAATGTAAGCGGCATGCACCAGCGTGTGACGGCATTATTGCCAGTGAATAAAATATTAGTTTGCTTACAAAATTATTCATAAAAAAATTTGGACTTGATCACAATTAAATTAATTTGGCAGTGCTGTAAGAATTGGCCTCGTGGCAAAATATTTTCTTTGCCGCTTAAAAGTTTGACACAAGAAACGATATAATTTTTTAAATGTCTGCAATAAAAGAATATACATACATTAGCTTTTGTAGGAAACAAAAAACTTCTCAATTGGAAATAACTATAAAATAACAACAATGGGTGTAACTTGTCGCTTTAAATATGCCTCACTCATTTGCTGGGAAATAATAAGTTAAAGCTTCAAACTGAACTGCTGATTGCGCCCGCGCCCTTTACTATCACATTTTTAATAGGCTATAAAGTGATTTCCGATCGGTGGTAATTTATCTTTTGCGTGATTTGAAATCACTTTGACAAAAAGTAATGTTCAGAACAAGCCTGTATAATAAAAAATTATTTTCTTATAACTAGATTGTGGTCGGTAGCTTGCGCTGTCATCTAGATATGTGTTTAAAGTTTGTGGGTGCAAAATATTTATTCGTTCTGATCCTTCTGTACTTGAACCTTATAAAAAATATAAAAACTAAAAAATAAAAAAAAAAAAACAAACGCCACTGTCAGTATCTTAAGAACAATTTATTGGTTTTAGTTTCACTATAGAATTAATTTTAAGTCTTGGCAATAGACTTGTATGCCTACACACTCACTCTTGAGCATTTTAACAATTAACTATTATTATTTTCATATACTGGATGGTTGTTTCTTATTAAAACATTAGCATTTGATTGTAATATTCAAAACCAAGTGTCACCATGCCACCTAATGTTGAAGAGTGAACAGACTGAACAGAAATTATTATTAAAAGTAAATAAATCTCGGATATCTTTTGCGTTTCATATGTATAAAATTGAATACCCACACTCTTAAAATACAGATGTCTTGCCATGATTAAGATTTATTTCTATGTACGCAGTCTTGTTTTATTTTTATTTTTATTTTTTATTTTATTAATTTTCAATTTGAGACTTAAAGCTTGTTTTATGGGTTGGCATAATGACAAAATTCTTTACTTCTTTAAGAGTCTTATTTTTATTGATAATCTGCAATAGACTTTGCATAAAACAAAGCAAATAAATAAAAAGATAAAAAATAAAATAATTGAAAATATGTATGTGTACATATTTTGAAGGGGCAGCAACCTTTTATGGTTTCATATTCCGTTTTCAGATTTAAGAAAGACATCAATCTATCAATCATTATTAATGAACGCTAGTAATAATTAAATCATTGAATTTAAAAATAAAATTATTTAATTTTTTTTAGTAAAAAGGTGCGCCAGTTTTTTCTTTCGTATGAAAATTAATGTGAATATTTCACGTGTCAAGTTTAAAAGCAATTTTTATCCTGGGCTCTAATCGTCGACTTCGATAACGTGCTGATTCGATCACGTTTTTGCAGTTTGACATTTTGGTATTCGCAATCGAAAAATGTACTCGTAATAATATGGACAAGGACGTTTTAACTCATTATATTGAATTTAAGCAAGAGATAAAAAAGACTCATAAAGGGTTAAAACGTTCCGTAAAAATTGTTCTCGTAAAATAGAGAATTTGAAAGGTTTCCTATAGCGATGCAAAACAAAAAAAAAATACAAAAAAATGAAAGAATGCACTTTTCAATTAAATAAAACGCCGTGTTAAGCTTTCATAATGCCAAATACCGTCTATTTTTCAGTCGTTCGAGTGACTTACATACATTTTTTGTGTTGTATAGTGTAATTAAGTTTTCATTTTGCATACAACTCAAGGAAGACATGAAAAAATATTTTTCTCTCAGGAGGTAATGGTAAAAGCTATTTATATGAAATTTTTACACAAGATGAAATACCAAATGCTGTATTCTTCTGCATTATTAACTCAAAAAATGAGTATTTTAAGTTATGACACTATTGAAGTAAATGAGCGATATTTTAATTCACTTGAACAAATAATATAAAATGTTACCAAGCCGTGAAAAATGAGATTCTAAAAATTTTAAACACACACAGCCAAACACACACACATACACACACACACACACACACACACACAAACACACAAATTCTTAGCCCAAATTATTCAATTAAAATCTTAAGCAAATTTAAGTTGACAACAATTTTTTATTGAATTTTCGAAAAATCAAACTCAAGCTAAAAGACTTGCAAGATAACCTTGGCGTTCATGTCTTTAAAATTCTGTTTCTTTAATTATTTTACTTAAAAAATCACGTGATTTGTACATGATCGAAAAGTAACTGCGCTAAAAACTAAAAAGAATAAGAAAAATCTGAAAAATTTTCCTAGAAATCAAGAAATGAAAATTTTTATTTTATTTATTTATGATACAATAGTATGCTGATAAGCCATGTCGCAGTCAGAAAGAAATAAGCTCCTAAGTAGATTTAAGCTAAAATTAAGATAATAACATAATTGTAATACTCCAGCTTAAAAGTTCGCTTGCACAAAGTTTTAATTTATTGCGAAAACGGCCTTTTAACCAGTGTTTGAAAACAAACAAAACTTTGCGCAAACGTTTACAACTAATGCGAAAGCTTTTCGACATGAACACGTTAAAGAGACTGAACAGAACACTTGATATACCATTATAAATAATAAATAAAAGCCGAAATTAATTTATAATGAGCAAATCAATCAGCAAAGCTTTTGCAAAACGTTTTTGACGTTAGCTGAAGTAGTTAGAAGGTTGTCCTGTGTTCGATCCCGGTCTCTAACAGTCATTAAATAAGAACTCTACGCATTTTTCTGATGCGCATTAGTGTCCTTTTGTAGCAGTTGTTGTAGGAAAGCTCAAATGATCAAGGCATAGACACTGGTCACTGAACTACACCGGTGGATATTAATGCTAATGTACCATCACAGCGCCCTACTTCGTCGGTATTGTGTAGCAGAATTACCGGCGAAGTAAAATAATCACTAAAATCACTACTAAACACAGCTTCAAAAAGTTAATACTCCTCATTGACACCAGAGGCGCTGCAACATTGCATTATTAAAAACGTGCAAAAAGCAGAAAGAATGAAGCTTTCCTTTATCTCTTTCTGCACCACTTGTTCTTCTCTATCACTATATATCTCTCCTAAAAGAAGGTAAGACCTAGTAATAGTAGTAGGCATTTATTGCCTGAATGTTACTTCTCTTTAATAAAAAGAAAAAATCAATTACATTTTCATTATTTTTTCTCTGCTGGTTGTAGTTTCCGAGATATACTGTCATATTCTAAAGGTACATACTCGTATATATAAATATATAACTCAAGAACGTTTTGTTCTTTTTTTTTTGCGAAAAGAAAGATTTTTTTAAGGACTAGAGCTTCACTTTTGCGTTTTTGTTTTCCTGACCCGATATGGGCAATATCTTCATCACTTAAACGCTGCAATTAATTAGCATAATAGCCGTACATATTCTATCTATCTATTGCTAAATTTTGTGTATTTCTTATTATTAAACTTACGGCCTGCCCCACGATGTCACCAGAATTCATTCGATTGAATACTTACATACATATATTAAAACAACAACAAATTTTCTAATGTTGTTGTGGTTTGCAATACAATTTGTCGATCGAACGATTTCTGGTGACATCGTGGGACAGGCCATTAAATTTTTTGGATTTTCGATTAATTTTTAAGATTTCTTACATTTTCTTCTTCCCTTTTTTTTGATTTTCGATTAATTTTTAAGATTTCTTACATTTTCACATTCACTGTGAATGACAGCAGCTAAAAATATTCACGGGAGATTCACAATAGCATTTTCCCCTTCGTAGGAAATAAAAATTTCATGGGAACAAAAATTCCATTTGTGTTATTCACAATATTGTTGAAGATAGAATGCGATGTGAGGAACTATTGTGACTACAAAAATGCATTTACTGTAGATATAACTACGTTGCAATAAAAGAGAAACTTATGTTTATGTCTGCAGAAAAATAATTATTTTCTTATTTAAAATTTACATGCTATCATGTCATGTATCAGACTAAACTTAAACTTTAAACATTAAATTAAATTTTTATCGGACTTATCATACATACGTCCGTAATTTTTGTTTTTTTTTTTTTGTAACTGTTTAATCTCTGCACATGAATTTGAAATTGTATTTGATTTTATTTTTATTTTTTGTAACTACAGAAGTTACATCATTTTATTTATTGCAAATTGCTCTTAAGCAGAAACTACAAAAACAAATTCATGTGTTCCAAAAAATCTGCTTACTTCACTTTTGGCGTCTGTATTCCATTCATTTTTTATTTTTTTGAAGTGGTATACAATAATATTTTCATCACTTAATGTGCGATCGACATAAACAGGCCTTAAGCAATCAATTTGATGGCATTTACTCGGTAATGTTATTTAGGTCTCTACGTTTGACGTTACGTTTTTGTACCATACAATAACTTATAAGTCCATGTGGTGCAATGTTCACTTGCTGATTTGTACGATCGATGCCCGCCCGAGTGGCGTTTAAAAGTAGCTCAACTGCAATATACATATATATGTATGTATGTATGCAGCTCTGCTTAATTCAATGCGTGCATGAATTTTCTTTCTTTCAATCTCTGCTTGGAGTCAAAGTACATGTTTGTTTCTTTTTATTATTTCAAAATCATTTTTCGTTTTGTTTCGTTTTTTCTTTTTATTGGTGCAGAAAACGAAGAGAGTGAAAGTGTAATAACAATAAATTAGTGTGTTTTGTTTTGTTTTAAACATTTCAAAACACGATATGAGAAATAAATAAATTACCACAATAACAATATGCATTTCAACAAACGCACATTGATAAATGCAGCAACAGTAATTCTGCTGCAGTAACACCTACAAAAGCAATAAAAAGTGCTGAACATTGAAGTCATAACAACAAAGTGATGTCAATGAAGCGATTTTTGGAATGTGTTAGTGGTTTTTTTTTGCTACATTTGTTGCTCGATTTTTATGCACGCAATGGATTAGAAAAAATATACATATCGGGCCCTTGGGTGCAAAAAATAGCTTGTTTTAATCACAAAAAAAAAAAAACAAAACCAGGGTTTACCTTTGCACACTTTGGTTAAGGTATAAATATAGTGTATGTATTTGTTATTAATTTGTTAGCAAAATAATCAATATAAACGACAGAAATTGTATACCAAGGTGTATCTAACCAGGTGGCAGCGCTACTTCAGCTGATAATTTTTTGCTCTATGTGCTTTGTAGCTGAAGAATGTCAAACACTTCGATTTTGTTTTGGTTTTGGTACAATTATTTTTGTCCTTTTGACATTCTCCGGTGAACAAGTAAATATGAACAAGTTATAAAAAATGTGATTAAAATTTGTTTTAAAACGATTCATTTAATTTTTTTTTTATTTGGGTTGGTCATACGAGTACATTTGGTTCCTCTGAGGGTAACATGGGCCTTGGGTAAAATTGCATAAAAATATTTTTGAATGGGAACACCCTTAACGAGTGGAGCAATAGAATAAACATATTCTGAAGAAATTAGTGGGGGTCGGTCTTACATTTTACCCTTCTGGGAACGGATCAGCGGCAGTTATGAAGGAGACTTTTCGTGGATTTTGAGCCCTTAATCCTGAACTTTGACCTCGATATGGCACGAATCAAGGAAATAAATTCTTGGGAATAATTTTTTTATTCCCATGAACAACAAATTGGCATTGCCAATTTTCAGGGAATAAAATAAACATCTGTTGTTAACGCGTATTTTTATAATTTTTGAATAGCATTTTGCTCCGATTTATGTTATTTTTATTGGAAAAAATATTTCTTGAGTTGTTCAAATCTAATATACAAAATATATCGGCCAAAGAAATGTATGACTTATACAAACTTTCATAATTAAGGGCACATATGTAAGTGAAAAATATGAAGAGTTATTGGCAGTATATACTATAATACAAATATATATGTACATACATATATGTATACTAGAATATAAATAAATTCATGCATTTTCACTCCTTTTCAAAAATAAAATCAAACAAGTTTAAAAAACAGCAAGACAACTACTTGCTTTGTGCTTCTTTTTTATTATTCCCAAACAAAACGTTTGTGAAAAAATACAGATATTTTTTTGGGGAAAAACTAACGGGAATAAAAATTAGCGATGCCATATTTTGTTCGAACATGCTACTTTTGTCACGTGGAAATAATTAAGGTTGCAAACCTTAGGGAAAAGGGAAATATTTCGAGGGAATAAATATTCATGATAGGGGTGATTAAAATAAGTTTTGCACAATAATTTGTTTGCTAAACGAAACAATTTAAGAGGTTCTGCATTAAATATTTTGACTTTTCGAAAAATAGGGACCAGTCTAATGTGCATAACATACTTATGTGAAATTATGACAATATCGTCCTTTTTCACAATGTACAATTAAAAGCTAACAGGGACTTTAAGGGAAAGTTTTGTCTGAAGAACTTGCAGTTAAAGTTCACGTTAACTATAAATCAAACATTGTTAAAAAAAATAGACGTATGTATGTATGCCAAGTAATAAATTTCTCGAAGTACATAACCTGTTTTTAATTCGTTTTTTGAAGATATGTTTTTTCTCGTTTTTTCCTTTTATTTTTTTGTTTTGATTCTTTTCGTTGAAAGGAGATATGATTCTTGTAACGGTTCCTATAACGGTTAATGCAGCTTAGCAGTTGTTGGTATGATCATAGAAGAAATAAAGAAGTATAAAAGAAGAGATTTGAGAATATGTTTAGATTTTTTTTGAAAGACTACTTCCAGAAACTTATAAAATGCCTTACTGAGAGGGCAGGGAATAATGAGCATCGAATCTTAAATAAGGTCTAAGAAGGCCTTCAAAAAGGCCTGTTTAGTGAATGTTTCGTGCATTTTACCGCTGTTTGTTTGTAAAATTATGTTGTTTTTTCTTTTGTTTTTATTTGCATGTTTATTGTTTTTAACAAGCTTTTTAACTAATTTATTAAAGGTATTCACTGGTCTTATTATTATTGGCGTTTTAAATTTATTGTGCATGCGCTGCGACGCGTCTCTTCATAATTTATGAACAAAAAAAAAGAGTTACTATTAACCGCAAACATAAACTACTGAATGAGTGCGTGAATGACGAATTCATGAGTAAATGTAAACTTATACACTCATACATTAATATGTATGTATATGTGCATGTTAATATGTATCTATGTAAATGGCGCAACTATCATGTATTGCAGACATCTGGCAAGACGAATCCACCAAAATGTTAAAACATCGAAGGAATTTGAGGAAATTTTCGGACAAAAGTTTAAACATGACACCAAGAGCGAAATGTTCCCTCATATTTTTCTTGTCGCTGTAGGACGGACAATTTTACATGGAACGTTGCAAGACTAGGTTGCGAACAATACTGCTATGCACCCACTGGTTTGATGCATTACCAGTTGAGCAGTTTTTCTTTTACCGAATCTGTGAGTATGGTTTCTGTTAGATAAATTGTCTTAAAATACACTGTAATCGACAAATATCATACATGACAAATCTCGAAATTTCCCTAAGTAGCCGTTGATGAAAGTGTCCTCTGCGACAAGTTCGCCAAGTGGGCAGTGATGATGTTTTTTTTTTTTGCTGAGTGGCAAAAATTAAAAAAATTTACTTTTTTTATGTTTTAATGAATAAATGTACATACATACATACATACATACTGACATATCGTCGGTTGGTTTCTGGTTTGCTGCAGACATAATGTATTTTGAATATACTGCGCCGCAAACCAGAAACCAACCGACGATATATTGCAAAGCTTAAGAATTTTTCATAACTTGCATTTCTTTTACTTTTAGTTCCTTATTGCACAAAAATTACGCACAAAATCAAAAATTGATCCAAACAACTTGGTTTGGATTAACCGGGCCTTAGGATCTATTTAAATCAATTTTTTTTATTGCGATATACCTATTGCAAAGCTTAAGAATTTTTCATAACTTGCACTTATTTTACTTTTAGTTCCTTATTGCACAAAAATTACGCACAAAATCAAAAATTGAGCCAAACAACTTGGTTTGGATTAACCGGGCCTTAGGTTTTATTTAAACCAAATTTTTTTTATTAACAACGTAGGCTAAATCTACAAAAAAAAATTACCCTCGAAATATTTCCCATTTTCACAAAAAATTGTAATCGTGTATAATTTTTCCCTAGAAATGTTTTTTTGTTATTCCCCTTATCATGTACGCTATTTTTCACGGGGATTTTTCCACTTTTCCTTCTGGCTTGTTTGTGCAGGCGAACAAATATATACATATATTCCTTCCAATTAAAAGAGAAGTATTACTCAGGCAATGAATGCCTACTACAATTACTAGGTATTAAAATCTTTACGATAGGGAACAATACCAGTAAAATTATCTTCACGATATTTAACAACAATTCCCTGTAAAACCTTTTTTCATAGAGTATGATCCTTTTTGGTTCACATGCAGTACATTTAATAACGATGATGTTCTCCAGAAATGTTACCCATAACTAAAAACTCAATTTAACATTTAAAAGTAATGGGTGTTTTTTATTGAGGTATAGAACTTTAAGTTGGCATCACTTTTTTAACTGGCGGCCATTTTGTCAGGTGTCAAGTGATTAATATTTAGTTTGGTTTGCCATTTCATCATGAACAGGTTGACAAAAGAACAACGCTTGCAAATCGTGCAAATTTATTTCGAAAATAATGGTTCAGTTCGCGAAGTTTACCGCAAGCTCCGTCCATTTTATGGTCGACATAATCGTCCATCAGAGCAATTAATTCGGTTAACCATGGATCGTTTTCGCACTACGTTTACTCTATGTGATAATACGCATCCGCAGAGACGTCGAACAGTGCGCACCGAAGAAACAATTGCCGCTGTAGAGCAAAGTGTTGAAGAGGACCCGAATGAATCGATTCGCCACCGTGCACAGCAATTGGAGCTTTGTCCATCAACTTTATGGAAGATTTTGAAGATTTTGAATGTGGATGAGTTGTGGTTCCAACAAGACGGCGCTACATGCCACACAGCGCACGTCACAATCGATTTATTGAAGGAAACATTCGATGAGCGCATAATTTCGCGGAATGGACCTGTCAATTGGCCACCAAGATCGTGTGATTTGACACCATTGGATTATTTTCTTTGGGGATATGTGAAGTCGTTCGTCTACGCCAACAAACCAGAAACGTTAGGGGACTTGGAAGCCAACATTCGTGGCGTTATTGCCAACATACGGCCCCATATGCTCGAAAAAGTGGTCGAAAATTGGACCTGTAGAATTGGCTTTATTCGAGCCAGCCGCGGCGGCCACATGCCCGAAATCATATTTAAACATTAATGGCATAAAATTATCCTTCCAATAAAGCCAAATTGATGGACATTAAAACGATTTTCTTGTGTTTTATTTCAATTCGAAGTTCTATACCTCTAAAAAAAACACCCGCTATTTTGTTTGAAATTTCTTGGTTATGAAACTTCAATTTGTTTAATTTTCAATAAATTTTTAAGCTTTACAAGTCTTGTTCCCGTTTCATATATTCACTGCGAACTGACAGCGCGAAAATTTTTCACGGGAGATTCAACGTCGTACTCAAGGTGAATTTAACCAGGTGGCAGCGCTACTGAAGATTGTCAAAAACTTCGATTTTGTTTTGGTTTTGGTACAAATATTTTTGTGCTTTTGACATTCTTCGGTTCTTTACACAGCTATGGTTGCCGTATTTTTGTATAAAAAATCCTTACGCAGTCACCTCTATAATTACACCATGGTCGTACTTTTCCCTTCGAGGGAAATAAAAATTTCATGGGAACAATACTGCCGCGTGCTATTCACATTAGGGGTGAGCATTTTCTTAAATTGAATAAATAACTTTGTATGGATGTGTTATACATATTAACAAATGGCTTAATTAGGTAAATTAAATACTTTCTTGAATTTGAAATGATATTCAAGAATATTTTATTTGTTGCCTTTAACTTATTGATACAATATTTTTTCTGTCTATTTTTATTTTTATTCTATTATTATTAAACCTTTTGAAACCATTGTTACATCTGTGCAAATAAATGTAATAGAAATAAGTAAATAAATAAACACTAGCAATGTAGGTCATTGAAAAGAGATACAATTTGATATAAAATGTTTAAGTTATTTATAAGAGCGAAATAATTCCTGTTACACAAACAAAACTAGTTTATAACTTTTATGGTTATGTAACTAAACGAGGATTTTGGTGGCCCGGTTAAGAAAATTCCATATTAATGCCCTGCATAGAGGTTTCAAAGTGCACATCGTTACCTTAATATAGAAAGGTCCTAAGTCATTATACCTATAATTGAAATCGAAATGTTTGTATTTTTCGATACATTAGATGTTCTTCTAAAGAAATATACAGAAAACTCGTTTTCAAATAATTAATTTCTGTATTAAGGTAACGATATGATATGTATTTGATTTATTTATAAGAAAAAGTGATTGTGGCCAGGGTTGTCAGATTTTTTCTGACCTATTTCGCCAAATTGATTTTAAAAATCGCCAAAAGTCGCCAAAATCAATTTTATGTAGTTTTTCTTAATAAATATTTGATAATAAATTTGATTTTATATAAAACTTTTTTTAATATAAATTTTTATAAAATACTCGTACAGAAATTTAACAGAAAATCGCCAAAAGTAGAATTAAAGTCGCCAAAAATATTTTTTTTTAAATTTTTCTCATCCAAATTCAAAATGAATTAATTAAAGTAATTAATATAAGAAAAATCATCAAAATCAAGTTGATTTAAAATCTTGCAGACGACTTTTGGTAGGATTTATTTTTTTTAAACTAATCCTTCCACAAACTAATTTTGCTGAATTACAAAAATTTTTAATTTCAAACTTATTGAAAATAGCCACAAAAATCGCCAACAAATTTATTTATCGCCAGAAAAATCGCCATGTCGCCAAACCAAAAATTTGGACGCCAAGCAATTAGAAAAATCGCCACGTTTGGCGAGAAATCGCCACATCTGACAGCGCTGATTGTGGCCATTATTTGTGACGGATATTTTCAAAACCATAAATGAATTATGGGAAAACGTTTTGAGAGCAACGTGCAGCGCGTGTAAACAAACTCTTTAACATCTACTTAAAATATGTGAGTATGTATGTATGTAGTATGTGTGTGAGTGTATGCGCACATTTAGCATACTTCCCACACTCTCTTCAACGCACTTGTACGCACTTGTGTTCGCATTTGTAAAACAATTAGGAAAACCAACCAACAACAAAAAGCAGCGGCAGTGGGAAACAAAAACAGTTCATAACATAGTTGGCATAAAATCACACACTTTACAACAACTAAAATTAAAAAAATAAATAAACAAAAGCATGCAGAGTTCATTTACACACAAACACACACACACATGAAAGTAAATCATTTTATTTGTGATAAATGCATAATTTAATCGATGAGCAACAACTTGGCGTCTACCTTAACGACTGCGCACGCATGCCTGCACGCATAAACACATCGTGGCTAAATTTCAATTTTTTTTTACACTCTTGAGCAAAGTACGCCAACGACTTTTGTGAGTCAAAGTAAAAAATAAAAAAGTTATTTGTTACATTTTTTCTGGTATTCGATTGTAGTTTAAAAAAAATCCAGATTTGGGGCCGGTAAACAAAAATAGCCAATTGTGATTTGCAATCAATCTTGTTTCTGGTCATTTGAGACCAGAAAAATAATGATACTTGTACTTTATAATCAACCCTATCGTGAATATTTATTCCCTCGAAATAGTTCCCTTTTCCCTAACGTTGCAATCGTGAATTATTTCCAGGAGAAAAAACTCGCATGTTCGAAAAAAATATGGCATCGCCGAATTTTATTCCCGTGAGCTTTTCCGCAAAAAATGTGTGTTTGGGAATAAAAACAAGAAGCACAATGTAAATAGTTTTCTTGTTGTGTTTTTAAAACGTATTTGATTTTATTTTTAAAAGGAGTGAAAATGCATAATGAATTGATATTATAGTATACAAATATATTTACAGTAAGGGACAAAATTGTTCACAAAATCATTACTATTAACAAATGTGCCACGCATTTTTGTTTTTCTTTCTTTTATTTGAACTTTTTTATACAACATTTCAATTAAATTAAAACTAAAGAACTTAAAAACAAGAAAAATTCAAAAAAATTGGTGGTAATAATTTTTAAATATTCATTAATTTACGGCTCCAAATGTGAACAATTATGACAACAGTTGAAAAAATCATATAATTTTTATTCTTAATATTTAGTGTGCCCTCCATGTGCTTTTTTTACTGCCTTCACTCTTTTCGGCATACTTTTTACTAAATTTGTCAGCATTTCCGGATCAATTTTATTCCAAGCTTCGATGGCACTGTCCCAGAGTTCATTTACGGTCTCAGGTGGGGTCTTGGCAGCAAAAATCTTTCTTTTTAAAATGGACCAAAGGTGCTCTATCGGGTTCAAGTCTGGCGACTGGGGAGGCCAATCTAAAAGCACGATCGAATTTTCTTCAAACCACTTTTTTGTTATTTTGGCGTATGCTTGGGATCGTTGTCCTGCATGAATATATCATCCTGTCCTGGATCTAAACCGAATATGTCTAGACTGGGAATGTAAGAGTCTTCGAGAATGGTTATATAGTCCTTGGCACACATTTTGCCTCTGATTCGACGGAGAACTCCAAGTTGGTTCGCCCGAAAACAACCCCAAGCCATCAATGAGCCCCCACCAAATTTTAAAGTCTGGCAAATATTTCGTTCTTTTATGCCAACACTTTTGTCCATCCATGTCCACTGCCGTCCGTCTGATCCGATTCTATTAATTTTTGTCTCATCTGACCATGTTACACGCATCCAATCTTCAAATGAGAATTTTTCGTTTTTTTTTTTTTTTGCAAACTCCAATCGTTTTTTGCGGTTATTTTCGCTTAAGAGCGGTTTTTTTACTTTTGCTCTGGCTGCTAATCCACTAGCTTTTAAGCTTCTTCGAACGGTTTTGGTGCTAACATCTACAATCTGCTACATCCCAACAATCTGCTGGCGAAAGTTTTTTTGACGACCTGCTTTGTTGCTTGTGATATGCAGATTACTTTGTTTTTTTATTTTACACACAAAACCCACTGACACGTTATATTTTTTTGCAATCTCACGATATGAGACTCCTTCTTCATATATTTGCTAAATTTTATTTTTAAACAATTAATCTACTTACTTTGAAAGAAACCCGCACAGGCAAAACCTAAACTTTATTAAAATTTTTAGAGAAAATAAACACACAGTCAATATTGTTCACACACGTGGCCTTAATGTTCAGTTGATATCAAAATAAAAGCTAACGGAACATCTTAAACGGAGCTGCCATAGTATATAAAAAAAATTTATGTTGCCACGTAGTATTTTAAGGGAGTTGCCAAGTTGAAATTTAAAAAATTTACAAAGCATATATATTTTTTTATAATTTCGTGAATAATTTTGTCCCTTACTGTATATTATAGTATATACTGCCAACAATTCTTCATGTTTTTCACTTAGATCTACATTACTTCCGATAAACACAGTAGATTTGATGCATCTCGCAAATTGTCTCTTTATTTTCATCAAAAAAAAAATAACATAAATCAGAGCAAAATACTATTAATTTTGCTGTGTAATAACAATTTGCTAAGAAAATTACAAAATTACACGTAAAAAGTAAAAAAATACAATTACATCAATTCACAATAGCAAAATCGACTCGTTTATTTTATTCCCTAACAATTGGGAATTTAATCATGGGAATTTATTCCCTTGAGATTGGCGATAAATATTTGAATATTTTTTCCATTACAAAGAACTTTATGAATGGTTGCGAAAGAGTATATACTTATATACATGAGTACATATACATATGTATTTTTTTGTTAACAACAAATTTAATTGAAAATACATACATAGTTCAATTGATTTTATTTTCTGAAGTTACAAATATTGCGGTTGTATTTATCATAACCGTTGTAGGTGCAATTTCAATTAAAAGTTTAATTGTATTTATTTAAAAATTGAACTGTTTTTACAAATCATTTTCTTCTGTGTATGACTATGTAATGAAATCCATTATAAGCTTGTAAAAATGTTACAAAGCATGCATGCATGCATTCGTTTAAAGCTTAACCAATTGAAATTAACACATTGACACTTGTTAAGTAATAATTTGAGCACCGAAATTTAAAATCACATAAAATGTAAAAGTGAAACAACAAAATGTAATAAAATTTTTTAATACGATCATTTATTTCATTCATATGTGATAGGAAAAGTTTATTTGAGTAAAAGACACTTGCCGAATAAAATTGATTTTATATGCATATATGTATATTTCAGTGATTCCCAACCACTCTGCCACTGCCGCTGCGAAAATCTGCACGAACCATTAATTAATCAATTAATTCATTTTGGATTAACATTAGATGCGATTATCCAAATGATATCCAAAGAAGCTTTAAACAGTTTTTCCTTCGAAATATTTTCCCTTTCCCCAAAATGCAGTCGTGAATAACTCTTCCCCAGAAATGTGTTCCCTTTTTTGATTCCCCTTAACATGAATAACATTTTTCACATGGATTTTTTGTTTACTTTTCCCTTGCTTTTCTCAAATTGTGACAAGCCTATAGGTAGTGGTGGAAAAGGCACGCTGGTCAAGGCACGGCATTAGCTCGCCGGAAACGGGGGGATCGTTCCACCAGGCTTTGTCCACAATTTTAAATTTTCGTGCCAGCGTATAATTATAATTCTTCGAATATTAGATCGTTATGAACGGACGGACGCGACAGTTGCGTTTCAATCTGTAGTTCTATGCGTTGGGATTTTCATTGGTTCCTGGAGATTAGCTGAAATATGTCTCCTTCGACCTTTTTGCGTAGAGTATGAACCTCTTTAGTTGACATGCAGTAAATTTTAAAGAATTTTTCCACTGCACTCATTTAAAAAAAAAAACTTAAAAACATTTCACTTGAATAATTAAAATTTTATATATTTCTTACTATCGAACTTAAATTTGTTTGCTTTTCAATGTATTTTTAAGCTTTACAAATCTTCTTCTCGTTTTTTTTTTTTTTTTTTTGTAACATTCAGTACGTGTTGATAGCGGAGACAAACTTCCCCATGAAATTCTCGATAGCAAATTTCCCTTCATGGAGAATGAAAATTTCATGGGAACAAAAATGTCATATTTTATTCACGATAGTAATATTATTATTGTGATTATTTTATTTCGTACATTTAAAATGTGCCGCAACGAAAAAAGGCTGTAGTTGCAGAAAACATTTAAATTTTTTTTTTGCAAAAGAAATTAACTGAAATAAGTTTTGCTGCACTAAAGGAAATTAAACCGAAAAATTATAATTTAATTAAAATAAAAACAACAGCCAACCGGTGTTATTACATATGTAAATATTTTGTGTATAAATATAAATATAAAGTGCGTTTTCTATTTAATGAAAATCTTGTAACAGTTAACAGTTAATACTATATAAAACTATAAAATATAAATCTCATTTAAGCTTAATTTATTTTATTACAAACTTAGAATATGATTTGAAAAATGTAAGTGAATTAAAACGCGCATGCGTAGTGAAAACCTGGAATACTCAATTTGGGCTGGTCAACTTTTTTTTTTTTAATCTATTAATAAAATAATACATTCATTCATTACGTTAGAAATATAAAATTAGGGTCAATTAAAACATGTTATTAATTTACAAATCTCTCTGATTTAAAATTACATATGGCAATTTTTATTGTCATTACGAATAATTCATTACAGATTCGCTTAAAAATTTTTAATTTATTTCAACATAATTCACAAACAAACACCCACATGTGAGAGCAGAGCTCAAATAAAAATATTTGACAAACAAGAAAACGACGTAAAATAAAATCAAATAAAAATGTTTGAAAATAATAAATTAAGTCAATAATGAGGTCAATAAATTGATAAAATTAATAATAATTTAAAACAGGTATCGGAAATGATAATTGCTTTTTGAAGTGAAATTTTCGCTCCCTGTAAACTTTCATTTCTTCCCGCTATCAGTTCTAGGTGAATGTAAAAGGGAAGAAAAAATGTATAATCATACTTATCGCGAATATCAAGGGAATAAATTCTTGGGAATAATTTTTTTATTCCCGAGAACAACAATTCCTAACAATTGGCATCGCCAATTGTTAGGGAATCAAATAAAAATCTGTTGCAAGTCGATTTTGCTATTGTGAATTGATGAAATTGTATTTTTTTTACTTTTTACGCGTATTTTGATAAATTTCTTAATAAATTTTTATTATGTATTCAGCAAAATGAATATCATTTTGCTCCGATTTAATGTTATTTTTATTAGAAAAAATAAAGAGACAAAATTTAAGAGATGCATAAAATCCACTGTGTTTATCGGAAGTAATGTACAATATGTAAGTGGAAAACATGAAGAATTGTTGGCAGTATATACTATAATATAAATAAATGGATGAATTTTCACACCTTTTGAAAATAAAATCAAATAAGTTTAAAAAACAACTAGGAAACTACTTACATTGTTCACCTTTTGTTTTTCTCCAAACAAAACATTTGTGAAAAAATACACATATTTTTTTGGGGAAAAACTAACGGGAATAAAAATCGGCGATGCCATATTTTTTCGAACGTGCGAGTTTTTTCACGTGGAAATAATTCACGATTGCAACTTTAGGGAAAAGGGAAATATTTCGAGGGAATAAATATTCACGATAGGGGTGAATAGCTTTAAAAACTATTACAACAAACAAACAAATTTAATTTTAATAGTAAAGCAATATAAATTGTTGATTTTGAATTAAATATTTTTAAGGGCAAGGTTGTATTTGAAAAGAAACTTTCAAACCGAATTTTTTAAAGGAAAAAACATTTTATAAATAATTTGCTTTTCATTGAAATTCTCTTTTCAAACACAACTTTAAGCAATGCAACAAGGTTTGTAAATTGAGCAACTTTTGTTTCGCTTTATAAACAATTAAACACAAATAGTATAAAAAATACATGTCTTCGTAGCTAAATTTTCAATAATTTTTTACTTCGTGGAAAATTTCGAAAATAACCTAAATTTATTTAATGCAAAGCTTTTTTGAGTGCTTTAAGCTTTTTTAAGTTGTTTTTATGTAAGAGTATTTTTTCTGCAACTTTTTTTTCGAAACTCTGTCTTGTGAAATCGAAATCTTTTGCGCAAAAGATTTCAAAGGTTTAATTATTGCTTTGATTTAATTTGAAATTGTTTTTTATGAGGTCATAGAAAAGCGTGATATTTTTTTATAAACAACTGTATTAATGTTTAAATAAATTTTTTGATTAGTTCATTTATTGCCATTGTCAATATTGAATTTACTTTAAAAATTTTTTTTTGGAAGCCAATAAATCATGATTTATTTAATTTTTTTTTATTCCAATATTTAGTTATTTTATTGCAATTATGATTAAATATTTCAGCAGTTTCAACAGTTGATTAAAGGGTCATGACCATACACTTTTATTGGACTATAGTTATCGAAGATTGTAGAATATATTTTATTTATGATTTGAACAGGCTAAAGTTCGTATTGCTTTGTAAGCCAAACGCGAAGTCTGATTTTAGACGGGGGAACATTTGGAAGGAAAGCATCTGGATTCTCTTTTTCATTCCAATATTATTAAATAACCGCAAGCATATTTGTGTATGTACATATGTGTGTATATGTAGCAAAAAATATGAAAACAAAGCGTGTCGCCGAGTACCGCACACAAAAATTATTCTCTCTTCCCCAGCTGTAAATTGCTACGAAATGTTTCCCTTCCAAATGTTTTCGTGTCTAAACGCTGACATACTGCAACAATCACTGCTCACTCATTTATAGCTTTTTCTCTCATTATGCACAGTGGTCAGTGTTGCTATATTTATTTTTCAAAAATCTTCAAGTCGAGCAAAAAAAATCTTTTTTTTATTATTTAAAAATCTTTTTTTGTTATTTTATTGAACAAGAATAAGTTAAAATGTATTTTGTTCCCAGGGAACTATTAAACGTAAAGCTAAATAACATAAAATATTCACTGTATAGAATATGTATGTGTAAGATTATTATGAATCAAATCAGTAGTTTAGTCAAAAAACTCCTCAATAATATATTAAAAGTCCCAAAAGTCACATATTTAAAGATCTTATTTTTATCTAAGAAATCTTTTTTGTCGTGCTTTCATGTTTAAAAACTTCAAAAATAAAATAAATCTTCACATATGGTAACACTGACAATTTCTTCTTCTTCTAATCATTCGAATTAATGTTATTATTCTTATATAAACAACTTACTCAGAGATGTATACACAGACGCACACACGCTTTATTTGACTGAAAACTAAAAATTTTTTTAAGTAGATTTTACACTTTTTTATGAAAAAAAAACAAACACACTGAAAGCACAACTGAAAATTTATAACATTTTTATAATGAATAATAATAATTAAGCATGCTGTGTAAAAAATTTTGAGGGTTACACAAGGCGGGGGCGTACTGTAGTACTTTTCAATTTGATGATAATCAAGTTGAATAGTTTTAAAAAGTTTCCTTTAGACACTTTTGTCATTAGCAAGTAATAGAAAAAAGTACTTTTTCTCACAATAAATAACCAAGTGTACAAGCAATTTTTTCCCAAATTTTCACACAATTTTATGTAAAAGTGTGTAATTTTACAATCAAATAAAACATAAAAAGCAACAACATATTATTAAATAAATTCATTGTTTTCATGCTTAACGTTTTTGTTTTTCTTGTAAATAAACTTCAGACCGTATAATTACATTATTGTGAATGTTGAGTGTGTTTGTGTGTGTGTGTGTTTGCTTTTCTGCACACATAAAGTTTAAAGTCGTACACAATGTATTGTTTAAGTTACGCATTAATGCATTTCAAGCGCATGCGCGCGATTAAATGTGAAAAGCCGGTACCCTCATGATCATTTGTTTTTTCTTCTTCTTTTATTTCTCATTATGCTTCTGCCTCAACAAATTAGTAAAATGTTGTAAAGCACGTAAATCATACATTTTCGTTTGGCAGTAAAACATTTTCTCATCCGCATAAACAACCAGTTGCGTAATTATTTTTGCTCATATTATTCATATATAAATAATATACCAACTAAAAGTAGAATATTTATTAGTGGAAAGTGTTAAAGTACAAGTACTTCCTCGCCACGCATTAATTTTAATTGCATTTGTCAGTTGCAAGCATGAGACCATAAAAGACTCTTGAAATAAAATTACTTGTGAGTTCACTCGTACGCAACAGCAAACCACATACGCTTACTACGACCTTGAATACTTAAAACAATAAAAAAAATAATGCATAATAATTTACTATTGTTTTGATGATTATACAATATAATTATGCATAATTTAAATAAGTGAACAACAAACAGTGAGTGTAGGTTTCTTTTTTATAATGCAAGAACATTTGTAGCGCTCCACAACTGAATAGTTATTTAATAAATACACACATACGGGTTATTAATTATTATTACCAATATAAAAAATATATGTACATATCCATATAAGCATTTCATTTCTTAAAATTAAAATTAAAATGTACTTAAACATTTCAACCCAAACATGAGCTCATGCGCTCAAACCCGGCCCCCTTTTTGGGCAAAAAAAGATGACTACAAAATAAACATATGTTTTACACGGAATTGCGTGAGTAAATCAACAGAATTGTTTTATAAAAGCGAAAAAGTAAAATATTTAGTTACTTATTTGTTACGCTAGATTGATTAAATTTCCCATTTATTTTGCTCATTTGTTGTTAATTGCTGTTTTCAATAAAAATTATTGTTTGTTGTTGTTTTCGCGCACATAAAGATTTTTTAAATATTTTAATTTGGTTTTAAGTTTAAGTTTGAGTTTTTTTTGTTAAGTAAAAAGTTCACTAAACCATCGTTTAAACTTGTTTAAGAATTTTAAAAATGCTTAGTATGCCTGCTTGCATGTATGTGTGTGCGTGCGTGTGTATGTTTAACAAGGGAGATAAATCAAAAGACTTAAGCAACAAGCCCAATAATATTTCTCCTTGCGTATACTTGATGTAAATATTTGTAAGAAGAGGAGTATGTATGTGTGTGTGTGTGTGTGTGTGTGTAAGGGATTTACTAAATAACAGTTATATTTTTGCAAAATTAAAAACATCTGATTACGAGGGCAAGGCCCAATTTAGACGAGGAATTTTTATTTATTTTTTTATATTTCTCTGAAGCAACTTCTAAAAACTTCTCACGGTGATTTATAAATTAATAAATATGTATATAAATGTTTTATGTTGGTTGTGTGAATTAAAAGTAATGAAAACATATGTTTGCGGATCATGAAATTTGCAATAAAATTCAAAAGATTTGTTAGTGCACGTTTTAAATTTTAAAATTTTGTTTGTTATACTTAATTTACATTATGAAATTTTTTCATGAAATTATTTGTATGAAAATTTTTTATTTCTCAATAAGATAACTGGACAGGGCTGTTTGGCTTTTTTTAAATCTAAAAATCGTCAAAATTTAAACATCGCCAAAATCGTCACAAACATTTAAGAAAAACAGCAAAAAGTCGTCAAATATTTAAAAGTTACAAGTCTGAGGCAAATTAAATATTTTTATTAAAAAAATTGGTGTTTTTTTGGAAAAAGTTACAATTAAAATTAATATTTGTCAATGCACTACTAGTCCCAAATTATTATTTTACTTATTTGGCAAAATATTTTTTTTATTAAAAATACATTGAAACTTCTTATTGAAGGGTTAGCTGGATTCTATGCGCATTTTAATGAATATTTAAAAAATATCGTGAAAACTGTGTGAAACAAAAGTTGCCAAAAATGCTTCAGAGACTTATGTATGTATGTGGCATAATGTCATGTGCTATATATGTAGCACTTTCTTTTGTTGCGCTGCTACTGGCAAACAGCACTCTCAGTTTTGGGGATTTATTCGCAAGTAAGTAATTTTTTTGTGAGTGGGGATAAAAATTTCAAAAAAAATCCTCAGGGAATTTTAGGAAAATGCACTTGGCAGCGCATCAAAACATATCTTACAATTTTTGCATATGGCAACAGTGTAAACTTAATATGTTTCGACTGGCGGGGTCTATATTCTGAGATAAATTTGTTGTACCTGATAAATTTGATACAACCGTGTGAACTGGGAATCTGCTTTGTGCTGGCAATTTGTGATTGTCAGCACATGGTCTGATCTGACAGTAAAATTTTAGCAAACGACAAAAAAATTTAAAAAACTATGACGTACTAAAAACAAAAATTTAAGTGGTTCTAATCATCTGATCAGGAGTTTAAAGGCCGGATTTTATAAACACTTCTTCTTTATTCAAACTTCACTTTTACCTAAAAGTGAGCGATAAGTTAAAGGCAAGTTCTCCCTACCTGTAACTTTTATCGTGAGGTTTACTCATTTGAAGTTGCCACATTTTCATAAGTTACCATACTATCTACTTTATAAATTTCAGCAAAATTAAAGTTTATTTATTTGAACAAAATATGCCAAAATACAAACAGAATATAACACAAAACACATAATAATACAAAAAAAAAACGTAAGAATGGAAAAAATTGTTTCATTTAAGGAATTCACAATGAGTACCTTAAAAATTTAATATGGCAACATTGTGACAACCTAAAATTGTCTATTGAAGTCTTCAAATAACAAAATTTATTTTAAATTCGAAATTGTTGTTGTACAAATGTATCAAAATAGCTTTTGTTGTGCAAAATGTCTAAAAAAAATACAAATATTTTTTCATCAATTACAGTTGCGCTGACTATTTTAACTTTTTTAGTTTAACACAAGGTGTATCTAACCAGGTGACAGCGCTACTTCAGCTGATAGTTTTGTGCTATATGTGCTTACTTCGATTTTGTTTTGGCTTTGGTACAGTTATTTTTGTGCTTTTGACATTCTTCGGTTCTTTACACAGCTATGGTTGCCGCATTTTTGTATAACAAATCCTTACATTGCCATATTGCCATATTGAAAATGGCATGCTTTTTAGACGTTTAAATTTGGCACCTGTAAATAAATTTGATTTACACACAAACAAAAGCAATAAACCCATATTAAAGTATTAAAATTGAAACGTTGCAATTGTGTTTGTAATTGAGCACATAAACAAAAGCAAGTGGTTGCCACTAAGTATTTTTAACAATTAATATCCACAGCATCCACAGAAATGTTGCCACCATACAAAAATTGTATTATTAACAATCTGAAACTTTATACATCGCCCTAAATGTATTAATGGCCCTAAATGTATTTAAAAAAGAAATTATGATATTCCGAAGTCGAAATAAGGAAGAGAGGTGTCTTAGGACACCCGGTTAGAGCTATGCTGCTTACCTATATAAATCAATAAAATAATTTATATCCTTAAAACTATTTAATATCAATAAAATTTATTTATATTATTAGTTATAAAACAAAATAAATTCTACGCAAATATTTGCGTTTATGGACATTTCGCATATGTAAATGCAGATTTAGTACACCTGCTTTTTTAGGAAATCATCTGACATCTGCTTCTTTACCAACAGAGAAACATAAAGAAAGCGAAAACTTAAGAAATTGTAAACAAAGAAATCAAAACGAAAATAAATTATAACTGTAGTATATACTAATACTAGCTCCTGTGTTTGACATAAAGAGCATAGCTCTAATTTTTTTTTATATATTCCCGTTTATTGAATTAACTTTAAAGCCAAAATTAAGTACATACAAATGAAACTGTATACATTACATTCCTTGTGCCAACAAAATTATTAATTTTTTACAAATGCTTCTTCCAGTTAAAAATATCAAAGACCAAATTACATAATAATAAAATTCTAACAATTACTCATGCAAACAAATAAATTCCAAAGTTGATGAAGTGTAAAATATCTGAAATATTTGAAACATTTAATTCAGCACAAAAAAATTGATTAATGATACAAAATGATATTTAATACTTTCGTTTAAATTTAATAACAACAATAAAATAAGGGCACATACATACATATGTATGTATAGTTAGCTAAAATGCAAAAAGGCGTAACTAATGAAAATATAATTTTACAGGAGAAACAAAAAACTAAACAAAAAACTGAACAAACGTGTAGTTAAGTCCCCTTGTTATTTGTTAATAAAAGCGTCATTTTTGATCGCAGAAGTGTATTATTTTGTCAAGACATGTAGTTTAATGGCATTCATAATAATCAATAAAAAACTCGATTTTGAATTTCTTGTTAGTTACGCCTTTTTGCATTTTAGCTGACGGTATGTATGTATGTGCGTGCTGCGTGAGTCTCACACAAAAAAAAAGCAAGAAAAAATTTAAAATTTTTTCTGTGAGATATTGATAGAATGCGGTTTCTAAGATACAAAATCAAGTAACAAAGACATCTGATCCTATTTGAACGCAACGGGCGGTATTAGAGCTTCAAATTCAAATTCTTGTGCGAATTCTTCTTAGTCATTCAAGCCTAATTTTACATATTTCTATCTAACATTTTCTGTTTTATTTGTAAGTTGTTGGGAAGAACGGAACATGTATGCATGTCTATAAGTATTTGTAAAATAATAATAATAAATTTGCAAAAGTAAAAAACTAAACTAGAATTTTTTTGTACTCTACAAATAGTAAATTTGTTGTAATAATTTCTATAAATAGTTTGATGTTAGCAAATTGCGTCATTTTGTTTTTCTTACACCATATGGATGAAAACGTGCCTCTTACTGCAAGCTCAAGTATAAAGCTTGAAAACTGGCAGTTCGTGTAGTAGCAATTTTTTTTTGTGCTGGGGGGGGGGGGAGTTTAATTAATTTGAAACTATGACATTTAATGTTTTGATTTGCAGAGTTATAAAACGTTTAATGTAACTGCTGCAAGAACTCAAAATTCTCATCAAGTTTTAAATTATGACTATAATAAAAATGATCAAGTTATTAATGCGCTAAGTAGAAAAATGCTTAAATAATTAATAACTTAAATTTTACAAAAAAAAAGAACTTTTAAGACTTAAACGTTTTTCTTTCATTTAAAAATAGAGTTCTGATTTTAAAACTAGGTATAATTTAAAAAATTTAAAACAGTATTACAATACAAAATACAGTACTATTGAAAAAAAAAATCAAAGATCAATTAAAAATTTTATTGAGTCAATCAAACTTTTAATTAAATTAAATTTTTAAACAAAAGTTTAATTGACTCAGTTACTTTTTTAATTGATTTTAGTCTTTCTTCCATTAAACGTGCTTATTGCAGGAAATTTTTTTGCTTAAACGCTTTTTCGCTAAACTAAAGTACTGTTTTTTTAATTAAAAATTATATAATTTTGATGAGAACTTTTAAGCGGCAACAAATTTATCGCGTTTATTGTTGAATCACATAAAACACTCACAATATTCAGCATATTCATGTGTCTTATCGTCATGATCAATATGTGAATTTATGCTTTTTATGAACAAGACAATGGAAAACGAAAATATTGTTGGATAAATATTCATTTACGGGAATATCTTTAAAGTTCAATCGTACATTAAAAACGAATATTTATTTCTCTTTCTTCTCTACTCATTTACGGATGGTAGCAAGAGCTGCTTCCAATGACATTGACTTTGAATTTATTACACTTTAATTATTATTATTATTATTTATCAATGAGTTGTAAAATAGTTGATTTTATATTGGAAATACACAAATTTATGTATTTATTTTTCTCTTATATTAAATATTTATTTACAAGATACATACTCGAACTTGTAAGCATGAATAAGTTAGTTGGTGGGTTGTATAAATAAATGGTGAGATGGCTGGCTTTGTCTTAAATTACTTTTAATTTTTGTTTTGCCAAAAACAAACAATAAATAAAGTTTCAATGTTTCGTTTTTTTTGTGGAATTTTAATTTGGTTTCACTTTAATTTTTTCTTTTCGTTTTTTTTTAATTGGTTTAATATTGCATATACATACGTACGTACATACATATGTATGTATATATGTCCATATAATTTATGCAACCTGCATACATTACAATTTGAAAAAGTTGGGGCTATTGCCTTTTTTGTTAATTTGTTTTTTTATTTTATAACTTATTTTGTTTTTGCTTTCCAGTGTTATTATGGTAATAATATATGTAAATGTTGTTGTATTATTAACCAACTAACACGCAAAAATTCAAAAGAAAAACAAAGATAAATATGAAGAAAACAACTCGAAACAATTATTTTGGTGTTATTACAAAACAACAACAGCAAAACTTAAATACTTACATGTAAAAATAAATAAATATGTACTTATATGCATACATACATACATATGTAAATAAACATTTTCCTGCGGAAAGTTTAAGCTGCAGACAAATGTTAAAAGTCCCTGTTAAATACGAGAAACATTACACAATCAGGCGGCCTGTTATAAAATAATCACCCTTATCGTGAATAAAATTTCCCTTGTTGCTTGTTCACAAAATCGCTTTCGTATATTATGCTCGCATGAACATATGGCAACTTCGATGGATATTCCCCCTATTATGAATTTCATAGGAATTTGTTTGCCATTTTAACAGTGCTTGTCCACTTTGATTTGAAGCGGCGAACTGTTAAAATTAAAATGTAAGTAACATCTGTATTTATTTTTGAAATAATAATTTAACAGCCTCATTTATAAAAATCATTTATTAAGGCTTTATGAAGGCTTAATAAGCAAAATCCCTCAAATAAGAAGAAAATTTAAATATTATTGCAGAGGATGAGGGAAAATCCGTCCATAGCGGGAGGTTACACCAGAAATTATAAGGCAATAGTAAAAATGCTTTGCAGAAGTGCTCTTCTCTTGTTGTGATGTATAACATATGTACATATAAACTTTTTTCCACATTTGCACTTCCATAGCATCGAGAAATTCTGAAAGCACTTCGCTGAACATTGGTTGAACAATAGCCAACCTGTAGTCTCTGCTTACACCTTTATGATGCCCACGTTCATTCCAAAGCCTTGTTAACTCTATAATGCTTAAAAAATCTGGATACAAAAAAGAATTACATCAGGAATTTCTAGTTTTTTTTACTTTTTTTTTATTAATAAATAAATTCAGTAAAGTGCGACTATGACTCGCGCACGAAGGGTTCCGTACGTTGGGCTTTGAGCATTTTTTTTAATACAGTGTTTGTTACGTTTTTTCAGCTGAAATAATTTTTTTTTAATGTTTTTCGCTTTTTTCTCGTTTTGGCGATTTTTTAAATTTTGGCGATTTTTTTTTAATTTTGGCGATTTTTTTTTAATTTTGGCGATTTTTTTCATTTTGGTTATTTTTTTTGCGATTTTTTTCATTTTGGCGATTTTTTTTTCATTTTGGCAATTTTTTTAATTTTGGCGATTTTTTTTCATTTTGACGATTTTTTCATTTTGGCGATTTTTCCGGTTTTCCGCGATTTATTTTCGATTTAGAATTTTTTTTTAATTTGGTGCTTTTTTTTCGTTTTGGCGATTTTTTTTGATTATGGCGATTTTTTTTCGGTTTGGCGATTTTATAATTTTGAGATTTTTTTGTTTTACCGTTTTTGAAAATTTCAAGAAGTTTGCTCTTACGGTTTCCAAGATACAGCAAGTTATCAAAATTACATAGTCAAAATTACATTAACTGATGGTACACCCTCTAATTAAAATTTTTTAAATTTTAGTGTTAATTGTTGTAGTCTGTATAAAAATACACTAACTTTACAAGTTTCAAGTGCATATACATACAATTGTATGTATATTACATGGGATTTTAACATTTTTCGTTGCTCGTTTTGGCACACCCTTTAATTTCCAACTCTCATGTATTTGTTGTTGTAGCGGCCAAGGGTCTACACACTCTGTCCAAATTTCAGGTCCGTAGCTCTTACGGTTCTCGAGAAAATACCCTGTGACGGACAGACGGACAGACGGCCAGACGGACAGACGGACAGCGTAGCGAAAACAATAGGGTTCCTTTTTCACCTTTGGTGTACGGAACCCTAAAAAAAGAATATTATAATAATATATTTAATTTTTTAAGCTTAAGGTTCCTTTTTTAGGTATAAAAATAATGTTGTATATTCATAGTCAAAACAAAGCATACTTTAAGAATTTAAAGTAAGTATTACCATACAAAATAATGATTTTAAACTGTTAAAGTCTACTTTATTTTGACTATGAATATGCTCCAATATTTGTATGTAAAAAAAAAAGAAAATTGCAAGCTTAAAAATTAAATAGATTATTATTATCAGGAATTTATATTTTAATTAATTTTTCACTGTACACTGGGCAGGATTAGGATTATTATTATAGGATTTGAGGCATCTAGACAATTTCTGCTTATATATCTTTGCTTTAATTTCTGTTAATTTTCTTCTTTCGATTGTAGTGAAAAAAATTCATCAATTCTGAACATTTGAATTTTCAGGTAAATTAAAAAAATCGCTAGAACTAAGCGGAAGCTGGCAAAATTGCCAACAGTGGCAATTGCACAGTGTTACCGTCTTGGTTGTTTTCTTAATAAGAAAGCATTTGATTTTTAACCCTTTGTGCTGCCATGTTGCAAATATAAAAATCATTAAGAATTGATTTTTATTTCTGCTCTAAAAAATAAAACTCATGAAAATTCAGAAAATAACAATTATTTCTGCTCGAAAAAATAAACATCACAAAATAACTCTTTTTATTTCTGCTTCAAAAATAAAAATTAGGCAATAACAATTACTTCTGTTTAAAAAAAAAACAAAAATCAAAATTTTTTAAATCATTGGAGTTTAAAAAAATCTAGTTCAGAATAATTAAAACGTTGTGATTGGCCACATTATCCGATGTTTTCCTTTAAAAATTTAAGAATAATTATTATTTTCGGTACCTGCAAAAAACACATTCTATTTTTTTTATTTATTTATTTCATAATATTAAACTATGTATTTTATTTGCTCATTTACTACAATAGTGTCATAACTCAAAAAATCCGTTTCTTACAAAATATATAAGAAAATTACGAAAAATTGTAATGTATGTTACCTAAGTTATACTTTTTGCACACAAAAATGAAGCTTGAATATTTTTCTTTCAAATTGTTTCTTCAAAAATAAAGAAAATCTTGGTTTTTCATAGAGTTATGAAGAAAACAAAAAATTCGACTTGTGCGACCAGAAAACCCTTTCCGAAAAATCTCAAAAATACTTGACTCTATAAGCTTTCTAATTACACTGTGATACACAAAAAATATTCAGGGATTCTAATGTACCAATTCTGTTTTGTTGGAGTCCATGGATGACGAAAATACCGTTGGTTTTTTTTGGTCACTTCATAAACTGATTTTATAACGGTAAATGTAGTGAAAAACGGGGTTTCTTAGATTTTCAGTTGTAACTTCTTTGTTTCCCAACGGATTTCTTTTAACTTTTCGTTGGTGAAAAGAATCGAATATTATCTTTCAATAAAGATATAGTTTTTGTAAATCGACTAAGAAATGGCTAAGTTACAGTCGTTGAAGTGTACAAAAAATCCATTAAAAATTATTCTTTTGTAACTCATAAGCAACTTATAGCCTGAAGAAAACAAAAGAATACTTTTTTAATTGGTTTTTTGTACACTTCAACGACTGTAACTTGGCCATTTCTTAGTCGATTTACAAAAAATATATCTTTATTGAAAGATAATATTCGAGCCTTTTAACCAACGAAAAGTTAAAAGAAATCCGTTGGGAAACAAAGAAGTTACAACTGTTTAAAACTGAAAAGCTAAGAAACCCCGTTTTTCACTACATTTACCGTTATAAAATCACTTTATGAAGTGACCTAAAAAAACCAACGGTATTTTCGTCGTCCATGGACTCCAACAAAACAGAATTGGTACATTAGAATCCCTGAATATTTTTTTTCTCAACTTTTGTAGCACAGTGTTATGCTTGAGCAGCCATGAAAATAAAAATAGTTTTTTTCCTGAGGACACCTAATGTACATGGCTTCAATAGATATGTTTTTTTTTTGAACACAACACAACCCGCGAAGCAATTAGCTTGTCTGCGGAAAACACCCAGGGTCTATGGCGGGAATCGAACCCACGACCTCTGGACTGAGAAGCTAGCATCGCTACCACTCAGCCACAGGCCCACCCTAAACCTTAAGTAGAACTTAAATGCACAAGATTGGTCATAGAAGTATTATTTAATTATGCATTCAAACTCATAATTTCCTATTCAAATAGAACTTCCAGATAAATGACATTTAATTATAAAGTCAAAAAAAAAGGGTTGCTTAAAACTTTCGTACACTTTATTTTTACCTTATAATTATTTACATACATATATGGCTAAAGGCCATAACTCCTTATATGTATGTAAATGACAAATTTTTAACTTTAACACATACATATATATTGCGCTGACATGAAAAATGGCCCAGTAACATGAATATGTTGAAACAATTTTACAATTTCAATTACTAATAAGTACAATAATAATAGCAATAACTAAAAACAATGCCAATAACGCCAATAACGCCAAATTGGCAAACCGGCATATTTGAATTTTAAACAGTTTAAAACTAACAAAAACAATTAGATACTCATATTTCGAATGTTGTAGCAACAAATGCGAATTCAAGCGCACAAACAAACTTAAATTCATATGCAATCAATTGGTTCAATTAACTTTTGAAAATTTCAACAAATTTTATAATTACGCAAGTTGCGCGGATTAATTAAAAAACAAACCAAATCGAAAAGTATAATCGCGTGATAATTGTACATACATATGTACATACATACATACATAAATATTTCTAATGTAATTATGCAACAAATATAATTTTGATACAATATTCGTATACGAACATACATACATACGTATGTATGTATATATATGTATGTATATTAATGTAAAATTTGAAAATACTTACCGCCCACACCGAAAACAGCCAGCGCTTGAAAGACATTGCTAAAACAAACCCAAAATCTCGCTTTCTTTGCACAAAAATAATTTATTTAATTTTTTATTTTTTTCAAACAACTAAACTAGTAGTGTAATTTTAATTTTCTATTTAACACTAGTTTTATTTTTTTGTGTAACAATTTCCGTTTTTAAAAAAAAATTAATTTGTCCTAAAAATCGCCAATTATTTTTTTTTTATTATTCCAAATGCAGCAAACTTATAATTCGAAATCCAAACGTTTTAAATCGTTACAGTTTGTATTTTGTTGCTGTTGTCACCGTTGCTGCGTTGTAATTTTTTTTTTTAATGCACGTTTGATTTTATTGCCATAAACATTTCGTTACAGAAAACAATAAAATATAAAGAAGAAAGAAACAAACTAACAAGCGATTGTAAATTCCATTAAACAAATACAATGCATCACTTTAACGATCTTTTGATAATAGAAGAAAGAAAATACAAAAACGCCAACACCAACTGCAATATTGCCAGCAATTTTTTTTTTTTTATTTTATTGAATTTATTTTAAGTTTTTTGTAAAACTTATAGCCGAAAATTAAAACAAAAATTATTTAGTTATATTGGTTTTTTCTACAAGTGATCGTTACTTTTCAATTTAATTATTTAAAATTGCGCACACGTCTGTTACTCAAGCTAGCTAAAGCGCCACTAATCTAAATTGTATCGAGCGTTTGGGTTTAAACTTGAAAACAAAAAAATTACAAAAAAAAAAAACACAAATAAACCGAAAAAAAGCAGCAATAGCAATTTGAAGTACAAATTGAAATGTGTGTGGGGCAAGCAGCAACCACGTAGTTAGTGGCAAAGTCAGCTACAAATGTCGTATTGTATCTTTTTCATCTCGAGCCATAAATCCCTTGCCATTTTCTGGGAGAGTATTTTGAAAATTTATGTGTTATTTTTTCTTTCTAAAGTCTTACGCCAGTATTCATAAACGATTGTTAAAGCTAATGTTGGTTTAACGCACGAATTTTGTATAAAAAAAAATATTTAAAGAATGCTTTGACTTTTACAATCATTTATGAATACTGGTACCATATGAAACATTAAGAAGAAGAAGAAGAAGAACTCAGTTCATCATAAATGTAGCTAAACTTCCCTTCCAAGTGATAAATCATATTAGAATAAAATAATTACAAAATTATTTCGGCTATATAATTGTCTAAATAATCTTAAATAAATTCAGTAAAGTGCGACTCTGACTCGCGCACGAAGGGTTCCGTAATTTCGGTTTTGAGCATTTTTAAATGTAGCTTTTTTACTTTTTTGAAGTTTTTTTCAGTTTAAACGATTTTTTTCAGTTTTTTCGCTTTTTTCTCGTTTTGGCGCTTTTTTTTGCTTTTGGGTATTTTTTCATTTTGCGATTTTTTTCATTTTGGCGATTTTTTTCATTTTTGGCCATTTTTTTGCATTTTGGTGATTTTTTCATTTTGGCGACTTTTTTTCATTTTGCCGATTTTTTCCTGTTTTTGGGTTTTTTTAATTTTGGCGATTTTTTTCTGTTTTTTAAATTTTGGCGATTTTTTTCATTTTGGCGATGTTTTTTAATTTGTCCGGTTTTTTGCGATTTATTTTAGTTTTAGAAATTTTTTTTAATATGGTGCTTTTTTTCGTTTTGGTGATTTTGTTTTTGTTTTTGGCGATTTATTTTCGGTTTGGCGATTTTATAATTTTTAGGTTTTCTAGTTTTACCGTTTTTGAAAATTTCAAGCGTTTTGCTCTTGATGTTTCCAAGATACAGCAAGTTGTCAAAATTACATAGTCAACATTGCATTAACTGATGGTACACCCTTTAATTACAATTGTTTTTAATTTTAGTGTTAATTGTTGTAGTGTGTATAAAAATACACTAACCTTACAAATTTCATGTGTATATACATACATACAAATGGAGGTATATTACATGGGATTTAAACATTTTTCGTTGCTCGTTTTGGAACACCCTTTAATTTTTAATTCTCGTATATTTTTGTTGTTGTAGCGGCCAAAGGTCTGCCCACTCTGTCCAAATTTCAGTTCCGTAGCTCCTTTTCACCTTTGGTGTACGGAACCCTAAAAAAAGACACAAACAGGGTTGTCAGATTTTTTCCGACCGATTTCGCCAAATTGATTTTAAAAATCGCCAAAAGTCGCCAAAATCAATTTTATAAAGTTTTTCTTAATATACTATGTACATATGTATATTTGAAAATAAATTTGTTTTTACAGTGTACCTTTTTAAAATAATTTTTATAAAATAATCGTATGAAAATTTAGCAGAAAATCGCCAAAAGCAGCAATAAAATTGCCAAAAATTATTTCTTGTAAATTTTTCTCATCCAAATTCAAAACGCATTAATTAAAATAATTAATAAGGGCAAATAAAATTCCGCGAGAAATTTTGCCCGGGGATCAATTCCAACTAACTAAAGGGTGTTTTTTTAGAGGTATAGAACTTCGAATTGAAATAAAACACAAGAAAATCGTTTTAATGTCCATCTTATGCTATTAATGTTTAAATATGATTTCGGGCATGTGGCCGCCGCGGCTGGCTCGAATAAAGCCAATTCTACAGGTCCAATTTTCAACCACTTTTTCGAGCATATGGGGCCGTATGTTGGCAATAACGCCACGAATGTTGGCTTCCAAGTCCCCTAACGTTTCTGGTTTGTTGGCGTAGACGAGCGACTTCACATATCCCCAAAGAAAATAATCCAATGGTGTCAAATCACACGATCTTGGTGGCCAATTGACAGGTCCATTCCGCGAAATTATGCGCTCATCGAATGTTTCCTTCAATAAATCGATTGTGACGTGCGCTGTGTGGCATGTAGCGCCGTCTTGTTGGAACCACAACTCATCCACATTCAAAATCTTCAAAATCTTCCATAAAGTTTATGGACAAAGCTCCAATTGCTGTGCACGGTGGCGAATCGATTCATTCGGGTCCTCTTCAACACTTTGCTCTACAGCGGCAATTGTTTCTTCGGTGCGCACTGTTCGACGTCTCTGCGGATGCGTATTATCACATAGAGTAAAAGTAGTGCGAAAACGATCCATGGTTAACCGAATTAATTGCTCTGATGGACGATTATGTCGACCATAAAATGGACGGAGCTTGCGGTCCATTTTATGGACCGCAAGCTCCGTCCATAAAAACAAAAAACAAAAAATTACAAAAAAAAAAAACACAAATAAACCGAAAAAAAGCAGCAATAGCAATTTGAAGTACAAATTGAAATGTGTGTGGGGCAAGCAGCAACCACGTAGTTAGTGGCAAAGTCAGCTACAAATGTCGTATTGTATCTTTTTCATCTCGAGCCATAAATCCCTTGCCATTTTCTGGGAGAGTATTTTGAAAATTTATGTGTTATTTTTTCTTTCTAAAGTCTTACGCCAGTATTCATAAACGATTGTTAAAGCTAATGTTGGTTTAACGCACGAATTTTGTATAAAAAAAAATATTTAAAGAATGCTTTGACTTTTACAATCATTTATGAATACTGGTACCATATGAAACATTAAGAAGAAGAAGAAGAAGAACTCAGTTCATCATAAATGTAGCTAAACTTCCCTTCCAAGTGATAAATCATATTAGAATAAAATAATTACAAAATTATTTCGGCTATATAATTGTCTAAATAATCTTAAATAAATTCAGTAAAGTGCGACTCTGACTCGCGCACGAAGGGTTCCGTAATTTCGGTTTTGAGCATTTTTAAATGTAGCTTTTTTACTTTTTTGAAGTTTTTTTCAGTTTAAACGATTTTTTTCAGTTTTTTCGCTTTTTTCTCGTTTTGGCGCTTTTTTTTGCTTTTGGGTATTTTTTCATTTTGCGATTTTTTTCATTTTGGCGATTTTTTTCATTTTTGGCCATTTTTTTGCATTTTGGTGATTTTTTCATTTTGGCGACTTTTTTTCATTTTGCCGATTTTTTCCTGTTTTTGGGTTTTTTTAATTTTGGCGATTTTTTTCTGTTTTTTAAATTTTGGCGATTTTTTTCATTTTGGCGATGTTTTTTAATTTGTCCGGTTTTTTGCGATTTATTTTAGTTTTAGAAATTTTTTTTAATATGGTGCTTTTTTTCGTTTTGGTGATTTTGTTTTTGTTTTTGGCGATTTATTTTCGGTTTGGCGATTTTATAATTTTTAGGTTTTCTAGTTTTACCGTTTTTGAAAATTTCAAGCGTTTTGCTCTTGATGTTTCCAAGATACAGCAAGTTGTCAAAATTACATAGTCAACATTGCATTAACTGATGGTACACCCTTTAATTACAATTGTTTTTAATTTTAGTGTTAATTGTTGTAGTGTGTATAAAAATACACTAACCTTACAAATTTCATGTGTATATACATACATACAAATGGAGGTATATTACATGGGATTTAAACATTTTTCGTTGCTCGTTTTGGAACACCCTTTAATTTTTAATTCTCGTATATTTTTGTTGTTGTAGCGGCCAAAGGTCTGCCCACTCTGTCCAAATTTCAGTTCCGTAGCTCCTTTTCACCTTTGGTGTACGGAACCCTAAAAAAAGACACAAACAGGGTTGTCAGATTTTTTCCGACCGATTTCGCCAAATTGATTTTAAAAATCGCCAAAAGTCGCCAAAATCAATTTTATAAAGTTTTTCTTAATATACTATGTACATATGTATATTTGAAAATAAATTTGTTTTTACAGTGTACCTTTTTAAAATAATTTTTATAAAATAATCGTATGAAAATTTAGCAGAAAATCGCCAAAAGCAGCAATAAAATTGCCAAAAATTATTTCTTGTAAATTTTTCTCATCCAAATTCAAAACGCATTAATTAAAATAATTAATAAGGGCAAATAAAATTCCGCGAGAAATTTTGCCCGGGGATCAATTCCAACTAACTAAAGGGTGTTTTTTTAGAGGTATAGAACTTCGAATTGAAATAAAACACAAGAAAATCGTTTTAATGTCCATCTTATGCTATTAATGTTTAAATATGATTTCGGGCATGTGGCCGCCGCGGCTGGCTCGAATAAAGCCAATTCTACAGGTCCAATTTTCAACCACTTTTTCGAGCATATGGGGCCGTATGTTGGCAATAACGCCACGAATGTTGGCTTCCAAGTCCCCTAACGTTTCTGGTTTGTTGGCGTAGACGAGCGACTTCACATATCCCCAAAGAAAATAATCCAATGGTGTCAAATCACACGATCTTGGTGGCCAATTGACAGGTCCATTCCGCGAAATTATGCGCTCATCGAATGTTTCCTTCAATAAATCGATTGTGACGTGCGCTGTGTGGCATGTAGCGCCGTCTTGTTGGAACCACAACTCATCCACATTCAAAATCTTCAAAATCTTCCATAAAGTTTATGGACAAAGCTCCAATTGCTGTGCACGGTGGCGAATCGATTCATTCGGGTCCTCTTCAACACTTTGCTCTACAGCGGCAATTGTTTCTTCGGTGCGCACTGTTCGACGTCTCTGCGGATGCGTATTATCACATAGAGTAAAAGTAGTGCGAAAACGATCCATGGTTAACCGAATTAATTGCTCTGATGGACGATTATGTCGACCATAAAATGGACGGAGCTTGCGGTAAACTTCGCGAACTGAACCATTATTTTCGAAATAAATTTGCACGATTTGCAAGCGTTGTTCTTTTGTCAACCTGTTCATGATGAAATGGCAAACCAAACGAAATATTAATCACTTGACAGCTGACAAAATGGCCGCCAGTTAAAAAAGTGATGCCAACTTAAAGTTCTATACCTCAATAAAAAACACCCTTTAATAGCAAGTAATAGGGAAAACAAACAAAAATCTAATTAGAAAAGGGAGAAATTTCTCGCGAAATTTAATTCATAGTTGCCCTGAATATAGGAAAAATTATTAAAATCAAATTGTTTTAATTTCTTGCAGAAGTGTTTTGGTAGGATTTGTTTTTGAAACTACTCCTTCAACAAACTAATTTTCCTGAATTACAAATATTTTGGAAGTTAAATTTTGTTTAAAAATAAATACCCATAAAAATCGCCAACAAATTTGTTTATTGCCAGGAAAATCGGCTTGTTGCCAAACCAAATATTTGGACGCCAAACAAGTTGAAAAACCTCAACGTTTGGCGAGAAATCCCCATATCTGACAGCCCTGGACACAAACCGTCGCATTTAACAGTGCTCTGTTAATAAAGAAACATACATACCTCTGTTAAATATTAAAAATTAGTTTTTTTTCACCAAATGAGAATGAAACCCGATTTGTAAGCAAAATTAACCCGCAAATTGGAGACGAGTTCTTTCTTTATGCCTCCTTTATTAAGATATAATATTTAATACTTAAAAGGAGATGGAAATTCCACATCTTAACACACAATCATAATATGAATTTTGAATTGCCATTGTAACGACTCGTTTTCGCTCTCTGCTGGGACAGGCTGCCAGATTTCGTTACAATATTTGTTACAGACTACAGAAAGAGTTTTACTCTTTCTTCAGACGCGGGAATCTGCACTTTGTATTTTTATTTAACAATTGTATTTCTGGCCCTTATTATGAGTTGCGTTCGATCTTCGCTGGCTATCGAACATCGAATGTTCAATCCATATTATGAGCATCCAAAATTTCGTTGACCAACGAATTTTCTATCGATGAACTTATTAAAAACGATTATTGTTTTTTTTTAGGTAAAGTTGTTGCAAATTTTAAAAATCACTGTGAGTGATATTCACAATAAGGACATTCTTTGTCGACTGCTCGTCATAATACCAAATGAAAATTCATTCGATCAGTACTTTGGACTACAGTCGAAGATCGAAAGTTGCTCATAATAAGGGCCAAAAAGTTTAAACTACCATTATTTATTTAATCAGAAATAATTTTTAATCAGGCTTAAGTTCAGTAATTTCAATTCTTATTGAATGAAGTATTTTTATTAATTAATGTGAGTTTCTAAAGAAGAGAAGAAAAATTAATTCATTAGACTTGATTATTTTTCTTTTCTTCTTTAGAAACTCACATTAATTAATAAAAATATTTCATTCAATAAGAATTGAAATTAATGAACTTAAGCCTGATTAAAAATTATGTCTGATTAAAATTCACAACAGTTCAATTAAATCTAAATATGTCTCAATTAATTATTTATTTAAAAAATTTCTTTGTTGCTGGTTAAGCACGTCTAGATGCAACAAATAAATTTTTTTTAATTCGTATTCATTTTGACGCGCCTTAAATAATAATAAAATATTAAAATAAATTATTTATTTATGTTTTTCTTTTTAGGTACATATATTTATTTTTCAATCAGTTTATATGATTACAATTCATGTCAAACACGGAAGAGGATTTTTTCATTCCGCTTCCTGGGAATTGAGATAGTTCGTTTAATCCCAAACACTAAAAATATGTCACAGATGGCCTTGTTAACATACAAATTTTGCATTTGCACCCGGCCAAACCTATTAAGGATGTAAAACAAAATACTTATTATTATTATTATTATTGGGAAAATCATAACAAATTCTAAGGAGTTCTCAGGTACGTACATAAATATTTATGTATATGCATACATACTCGTATGTAGATAATCGCACTTATTATTATCTTCTGGTATCTGTCGCGGCAAATGTAATAGAATACTAAGTTTTTTACAAAATTACAACAACTTATATTCTATTTTCTTTGTTAATTTGTAATTTAATCAACACCCTGGTAATCAAATCTCCACCCACTTCTAAACTTAAAAAGAAAAAAATGCACACACACAAAACAATTATAGTGTATCTACGAGTGTTACCATGCCGCTGTCACTTGTGACCACAGGCAGGCTGGCAGGCAGTGTTGCCAATTTTTGTGTAATGTCACATGTCACGTGAATTTTAGGACGGCTGTTTCCTACGTTGCAGTTACTTTACATTACAGTCGGGTAACTGAGCCTTTAGCCTCCAAGGCAGCAATTCTTGCTGGTTTATCAGCATATGGTACCACTGAATATAATCGATAGTGTTAAATTGCACGACATTGGAGTAGTGCTGCCAGAAAGAAGATTTTAATCATATTTTTTATGATTTTTGGGCCGAAATATGATTTCATTTCTCGAATAATGATTTTTAATTTTGCAAATTATGATTTTTACTCGTAAGTTCAATACATACATACATACATATGTATGTACAATTTTCTTTGTTGCTCTGCAATGTTTATCAATAGCATTATATAAAGAAAACAGTTTTGTATCAGCTTTTTATTCTTTCATTCACTTTACTTGTACATCCTGTGTCTTACATACACAAAAATGAATCATTGTTTTGGATAAGGTGTATTTAAACAGGTGGGAGCGCTATTTCAGCTGATAATTTTTAGCACGTATGTGCTTTGTAGCTGAAGAATGTCAAAAACTTCGATTTTGTTTTGGTTTTGGTACAATTATTTTTGTGCTTTTGACATTCTTCGGTTCTTTACACACCTATGGTTGCCGTATTTTTGTATAAAAAATCCTTACGCAGTCGCCTGTATAATTACACCATAATTTTGGGTGTAAGAAGTTTGATTTTTATATAAAAATGTCAAATGTTTGTAAATTTTTTTTATTTAAAAAAAATTGTACTTGTAATGGTTTTTTTCTTCAAAGTAAGATTTTCTTCGCAAAGCTTCTGGCAGCCCTGCCTTGGAGGCCAACAGCGAGGATCATTTCTCCAAGTCAACTCATCGCCCGAATCAATGCCATACATATTTTCAACAAAAAAAAAAAAAAAGAATTGAAAATTATTGACCATACCATATCATATCCATTGATTTAACGCAAGCTCAATATTCGATTTTGGGAAAATAGGGTCCTGCGTCTAAGCCGCACAAACCGGTGTATTTTTCTGAATGTAATGGGGTATGTAGGGTATGTTGTGTATTGATTTCACTCCATATGCTCCAGTTTTTTTTTTTATTAATATAAACCTAGTTCTACAATAAAACATTGTCTATTAGTTGCGCGAATGGGTCTCTGATTCTCAAAGTAAATTTGGATAATTCTTATTCTATAGTCAATCTATTCATGAAATTTTCACAGATTTTTTAAATAGAATATTCTTTTGAATGGGGCTCTAATCTAACTCTTCTCTGTATAGGTCGATTTGTCTCTTTCGAAAATATTCAGACGTTAACTTAAAAAAAAAACCGATCGATACACACCACAACAATATCTTACACGTGTATCGCTCTCGTCTACTAGAACAATAGTGTTGTTTCTCCCACAATCTTGTTTTTCATATTTTTGAATTTTTTTTAATATGTACAATGTACAGGAATGTGTTTCAGGTTGTTTTCATTTCTTAAGTAAATATTCTTTTATTCATTTAATAAGTAAATAAATTGTTTTTCATATCTAAGAAATCGTAATAGAGTTTTACGCAATTCAACAATTCGCTCATTTATTCAAAGAACGGCATAACTAAAAAAAATGCAATTTTTGAGTTAATATCTTACGAAAACTATTTGCAAATATAGCCTGGTACTACGTTCACAATTTCGTGCGTAATGCTGTCGAACTACATGTGAAAGTACTCGTAATTATTCGGCATGAAATATTCTCGAAATAAACTTGCAAAAGTAGTAGTCTGTTCTTATTGCGAAAAACGTGTAAAATCTAAAAGTGATGATTATGTATATGAATGTTAGATGTAAAGAAAAATATTAAAAAAAACACATTGCTTTCATATTTTTAACCCCCGACTAGTGTTTTTGCACACGGGATTTCCCGCGAAAAATTTTCCGGGAAAGAAATCCCGGCAACTTAATTTGTATGTACACATTCCTTGATGAGTGTCATTATTAACTTTATGAATGCAATGGTGCAATAATAAGGTGATGCCAATATCACAATAGCTAAAGCTTTACAGCAACTAAGGCCGAGTTTACATCTGGCATACATGCGTTCTGAGACTTAGATGCCTTTATTTGGAAAAAGCAGAACGCGACGTTCAAAATTTAATTCTACAACAATTCATAAAAGTAAAAAACAGAAATGAGCAAGGAAATGAAAGAAAATTACAAATAATTACAGATTATCTTTGGTAAATAGAACGCGGTTGGTTAACAGCATTAACAGCTTATTCTGTACTAAAGTCCTATTTCCAAATAAATATGCCCTTATGCAAAAACGATTGTTAAAGTTAAAGCATGCGTTAAAACTGGTTTTGCCATACAAAATTCGTTTGTTAAACCAACTTAAAGTTTAACAATGATTTTTTCATAAGGGGGATATTTTGTAATATTTTTTAATAATACTCGTATAATTTCTTTTTTTTATAATATTGGTATCTATGTATTACTATTATATAAAGAACGGGCCCGGTATTATTTTTTTAATAATGTGTGTATAAAACGTTATTATTTAATCGATCTCATGAATTATAATTTCTTTTTGTTGAAATAAATTAAATTTAATAACAAAAATTAAAAATTTTTAAAATTCCCGATATATCTAGAAAAGATGTAACATCTTCTGATTTTCTTAAAACATGGTTAAGAACCATCTCTATCAAGTCACCTTTCAAACACAGAAAACTAAATCAAAATCGGTCCAGCCGTTTGGGCTGTACGTGGACACGGACAGACACACAGATACACAGACACACACACACAGATACACAGATACAGAGACACACACTATAAACTTATAACACCCGTTTTTTTGGTCGGGGGTTAAAAATATTTTGTATTGTTTTGTACTGGGCGGGAATTCCCGGGATTTTGCGCACTGGCCATGCTAATTTTCTTTGTATCGTTCCAATTTTAGTATATGTATGTTCTGCCGAAGCAAAAACTTTACTCACATAATAATCATTTTAGAATTCGACCTTTAAAATGGAGTTTTGGCGATTTTTAAACTAACTATCCTATTGAATAGGCCTATATAACTATTTTCTATATAGGCTGGTTTGTCTATTTCGAAAATATTCAGACGTTAACTTTCAAGAACCCGCTCGATACACACCACAACAATATCTTACACGTGTATCGCTCTCGTCTACTAGAACAATAGTGTTTTTTCTCCCACAATCTTGTTTTTCATATTTTGAAGGTTTTTAATAGTTTTAATTCTTTGAACTTTTAATTTATTAAGTAAAATATAAATAATAGAGTTTTACCCAGTTTAACATACATATGTATGTATATAATAACATAAGTAAGAGAAATTTGTAGCAAAACGTTTCTCTTTTATTCAAATCAACAAATTGATCAAGATGAATGGAAATGGCGGAAGTATAATTTTTGTACTTTGAAATCGGTTGCAACTACTGGAGCAAATTTAGTAAAATGTTATGGAAAATTACCATAATAATAGCAAACTGAAAAGTACTCAATAATGAAGCAACAAACGCAGATAGAGCATTCCGCTTTTCAAAATAATTCTCAAGTGCGCTGACGTCATAAAATGTCACGTCTGCTTGTGTGTTATACCAACTTGTGCCAAGATAGCGTCGACGAAATAGCGTCGATTTTGGGAATTTAAAAACCGGAAAAAAATGGGGGAACTTTTGTGGGTATTTTTAAAAATATATCAGCAAGCTATCGTTGATTTTAGGAATAGAAAGGGGGAAAACAAAACATAAACCGTGGATGAATTTTCCCAGGAGCACTGCTCAACTGTCATACCAAAGGGTCATATATTCTTAAAGTGGACACTTAGGAGAACAAAATAAGAGAACCGTACAAAAAATCGGTGAGGCCGTTTTCGAGAAAATCGGGCAAGTCCAAAATGGCAAAAAAAAACCGTGGATGAATTTTCCGAGGAGCACTGTTCAACTGTCATGTCAAAGGGTCATATATTCTTAAAGTGAACACTTGGGAGAACAAAATGAGAGTTTTGCACGGTTCTCTCAAACTCTCATTTTGTTCTTCTAAGTGTCTACTTTGGCATGACAGTTGAACAGTGCTCCTGGGAAAATTCATGTTTTTTAAATGTATTCTAGTGGCTGTATTATACTTTGCGTGAAAAATTTAACCTATTGGCAGCTCACTTCAAGTTTGTGCGGAAAAAATATATAATTAAACCCAAGGCGAATTGATGCCAGGTGGTCTCAATTTGCAACTCTGCATATTCGCCTTGTATATTTGTTATTATAAAATTTGCTTTGATTTGACAGTAGAGAAATTAACAGCTGATCATCAGCTGATGAATTGAGCTCACCTGATGTAATTCGCTTTGATTAAACCAATTCAAACTGAGAGCAGGGTTGTCAGATGTGGCGATTTTTGAACTTGTTTGGCGTCAAAATTTTTGATTTGGTGAAATGGTGGTTTTTATGGTGACAAATAAATATGTTGGCGATTTGTATGGCTATTTGTTTAAATTGAAATTCAAAACTTATAATTCAGGAAAATTACTCGAGTCTGGCTATTTTCGCATTGATGTACGTATGCATGTGTGTGTGTGTGTGTGTATGTGTGTTTGTATATGTGTGTGTGTGTGCGTGTTTGTGGGTATATGTAAACATCTCATAACTAAAAGAACGGATCGGAGGTTGCGGCATTCGAAAAATATTGAGCTCACTTAGTAGTCGTAAGATAGTGAATCGAATGGGATCGATAGATTTCGAAAATTTTCCCTAGATAATTAAATTTTCACAAAACTGTGTGTTTTTAAAACAATTTTAAACTCGCTTAAAATCTAATCAGCTTTAAAAGAGACATCGTTTACTGCCAAGTTGACTACAATCTGGGGATTCGTTGAAGAAAGATTTCCGAAAAAATTCGTTTCTTTTCTAATAACTTGAAAAGTCTTCGCCAAATTGTTTTCAGATATTAACTGGTTTTTATGGATTTAAAAATTGTATCTACTGACGCGAATTCGATAAAATATATAGCTTAGTGGAACTTTTCGGGGATGGCGTGAAAGGTCAACTGATTTCCATAATTTTTTTTTTTTTTTTTTGTCAAACTATGTATCTTATATTATTATAAGACACTTGAAAAAATACTTTACGGTATTATAAAGCTTTTAGCATGAGCGGTAATTTGGGAGAAAATGTTAAAATTTATTTGGGTGGCAACACTGGCCAACAGCATTACCGATTCACGTTATTTAGGGCTGCTTAACATACATCAATTTTTGTTGCGCAATTTTTGAGCACATGGGACAAAGAGGAAAATAGGACGGATGGCTTCCCTCTTGGCTATATTCTGCTCTCCCTCTCTCATTAACTTCTAAATCGCCACTTAATGCATTAAACACATTCACCACAGCAGGCTACACGAACACACGACTTCAAATGCCGCTAGCAGCATTTGTCGCCTCGTAGCCAGCTACTTAATTATTTTGGAGACGGCAGCAGCACCATCTGCAGCTGATATTCAAGTACAAATACATAGTTCAGTATTGCCACTTTCATATATTTTGCCTTTATAAAAATTAATTTTTCTTTTAAAATGTACTTATTTCACATAAAAGTACAATAATGAATCAATTTATTCTTTACATCAATTTTTGGATATTGTTTCTAGTAAATGGTATGAAATAATTGTACGATATCATTCATTCACCATTTTGTATTATACTGGTAACACTGCATTTGCTCATTGTAGCCAGAGAAATAGAAATTAGTTTAAAGTTGGCGACAGCTACAACGGTGGTCGTGCAGTCGTGTAGCCTGCTGTCGTTAAAATAATTGTTACCATAAGAATGTGTGTATTCTATTTTTGACAGATTGTAGCCCGTAGCCTGCTGTGTCGAATGTGTTTAATGCATAACACATGTGTATTTAATTCATTCTTAATTCTCAACATATACATATGTATGTATGTATGTATGTAAATCAGTTGCAGTTTGAAACAATTCATATTCAATACAATACGAATATTTTAATAGTCGTGTATTAAATGCTGTAAATATGTATGTGCCAGTATGCATTTGTTTAATGCTAATTGAAGATTGTTAAAGATTGATAGATACAATTGAAATATACAGATCAAATGTATTTTACTTTAAAGTCACAATTGGCAAATAACAACAAGCCAACAACAACAATTACTACAAATAAAATTAGCTATTCAAACTTAAAATGCAATCTTTGTATATTTTGAGTTTTTATTTTAAAAATTTACATAAATACATACATAAAGGGTGTTTTTTTAGAGGTATAGAACTTCGAATTGAAATAAAACACAAGAAAATCGTTTTAATGTCCATCAATTTGGCTTTATTGGAAGGATAATTTTATGCCATTAATGTTTAAATATGATTTCGGGCATGTGGCCGCCGCGGCTGGCTCGAATAAAGCCAATTCTACAGGTCCAATTTTCAACCACTTTTTCGAGCATATGGGGCCGTATGTTGGCAATAACGCCACGAATGTTGGCTTCCAAGTCCCCTAACGTTTCTGGTTTGTTGGCGTAGACGAGCGACTTCACATATCCCCAAAGAAAATAATCCAATGGTGTCAAATCACACGATCTTGGTGGCCAATTGACAGGTCCATTCCGCGAAATTATGCGCTCATCGAATGTTTCCTTCAATAAATCGATTGTGACGTGCGCTGTGTGGCATGTAGCGCCGTCTTGTTGGAACCACAACTCATCCACATTCAAAATCTTCCATAAAGTTGATGGACAAAGCTCCAATTGCTGTGCACGGTGGCGAATCGATTCATTCGGGTCCTCTTCAACACTTTGCTCTACGGCGGCAATTGTTTCTTCGGTGCGCACTGTTCGACGTCTCTGCGGATGCGTATTATCACATAGAGTAAACGTAGTGCGAAAACGATCCATGGTTAACCGAATTAATTGCTCTGATGGACGATTATGTCGACCATAAAATGGACGGAGCTTGCGGTAAACTTCGCGAACTGAACCATTATTTTCGAAATAAATTTGCACGATTTGCAAGCGTTGTTCTTTTGTCAACCTGTTCATGATGAAATGGCAAACCAAACTAAATATTAATCACTTGACAGCTGACAAAATGGCCGCCAGTTAAAAAAGTGATGCCAACTTAAAGTTCTATACCTCAATAAAAAACACCCTTTACATACAGATGTACATATGTATGTACATAATAATAAATTTTTGCATACATTTTGAGAATTTTAAAGTTACTATTGTAATAGTAGAGCTGATTCATTCATATTTGAAATTCTCATCATCTTTTCTTTTAAATTTATGCCCCAACGACTATTATTTGTGGTGAAATTTTTGCCTACAACAAAATGTGGTATTTTTTTTTTAAACAACATGCATGCGAGCATAGGAAAACTAATTTTTTTAAATATCTTTCTATAAAAAATAAAAATAAAATTCGATTGATTTAATATTTCGTCATCAGAAAATGAGTTGAAAGCGCGATCAAATTACAAAAAAATTACGCACTTTAGTTTACTTAAGTAAAGTTCAGAGATTGGCGTGTCTTCTTGCAACAGGCGCAATGAGGTCATGTCCAAACTTAGCCATTGAGGCCTTGATTGGACTACCAGCCATACAGATCTTTATAAGATCATCTGCGGCAACGGCCGCTTATAGGATGGGTCTCGGGTCATCTGCTCGTTGTGTTGGCAACGGGCACTCGTCGGTCCTGAGTACAATGCCCAGCTTAGGACAGCTAGGAATGCTTAGTGATAGGATAAACTGTGAACTGAGGTTCGACAGCAGCTTTAATATCACAATTCCACCCAGGGCAGTATGGGACGAAAACGGTCCCATTGTGGATTCCAGAAGTTTATGTTGGTATATGGATGGATCCAAAACGGAGGATGGAGTTCTAGCTGGCCCAACATCAAAACCTCTTTGCCCATGGGCAAATGGCCCTCGGTATTTCAGGCATAATTACAGGCAATCACCAAATGTGTTGACATTAATTTAAATAGGAGCATTAGAGGTGCGCATATAGCTATCTTTTCCGATAGTCAAGCAGTTCTTAAGTCTCTCCTTTCATGGGAATTCCGTTCCATGCTAGATTTAGAGTGCTTTGACTCATTACAAAAGCTATCCATACGGAACAAGGTTTCCATTTATTGGATACCAGGCCACAACGGTCGTCCAGGCAATGAGGAAGCGGATGAACTGGCCAAGAGGGCCTCTTCTACTACTTATATGGGCCCAGAGCCCTTTTGTGGCGTAAGTCGGTCGACTATAATGTCTGCGATCAAAGATGTCACTTCAACCGCTAAGGAGATGTGGCTGTCCACATCCTGAATGTAATTCGACAGTGTTAAATTTCTGTATTTAAAAGCTTGTGCTTAAAAAACTCACATTTCAAATTACACATTATAACGGACGGAGTCTTAAAGAAATTTTTGAAATGTTATTATGCATACATACTCGTATTTAAAAAACAGCTGATAATTGTGTGAGTAAATCTCTTTAAATTAGGCCAATGTTCGTATTGATCAGGGTGGTGTTGGTTGAAGTAGTTAGCCCGTTGGCTGCGATCTCAGTCTCCGACAGTCATTAACTAACAACGCCGCGCATTTTTATGATGCGCATTAGTGTCCGTTTATGTCAGTTGTTGTAGAACAGTTCAAGTGATGAAGGCATAGATACTGGTCGCTGAACTACACCTGCTTAAGTGGATACTAATCCTAATGTGACATCAGAGCGCCCTCCTTCATCGCTATTGTGTAGCAGAATCATCGGTGAAGTAAAATAACCAATAAAATGGCTGCTAAACACAGCTTCGAAGATTTAATACGTCTCAATGACACCAGAGGCGCTGCAAAAATGCGCAAAAAGCAGAGTTGTAAAATAATGAAGCTTTCCCCTATCTCTTTATTCACCATTTGCCTTCTCTATCACTATCCCTTTCCTAAAGAAGGTAACACCTAGTAACATTCATTGCCTGAGAGTTACTTCTCTTTAAAAAAAAAATAAAAAATTTTAATATAATATTTTTAACCAACAGGCAAATTAAGAGAAGAAGGCATTTAGATGCACAATAAAAAATCTTACGTTAATTTAAACATATTTGTTTGGCACTAAAACTATGAAAATTGGATCCGACTTGTATTTTTTAGGTGATATGACAATTTTAGTTATAATTTGCATGAGAGGGTAAATTATTTAATATTTTTCCTAATGATTTAATAAAACAAATCAATGAGACATATTCTTATTTTAGGTAGTGCATGTACGAGTATTACAATATTATTTTTGTCATACTTTTTTTTCTAAGATCTTATTACATTTAATTTTTTATTTTTTGTAATGGCGCCAAATAATCTGAAATGGTAAGTAATTGTGGTGTGGTTTTGTTAATTTGTGTATAATTTCAAGGCTAAAGGTACATAATCGTACATACATACAAATGAATCATATTTTTCAATACTTTATTTCTTATTATTATTTTTAATGGGTGTTTTTTATTGAGGTATAGAACTTTAAGTTGGCATCACTTTTTTAACTGGCGGCCATTTTGTCAGCTGTCAAGTGATTAATATTTAGTTTGGTTTGCCATTTCATCATGAACAGGTTGACAAAAGAACAACGCTTGCAAATCGTGCAAATTTATTTCGAAAATAATGGTTCAGTTCGCGAAGTTTACCGCAAGCTCCGTCCATTTTATGGTCGACATAATCGTCCATCAGAGCAATTAATTCGGTTAACCATGGATCGTTTTCGCACTACGTTTACTCTATGTGATAATACGCATCCGCAGAGACGTCGAACAGTTCGCACCGAAGAAACAATTGCCGCTGTAGAGCAAAGTGTTGAAGAGGACCCGAATGAATCGATTCGCCACCGTGCACAGCAATTGGAGCTTTGTCCATCAACTTTATGGAAGATTTTGAAGATTTTGAATGTGGATGAGTTGTGGTTCCAACAAGACGGCGCTACATGCCACACAGCGCACGTCACAATCGATTTATTGAAGGAAACATTCGATGAGCGCATAATTTCGCGGAATGGACCTGTCAATTGGCCACCAAGATCGTGTGATTTGACACCATTGGATTATTTTCTTTGGGGATATGTGAAGTCGCTCGTCTACGCCAACAAACCAGAAACGTTAGGGGACTTGGAAGCCAACATTCGTGGCGTTATTGCCAACATACGGCCCCATATGCTCGAAAAAGTGGTTGAAAATTGGACCTGTAGAATTGGCTTTATTCGAGCCAGCCGCGGCGGCCACATGCCCGAAATCATATTTAAACATTAATGGCATAAAATTATCCTTCCAATAAAGCCAAATTGATGGACATTAAAACGATTTTCTTGTGTTTTATTTCAATTCGAAGTTCTATACCTCTAAAAAAACACCCTGTATATATGGATTAGCGTGGGAGAGTCGTAAGGGACACATACACAAATAGCTTCTGTATATGGACAGAGTGTCTGTTAGAAAATCTTATTTCCGCTGCATTTGAATAGATTTAATATTGTCGGAAGCCAAAATGTAAATCAACAATGTTTTCTGTTTTATTTTACTACGAGAACGATATGCAAATATAATATAAAATTTTTATAATAATAATCCAACTTTTATAATAATAATCCTACATAAATCATAAACGTCCGAACCATTTGTTAAGAAAAATGGCCATTCTCCTGGATTTACCGTGTGATATCTACCGCACAAAAACATAAATGTGAAAATAAGTAACCGGTTCGTTCCTTCCTATCCCGAAACTTGGGACATCAAAATACGTATCAATATCTTGCTTGGTGCAATAACTACCAACATGGGCCGTGGCAATATTGTAAGCAGCGTGACCGTTTGACCGAATAAAGTGGCAAATTGCCACTTTTTGGACTGCCTTTCCACTTTATCGACTGCCTTGCCACTTTTTGTCCCCCTTTTTTTAGGGTGAGTTACATATAAAAATACATTAAAAATAGCACGAACCAATTTGATAGCTAAGTTGTTCGTCAGTTGAATGAAAATCAAAATTTTTTGGCCAATCAGACATCTAACGTAACAATTTGTTGTACAACTTGACAAAATTGTACAACAAGTCGCAACGTGTAGGGGCCACATTAGAGTATGAGTACTCTGCAGGAGTACAAATAATGGCGCTTATTTTATTTATTTATTTATTTCCATTAGACTTTAAGAATAAAATTCTTTTATAGTCCAAAAAAATAAAATAAAATAATAAAAGGCGAACTATGTGATTTAGACATACATACATATATGTATATATGTATGTATGCACATGTATATTCTATAAAATTTATCTCATATAATTTTTTTTACCAATAAACCATGAAAAAAGAAATAAATTGCTTATAAAAAGTTCAGCGGTTTTATTAGCGTTTATTTTTTAACCCTAGAACACACACCCGGGTACAAATGTATCCACTTGAAACTTTGGAGTGCTGTAACTCAGGAACGGCTTAATTTAGGGAAAAGAAATTTCGGATCTAGGAAATATAAGTAGTTTCTAATATTTTAAAGGTTATTTGATCCAATTCGGATCAGTGGTTCAGAAGGTACGAGCTGCAAAAGTCGACACCTACGTAAACGCACACCCGGGATACGTTGGTACCACACCAGTTTATATCAAAATAAAAGGCAACAAACCATTTTATAGTGTATTTAAATTATATTATTTTATTTTGAAAAATGAAAATTATTAAATTACATATTATAAATATGAATTATCGTTACATATTATGCAGTCGATATTGGTGATCGAATGTTCAAGACACATTGGCTTCTTACATTTGCCGTACACCTTTCTGGTTTTCCTACGCTGTTTTGGTTCTTGAGCATAACATATATAGCAACAACCGCTGATAGATGTTGGCGTGCGGGCTGCAGCAGATGTCGATGTTTCCGTGTGCAACATTGATTCCAGCGGTCTGTTGAAATATGACTCAATCGCTATTTTAGTGTAGAAGTTTCACGTGACTTGCCGATTTAGTGCACGTTCTTCAATAATTGGCATACACAATGCTTCAGCCAAGCTGCGAAGGAACTGCTTACGCTGAACAATTGGTCCATTTTATCAACGCCACCCTTGGTCATATTATAAAATTCTATGATTTCAGGCTTCCCACCCTCAGCTATCTCACCATCATAGTGCATTGACGAAAGCAGCGCCACTGATTAATTTTTTCGTGGAACATAAGAGCACAACATTTTCTTCTGAAGCCGAATAATGATTAACCAATTGGCCTATTCTTGTGCGCCTTCATTTCCGCAGGAATATACAATGGTTAAGTTTTCACTGGGCTTGTAGTGTGCATGAAGATTGGCATTCATTATGGGCCACAACTCAGTGAACGGTGCTGCTTTATCAGTTTCTGAACGTGCAGCCTGAGTGTTTGCGTCGTCAAACCTTATAAATCGCAATATTAATAATTACGAGCATCTCTTCTTGAATCCATTTTTGAATTATTAAATTTTATTTTTCGAATTATTAAGTTTTATATTTCCACGTCTAAGGTATAAGAGCACAAAATTAATAATAAAAATGTGAATAATCAGCAGCTGAAACAACAGCAAGTGCAAAAATAACCCTTGGAAAATCGAATTACTACAAAAACTGTTTTTTAACTGAATTTGGTACCTGCATAATAGTTACCTGCATGCACTCTTTTGCTTATATCTTTTGAACTAGGTAGAATATTTGAACGCTTTAAACGTTGAAATGCTTGTTTCATGTTATATTACACATTTAACAAACAAAAAGTAAAAATTTTTGTTTTTTATTCATCAGAAATATGAAAAACAACATTTGGCTATACCATGCCCGTGACCTTTTTTCCTTTATCTTTTGAACCAAGTAGAATATTTGCATGAAACAAAAACTAAAACATTTGTAAAATATTCATATACGCATTTACAAAAAAAAAATATTGAAATTAGAGCATTTAAACATTAGAAAAAGCCAAAATAAGCTAGTAGGTACAAACGTATACCGGGTGTGTGTTCTCGTAGAAAAAGTTGGGTATGCATCGTAGGGTTAATCAAATATCGGTTTTTAGCGCGTTTACAGGGCTATCTGGCGGGAAATGGCTACAACATTTTGGCAACACTGATCGTGTACTATAGACTTTACAGTGCTCTGTTATGTGCAAAGCATGCTTATGCTATGTTAGTAATTCTGGTTTGTGCCTCTGCTAGTTAAATTTGAATCTATCTTCACACACATTTACATATACATACATATTTATATGTATGCACATTTCATCTATGGATGTATGTATGTATGTCTAGCCAATAAATGTGTCTTGCCATATATTGTAGCTATTAAATCATTTATTAATTCCAATTAATACGAAAATTAATATAAAATGATCATGACAATGATTAGCGCATATAAAACAATTGCTGAATAAGGTGAGGAATGTGTTGCGTTATTTCATTTAAGATTTATTAAAATTTATTTAATATTAAAATGCAAAAGAATTTAAAAATATGTACTCTCACAAACAATTAAATTAATTAATTTAAATTCAAAATGGCACTCACACAAGGGTCTTTATAAACAAAATAACACGGAAAAATGCGTGCCAACTATTAATAAATATATTCAGAAAACAAAAGCGTTTTTATAATTATCAACTACATACCTATTTAGTATTAGTAAGTAAGTGCTCGTCTAAAATAATAAATCAATTTTATTTTTGTCATTGCATTATTTTCTAATCAATATTTGACGCATGACTGTTTTATTTATGTACGAGATGTTGCAGATCTAATAATAATAAAAAAAAATTAAATAAAAATTAGTACTAAATCGAATAACAAATACATAATTATATACTGAGAAAATATTTACAAAAGTAGTACATATTTGCAACAAACCAAAAAAGTGTGTGTTTGAGTTTCCAATGTACTTTCAAAAAAAATTAATTCCCAATCATTTATAATTTTTTGTAGTAAAAAAAAATAAATTTGTCTGTAGGTTTATACATATGTACTGCAGCTTTTAACTTTTTTAATTGTGTAACATTGAAAGTAAACAGGTAACGAGATTTTCTTCGATTAAGTCGAACCTTTTAAGCCCTCCGCTTAAGGAAATAACAAATCTACAGAAGGCGAGGAATTTAGCTTTTGTGTCACTGTACGCATCACCAGAGCCATTGCCTGTGCAGCGTTGTCAACTTTTAAAACTCGAAAAGCATTTAAGTCGACAAAAATGCTTATATGTATGTACATACATATGTATTTGCAGAGGGGTGTGGAGAGTTGTAAACTTTGACTATTTCGTTTTTATTTATTAAATGCCTTAATAAACTTAATGGAATATTTAGTTCACATAAAAATCAAATATTTAAATACTTCGTTTCAAGTTCTTCAAATGTAAGAAATATTTGACATAAATCAAAAATCGTATATAAACGTATGGTGATTTCTTTCCTACACAAAAAAATACTACTTTTCTAAAAAGTGCAAAAATCATCAGTTTGAAATAATTTTCTGTTTTCTGCTAAAAAAAATTACCCCCACTAATTAATGGTGGGAAGTAGGGATGGGCAAAAAATATCGATATATCGAAATATCGATATTTGAGAAAATAAATATCGATATATATCGCCGATACTTCAAAAACCTATATATCGATACATCGATTCTTATTTGCGAGTATCGGGTTTCGATACTTTTAAGAGCTATAGCCGTTTTTAACCCATTACCCGCCGTAATTCATAGATGCTAAAACTAGTAAACGGTTGAAGTTGTCAGCCGTGAAGTTGACAACCATTTATAACTAACTGATTAAAACTTTAAACATTACCAAAGAGGATGATATATTTTCTTCTTATTTTAAGAAAAGTTTTTAAAAATATACTATGCAGCTATTGAGATAAACACTTTTTAAAATACGTCCTAAAAATGGGACAATGGCGGGTATTGGGTTAACTGTACGATATTGACATGACTAGTATTGATGCTAAGAAAGAAAAGAGAAATTTCATAATTACATTCTAGGCGAATTTATAAGTTGACCCAACTAAGGCCGGGCTTACATCGGTGTGCCAAATGCCACACAAGCGTAAAAAAAGCGTAACCACTAATTACTAATGAAAAACTGTTTGATTCAGACATGTATTTATTAAGTTAAATAGTTCCATACACAACTAATAGACAATTTTATAGAATCCAACATGATTGGAATCAACCAGTTTTTCATTAGTAATTAGTTGGTTACGATTTTTTGGGCGAATGACACACAAAAAATGCCAGATGTAAACTCAGCCTAAGGCAGGTGACTTTTTGGATTGTTTGGGTATAAGCCTAAAGGCAGAATTTGTTTTTACTTTCTGTTCTGTTACGAATCAGCTGACTCTTTTTGGTTTGTAAAAATCATATATAGGCCATTAGTTTTTCTCTCCTTAATTCTGTTCTGTTTCGGTTCAACCTGTGAAAATAAAAAACTGTTAACTAATTGTAAGTGGCAGCATAAATAAAGTAAAAACATTTCGAAACAAACTGTGATTGTGTTTTAAGAACTTAAACAAATTTAATATTTACCACAAAAAACTAAAACTATATTGAAACATAACAATTAATGTTTTTCATATGGAATTTTCGGGAAAGAAATCCTGGGAAATTTTTGCGGGCAACTTTAGTTTGTACAAATGTACACATTTCTCGATGAATTTCGTTATTCACTTTATGAATGCGATGGTAGAACAATAGCTGAAAATTAACAACAATTACGCCCGGGAACTGAAATTGTATTATTTTTTTGACATGTGCTTATAAACGTTAAAAACCGAAAAGTTGTTCCCACTTTCCCAAGAAATGGAAAAGTCCGGGAAAAGAAAAACTCTAATAACGATGCAAAACTCATCACTTTAGTGGAAAACTGTGACCATTCTAGTCCAAAACAGCTGATAATTTATTACAGAAAAAGTAACTATTAAAATTTAGAAACAGAACGACACAGCACAGAGCAGCAACAGAAAGTAAAGACTAATGAAGTCTTAAGGAGCTATAGTAGGTTACGTGTAACTTAACATAAATAGTTCTTTTGTATTAAATTTCTTAAAGTGAGTAATTGTGCATTCGAAATTAATGCAGCAAAAAATATCGATATATCGAAATATCGATGTTTTCAAAAAATATATATCGATACTGTTCAAAAACATCGATACGATATATATCGATACATTTTCTTCATTTGCCCATCCCTAGTGGGAAGCATTGCATCATGGTAAAATTATACTAGGTAGATGCACGACTACAACAAAATTGCAACACCAAAAAACACATACATTTTGTTGGTATAAACAAACGAATAATTGTCAGAAACACATGCCCTTTGTTTTTAAAAATAACAATTACAGGGTAACTAAAGTGCAATTGCAGACGCGGCATTCATAAATGATTATAGTCATTCAGTGTTGCCAATATATGTGTAATTACGCAGAGTGTGCAATTACTGTCATGTGTAGGCCATGTAACTAGATTCGTGTATAATATGTGTGTAATTCTACTTTGTGTTCTATTTTTATTTATTTTTGCTTTCATTTTAACATACACAAAATATGTGTAGTGCAATTTTCTTCAATGTGTAATTGGGGACACATCCATGTATAACTTCATTGGCAACACTGTAATCATTTTATGTACATCACATACGCTCATATTTTTGTAGCTTGTAAACAAAGTTTGACAACTAACTGCATTGTATACCTTAACGGGCTGGGCTTGAGCATGTACCTGTTATAATTTTACCATGCATTGCACTGTACGCCCCGTATAAATCGACAGTGTTGTTGTGTTGCTCTGTAAAACAGTTGTTTTCTGTTTATGCATAGGGATACCAGACTTTCGTTGCAAAAAAAAAAGATTTCAGGTAATAGTAATACAATGAAGCAAAACAATTCACGTATTCCATTTGCACAGAAAAATATGTATATAAAGCTGAAATTTTCATCAACTGACAACTCACAAGAATATTGATGAAGAAGGCGTGGCGTGGCGGCCTACGAAAACAGCAATTAACTTTGGTGTATTAAATATTTCATAGAACTATACTGCGCATTAGAGTGGTGCGAATAAAAAGTTGTCGAGTCACCTCCTAGGATTAAAGATAATGTAAAAACAATTCCAAAAATGTTTTTTTATTTTTATTTTTTACCACGCCTACAAATATTGCCCTTTTAGTATTTTGTTCACTGTGTCGCCATTTTTGGTCCGATCATAGCATTTTATATACCGGTGCTCATGGCTCTGTAGGGGCTACATTTCTGTCTTTAATAATGTTTTACTACCACGTCATATTCTAGTCATGACTTTAAAAACTCGGTGCGTACTCACCCTAATGCTAAATATTTTTGAATGAAAGTCATGAACACCGGTATACAAAATGTTATGATCGGACTAAAAATGGCGACACAGTGAACAAAATACTAAAAGAGTGGAATTTGTAGGCGTAAAAAAAAAATAAAAAAATATTTTTGGAATAGTTTTTACATTATCTTTAAACATAGGGGGTGACTGGCATTTATTTTTTTTTTTTTTGGAAGGCATTCCAAAAAATACAATGTTGAAGGAGGCCGCACAGTGTGATGGCTTCATACATTTTTGTAAAAAAAATTAAAAGGAATGGTTTTAGATCATTTAAAGTTGGCATTATATTGATTAAATTAAAAAAAAGTAAACTCAATTAAAATTTGGCACGTTCACCGCCTACCACCAATTTAATTTAAATAAATTCGTCAAAATCGAAAACTTTTATAAAAAAAAACATAAAAGCACTTTCCATGCTATTTAAATATTTCTAAACAAAACTGCATCATTCGTTTCTATATTTATTATTTGAACGGGCATTCGACTTTTGAAATTGTGTGGTCGAAAAATATGTAGGGGCATGTATGAACTTATATTTTTCACATTGGTTGTAGGGTGTATTAACAAACACATAAAGATAAGTACTGGCAATGAAAAGAAACTATTAAATTTATTTTAACAAGCGTGTACCCCAATAAAATAAAATTAATAATACGCTTTAAAACAGTTTCAGCAATGTTGTAATTGTTGAAACTCTTTTCAGTAGTGAAATTATAATTATGTGTGTGTCTTACTTCATTTATTTTAAATTTTTTTCATTTATTTTTCAAGAAACATACCAAATTTATAAACATTCAAGCGTTGGCGAATTAAAAAATATAATAATAATCAGCTTGCAAATTGCAAAAATAAACTTTTTTTACATGAATAGAGTTTGTGAGTTTGGCTTTAACTCTAAAAATTAAAACCTTGCCTTTTTTTCAAGAATTATGATTATTTATTTATTTGTTGTTGTCAGTGTCACAAAATTCTTTTGGAGTTACTCGTAATAATTTTGCTGTTGTTTTTGCATTTCTTTTGGATGAGAAAATTTTTATTTTAAATTAAATAAAATTAGTTTTTTAAGCATATTTAGATCGCAACTTACAGTATATGAAAAAAATGACAAATGAAACTTGAAGCGACGACGCCTGCGCTTTTTTTATTTTGTATTCAATTGAACACTGTGTGTGGGAAATTGATGGTTTCTGTTTGAAATGCTGAGCGCATTGATTTCACTTAAATTGTAAAAAAAGTGACAATTGTAGTCAATAATAATAAGAATTGTTTATGGATAACCATCTTTGCTCTTAAATCATCTAAAGTATGAATTTTCAGTAAGTTTTTTTTTTTGCTAATTAAAGAGTTCATAGCTTTGGGTTCTATTTATTTTCTTTTTTTTTCTTTACAACTATTTGTTAAGCTAGATATTTTTTTTTTTTTATAATACATGATATTTATTTATTGTATCTTCCTATATGAACTAACAATAAGTATTCAAATCTTAAATCTAAAATATAATTATTAGGCCCGACCACTGTCGGACCTAAATTTAGAGATAGTTATAAATAAAGTGACTCATACTTCGATATGATCAATTGTAATAAATTCGAATTGACAAAGCCGCAATGCTTGCATTGCATTACAATGTTCGCAAAATGTAATCGAATTACCAGGTAAGCGCAAGAAAAATATCTTCATTTCATGGTTTTCTTTGCTAAACCTAATTATTTTCACAGCTTATCCATCTCATTCTCACAACACCGAGCGTTTTATTCATGTAGTACATGAATCTGCCATGGCGGCCACCGACAAGCAACGCATGGGCCACATTTTTTCTAAACTCGAGAGCCGTCAAAAATATAGCCAACTTGAATCACGTCGAGATATGATCGAATAAAATTTCTATTATTTTACTTTGCGTTTTGTTCCTTATTCCTTGTTGTATAACTTGAGGTATGATGTAAAGGTTACTTGAGGTCAAAGACTTTTGAGGTCAAAGACTTTTGAATTAACAAAAAATTAGTCTGCCACAGACAAACTCATCGATATATTATACTTTAATATCTATATGTAAATACTGAAGCTATGACAAATTTAAAAAGGTGACCCCTACGGTCTGCAACAATGAATTTATAAAAGCATTTTTTAAATAGTTGTGCTGTATTGATCGAAATACTTTCTTAGCAAAAGTTTTATGATTTTTCGCGAACTATAAATTTCTAACATTAAGGTGTCACATTAGGGTGGTAGGAAATAAGATTTGGGGGTAAGTACTAGAACGGTACACTTGAGGTTAATGAACCCAAGAGCAAAAATATTAACCTCCCTGAGACAAAAAATTCGCTATATCAAACTTTAAGATCGGACTGTAAATATGGAAGATATAAAGAAAAAACTAAAAAGGCGACCCCTACCTTCGGCAAAAAAAATAAATTTTTTTTTTAAATCTCCTTGGAACAATACTTTATATTCGCTGGTGTACGGAGAACTTTTTTTTTGTGATACGCTCTAATGTACATACATGTGGTTCAGGTTATATTAACTTTTTCATTTCCTAAGTAAATATTCTTTTATTCATTTCACAAGTAAATAAATTGTTTTCCATATCTAAAAAATCGTAATAGAATCGCAATTTAAAAATATAGCTCATTTATTCAAATAACGTCATAACTCAAAAAATGGAATTTTTGAGTTAATAATGAAGAATTAATCCTCATATCGTTCTTCATATTGTGTAAAAATTTAAGTTAATATCTTGCGAAAACTATTTGCAAATAAAGCCTGGTACTACGTTCACAATTCCGTGCGTAATGCTGTCAAACTACATGTGAAAGTACTCGTAAATATTTGGAATGAAATATTCGCGAAATAAACTTGCAAAAGTAGTAGTCTGTTCTTATTGCGAAAAACGTGTAAAATCTATCTGGCAGCATATTTTTCAATGCAAAATTACTCTGGCATCATTAATTAAGTTTCAGCTGCGAAACAACATGAGCAGTACTTTTTTTGCACGGAATTTTAACAATGTTGCGTACCAAGGCGAATTCAGTATCAGGTGACCTTATCAGCCCAGCTGATTATCAGCTGTTGCTACCAAATTGAGCATTTTGAACCAAAACGTCAAAATTTGCTTAGAAATCTTCTGACAGATTGGTTTTGTAGCATAGCACTTGTGAAATTATGTTAATTATTTTTGTTTTGTTAGATATTTAATCCACAGTTAATAATGTGTGGCAATATAATAAAGAAATAGTAACCAGGCACATCAATCAGGTACCCTCATTTCTACAACAAATATTACAACAGTAATAACCACATGTACTTTGTTGCTATATATTACCATCTTACTTTTCAAAACAGGGTATCATCGTTAGATTGTATGTTTATTATAGGAAATGTCAAACACCATACAAAACTGAATATTCGTTAGGTGTTTATGGATACCCAAATAAAAACATGTTTTTAGGCTTATACCTACACAATCCAGATTTGACATTTAGCTTGGTATAATGACATTAGACACATGGTGTAGTGCTGCCACCTAATAAATGCGCCTTGAAATAGTAATGTCGTCGGTTGGTTTCTTGTTTGCTGCAGACTTAAGGTTAAAGGCAGAATTACCCGACTGTAAATGTAGAACTGTAAATGTAAATGTGTCAGCTGATCGAATCTGTTGCATGAAAAGCTATGCAAATGCTTACCTGACTGAAATGTCACGTAAATGTAACGTCTGAACCTGCAGAAAATAGAATTTCATGACGACGTTACGTGACATTTGTAGACAGTGATGGGATGTATGTATATTGAATGAGAGTGTGGCACAATAGCCCTATTTTGGTACTTTTGTTTCCTTTGATAATTTAAACTTTTGAGTTGCTAAATTTGTCTACGTACATGACATATTTAATAAATTTAGTTTTAAAGTGTTTTTCTTTATAAAAGCTAACCACAGACTGCCAATCGTATTTGTTTATATTTTTGTTAATATACATATACATATATGTATGAATATGTAACATACATATAGTACATTTGTGCGAACAAACATCCATACAAGAGCACAAAAAACATATTTTATTTAATAATACCAATAAAAATTTTAATATGTGCGTTTAATCATAACAATTATAGTGATAATAAAAATGTAAATATTTTTATAATTATAATACGTTGTAATGTATGTATGTATACATATGAAGGTAAAATTGTAATTTCACTAAATATCAAAGTCATAACATTGTTTGTAAGTATAAAAAAATGATTTGATACCATTTAAATCATTTTCGTACTTTTTGTACACAATCAAAAATAACACTGTACAACAAAATATCATTTTTTGGCTGTCCTTTAGATAAAATTACGCGGACTATATGGATTTCGATGCGTTAAATTCAAATCTGCTGTCAGTTTTGCTCTATCACGTAAAGATTTTTTTTATGGGCGTGGCTAATTTTGGCCCCTTAAATTAGTCGGCCATACTAATATATTTTACTATAACTCGAAAACCGCTAATTTGATTTTAATAAATAATAAACCAAAAGACGCGCCACAAAATTTTGTTAAAAAATATTTATAATCATTTTTTATCTATCTTTTATGGTTTCGGAGTTATTCAGAATTTAAAAAAGAAAAAAGTTTTTTTTATGCAAAAATCGCGTAATTCTTTTAAATGAAAATTACAATAAAAAAATCAGAAACTCACAAGTTTCATATTTTTTACATTTGTCTTAAAACTACATATCCTAGGAATAAAACGAGCTATAAAACGTGAAAATCCAGCAATAAATCTTGATTTTATTCACAATTTAAAGTTCTGTTACCAGCCCGCAATGCCCTTTCAATAGCATTACCAGATGTCAGTGATGGGAAAATGAGATTTGCATTTCGGTATCAAAAACAAATTTTTTTAGTACTTTTTTGATCCCGAGAGTACCAAAAATTATATTTCTTATATTTGTTTTATTAACAAAAAATTATAAGAAATTCATTTACAAAAAAAAAGGAACACATAGGTACAAATATACAAATAGGTGTAGCCTGGATTAGACTTAATACTGTTGGAACATAAATCTTGCCTCCGTATTCCATAGCTCGCTAAAGCTAAAGCTAAATTCGACCGCTAAAATGTTGAACAAATAGAAAATTTTAATTTTTTGGCGATGACATAAAGCAATAAAACTTCGGCGAATTACATTTTTAAGCCATTACCTGATTTATCAATACCCGTTTGAAAATTGCATTCGTAGAAGAAAATTAGATTTAGCTTTAGCGAGTTACAGAATACGATGGCTGTTGATTTATATTTTGTTTTCATGAAATTTTGGTAAAGGAAAATCCTTTCGACATTTACAGCGGAGTGAGGCATGGATAAAATTCCGTAAGCTACTCTCGATATATCAGGAAACATGTATTCATCTAATGCGTTTTTATATAAGCCAGTGCTCTATATTGGTTGTTAATATTTAAAATTATTTTTCTTTTCTTTTTTTTTTCTTTTCCCTGGGAACATTTTAATTAAAAGTGGTATAATGATATTGGTTTAACAGATAAAATACTTTCAGGGGGAAACTTACTAAACCAAACTAACATTTTATTGTCAAAGTCCACTTTTGCCCTTAGAACTTAATATAAACTTTTTAAATTTTCTTTAAACTGATTTAAAACAGTTGTTTCAATAGATCAACTTCTGTGCCACATAAAATATCATTGAATGAAGTATGGTTTTCGTTGATATTTCATTGTGGTTACACTTTTCTAAAAGATCTTTACTAATATAGCTTCGTTCTATTTGTCGAAAAAACAATTTAATTCTTGGCAAAATATATGCATGTGCGAGTCTTCTGACTGCATTTCTAAGTTGCCCGTGAGAGCATCAAATTTCTTAGGGGAGTACTACGGTACTTTTTCATGTCAAACAGTATAAAAAAAAGTACGATCGTACCAACTTTCCCATCACTGCCAGATGTAAATGTGACTGCATTTAATGCATTACACACATTTTTCCATTTTTAGGTACCTGCTTTAAATTGTGAATAAAATCAAGATTTATTGCTGGATTTTCACGTTTTATAGCTTGTTTTATTCCTAGGATATGTAGTTTTAAGAAAAATGTAAAAAATATGAAACTTGTGAGTTTCTGATTTTTTTATTGTAATTTTCATTTAAAAAAATTACGCGATTTTTGCATAAAAAAAACTTTTTTGTTTTTTAAATTATGAATAACTTCGAAACCATAAAAAATAGGTAAAACATGATAAGTAATATTTTTTAAAAAAATTTTGTGGCGCGTTCTTTGGTTTATTATTTATTAAAATCGAAATAGCGGTTTTCGAGTTATAGTAAAATATATTAGTATGGCCGACTAATTTAGGGGCCAAAATTAGCCACGCCCATAAAAAAAATCTCTACGTGATAGAGCAAAACTGACAGCAGATTTGAATTTAACGCATCGAAATCCATATAGTCCGCATACTTTTATCTAAAGGCTATTTTGGCTGTTGTACAGTGTAATGTGAAGATATTGAACTCCCATCAATGTTTCGAACAGCTGTTGCGCATTTTATTTGAAATTGTTAAACTGATAAACACCCAGCAAACAAAAAGTAGTATATATGTGTTCTTGTTCAATAATATAAATATGTGAATGTATACTGTTTGTGATTGAAATTAATTATTATTAGTAGCTACGAACATTAATAAGAAAAGGATAAAACGATAAAGTGGATATATAACAATGTTTTTATATGATTGAGGTGCTACTGAAACCATAGGAATTCCTGGAAATTAAGGAGTCAAGCTCTTCGTCTTTCCGATGAAATTGCTCAAAATCTGTTCTGCTAATTGTAGTTATATGCAAATATTACGGTTAGAGGCGTAAGCGTTACAGCTGCTATTAAAATTATTATAATTGAGTTCTTTTACATAAAATAATAATAATTTTTAAAACCTCTAAGCACATTTTCATTATAAAAGATGTCTTATTTCAAAAACTCTTACTTTTTTGTCAACAGTATAAAACTTGCCATCAAAAGAAAGTAAATTATAAAAGCTTCAGCGAAATTATTAAAGAAATCTTGGATTAATTGAAGCATTACCATATATATTAACTTATAAAGGCTATTTCAGACTATAACACAAGTATTAATACTTTTGTGGAAAATGCAACTCTGACATGTTGAGTTGTTATTGTGTTTTGAAATTTTTTAAACAGAAATCAGAGCAGGGAGGCATTTTTGTCAAAAGTATTAATACTTGTATTATAGTCTGATTTGCCCTTAAAGGGCGTTTCACACTATAATACAAGTATTAATACTTTTGTGGAAAATGCAACTCTGACATGTTGAGTTGTTATTGTCTTTTGAAATTTTTGAAACAGAACTTAGATTAGGGATGTATTTTCGTCAAAAGTATTAATACTTGTATTATAGTGTGAAACGGCCTTAAGCAGTAATGCATACCCTACAAGAAAGCTACCAGTCAACTGACTAGTCATTTGACTAGTAGCGACGACCACAACTTCGGTCACCGTCCCCAGTTAGTTTATTAGGGGCTTGGTGAAAAAAATGACCAAAACATTTGTGTACGTGTGATTTTTTCTCTCTCTCTAACTTATTAGTTTCACTTAATTAAAACACATGTATCTGAACTGCTTACTCTGCTACTTTTTTGCCAGTCACAGATTACATAAGCATTGGTGAATTATGACTAGTCAGTGGTTACAAGGCAACTGGTCACCTATCACTAGTCAATTTTTACATAAAAACTGGAAAAATGTAACTTTTAAATAAATAAACATAATTTTTATATTATTTTAATTGTTTTTTATTATAAGAAATTAAATAAATAAGTAATATACATATATAAAAACAGTCCAAAATAGTGTAGATGGCACCAATCAGTCTTCTTGACGCTTTTTTTTAGGTCGTACACACATTTCTTTTTGTAAATATCTAAAATTAAAAAACAAAATACACAAATGTATAAATTAAATTAAACTTTTCAATTTTTTTTATGCAGTATTGTTGTTACTTAACTTTCTTAAAACTTTAATAAATTTTCACTTCACAGACCGAACGAATTGTATATTTTACAATAAAATGCGTTGTCTTAAAATTTTTGGGTTATGTACATTAGATGTTTCACTCTAACATACATGTTAGAGAAGAGCAACTATAATTGGTAAATGTGTCGGTCATCGCTACCAGTCAAATGACCAGTCAATTGACTGGCACTCTTAAATTCACTATAAAATTATTGCAAATGTATTAGTGAAAAAATGTCGTTTGTGTTAGTTTCGGTCATTCATTTCTTGTAGGGTACATACATATGTATGTATGATCACACAATCCATATAAATTTCAATCAAAATGAATTCCATGAATTTAAATATTATACATATATGAACTTTTACGTTTGACTTCAAATAACTCGCAATTTAAAATCAAAAATGAGTGTTTGCTGGGCACGAAGTATGTATGTGTGCACAAGGAAGTTTTTTTGTTTGTGTCGAAAACACATGACACGTTTTTAAGCATTCTATAAGCGTTCAAACATTTACATTTACATTACATTTACATTTACATTACATCTACGATTTCTACAGTCGGCTAACGAGGCCTTTAGTGCGCGTGTGAGCTGTAGGCATCTGTCAAAAAAAGTTGAAATAGTGTTTTTGCATACGACAAGTTACATACGAAACTCTGACGCGTTTGCCGCAGAAAGTTGGTTAAATTTTAACTTTTTAACGCATTGTGTTGTTTTGACAACAGAGAAACAAGTCGATAAATAATGTCGGCGGCGGCGGCTTAGGTCAATTAATGTCGGCGGCGGCTAAAAGTCGGCTAGAGCCGTTGGGAGACTTTCAGCCGTTCTATGAAAATTTTGTATGAAAAGTATGTACAGTAGTTTTAGTTCTTTTTTACATTATTTTTTATTGCTCGTTCATATTAAATGTTCTATCAAAAATATTTTGTAAAACAAACGTCTTCATTCGATTTTGTGTAAATTTTTATTTTTTCACAACCTTTTTCCAATTAGTTGGCGCATAGGGTAACAATAAAAGAATTTAAAAGACGAAAATAAAAACAAAATATTTGTGTTTATATGTACATTAGGGAATAACTTTTTTAAATTTTTTGCAAATATCAAAATGGCCCTAGCATAGTCGAATACATCACGATTTAAAAAATAGTACGTAGGACAACAGTTCGTACGTGAACATAGATCCGGCAGAATAAGTCTTCGTCCATACAGTGAAACATTTGCTGCGACACATTTTTGATTTCTCTTTTGAAACTGCATTCGTGTCCACACTGTGAAGTTTATGTTTTGCAGCTTAATAGTACTTTTTTCCATTCCTCTTTCCCGTTCATCAACATGTTCGAATAAGAACAAAACATGAACATCAGCGGTTTACATTAGACACATTCATGTGCGAACGAAAATTTGTAAGTTGTCCGTACTTAATCTATGTATGTAAACAGTGTGTTTCGGCGGCGGCTTGGTTGCAAAAACATTTTCGGCGGCGGCTCAAAGTCGACTTTTAGCCGACTTGCAACTGATCGACTTGTTTCTCTGTTTGACAATCAGCCAACAATAAAAAGGAAAAACTAAAATCATGAAGGAAAATATTATTAAAAAGTTTGAAAACCATACAGTTTTGCACAAAAAAGGAATTGAAAATGTTCCAAGACCATTTTTCAATGTAAAAATAAATAAAGAAAAGGCGTTTGTAACGCGTGTTATGTAACTTGCAATTTTTTATGCGGTAAAGTTTTCAAACGCATGATATTCGTCGACGAACTAACGCGTGTTATGTATTTCTACCTTTAATGCATTTTGAATATTCTGTGCCGCAAACCAGAAACCAACCGACGATGTGTGTGTGCCGTTGAAATTTTCGAAAAGTATCATAAAAAAGGTATTTAAGAAAATAAAAAGGTCAAAGATAGGGTATTTTATAGGAAAATAGGGTCAAGTTTCTTGTGAACAAAAAAATAACATTTATTTCAATTTAAAAAAAAACAAACACGAATTTTAACAATTAATTAAATACATTAGAATAAAATAAAATTAATTAACATACTTTAATTATAAATCAATTTTAACCCTCTAACCGGCCAGATCGTAAATATGATCGAATGAAGCTAATAATTTTTTTTTAAGTTTATAAAGGCAAAAGAACCGTAATTACATATATGATTTCCTTACGGCATACATTTTGTTAAAATTATACAAAGGGATAAATTAAAAAAAGGGTCATAAAAAGTGTCATTGGCACGAAAAGGGTCAAAAGTGATACTTTAGTGTCACAACGGCAACGCTGGCCGTTGGTAAAAATAAATAAAAAAAATTTACTGTTGATTGTTTTGTGTAGTGATCAAATAACTCAAAAAAGCAAGTTCACTAGATAAAGTCCTGAGTTAATAAAACATTACGTATTAATTAATAGATTTTCTCGTATTAAAATAATTTATAAAACAATCATACTGATTCATTCGTTGCTTTAGTGAACAATATGAATGAATAGATATTAGGTTTGATCCCGTACTTTTTGGGCAAAGTTCGGTAAAAATGAGAACAAGCTATAATTTCTCTCAATAATACAAAAAATTTACAAAAGTACGGGAACAAGAAAAACCAAAAATGTTTACCAAAAGCCAAAGCACAAGTAAATACATACTTACACACATACACATGCATGCGTTTACTTACATGTTGTGGCATATCTAGAACGTTTTGTTTCTTAATTTTACATAAAAACTGATAAAACTTAGTTCACCACTTGTTTATAAACCTTTTTGATAAAAATCTCCAATGTATTTAGTGTTTAGGACAATTTAATTTTACTTTGTAATTGGTTATTTTTCAAACAGCTGATCGTTTATCGGCTTGCCCAAACTAGGCCAAAGAAAAATTACGGGCTGTTTCGGTCAAGAAGAAGACGAACATTACTCTCTCAAAAGCTCCCTTACTTGCCCAAACTTGGAGTACGGGAACAGTTTTCGGTAAAATTGGGATCCCGCGGGCGCCCAATGTGGAGTACGGGATCAAACCTATTATAAGCGTTTATTAGCAAGAGTCTCATTGATATGAATTATGCAATAGCATCTTTAATTTTTCATGTTAAGTGCTAGCTGAATATTCATTTTAGAAAATTCAATATTATGCCGTTTGATTCGTAATCATGCAGATCTCTTATATCTATAACGAAATACTGTCATATCGTTACTGCCATTTTGGCGATTTTTTGGGTACTTAGTGGATGAAAATTGCCAAATTGGCGGCAGAAATCTGGCAGCTCTATGTTATAAACAAGTGGCCGGCCGAGTCGGCAATAATTTTTCAGATAGTGAATAAATTATAATTTTTTTGCAATAAAAAGGTGATAAAAAGTAGTTTAAAACATTTTTTACACGTGTGCCACATCATTATTTTTTAAAACGAAACGTTTTCAATACAAATTTGTTAAAAAAATACACAGTAATGAGCGGTAACAACAAGCATTTAAGAAAAGGTAAAAATACCCATGACATTTTTTTGCAAGTAAAAAAAATTGCGCATACTTTTCATTTTATTGTGCATGTATTCCTTAACACATTTATTTATATTCACCAATGGGACATCTAACCTCTTTCTGAAAATGCAAAATGACTCATATTTTAAACTATTGCTTCATTAAAAATGAAAAGGTTCAGCCAAACCTGAACTGCCAGAAGATGGCGTACTACGTTTGTATTCTATGCGATTTTGTCCATATGCCCATCGAGCACATTTGGTTTTGGATGCAAAGAAAATCCCTTACCACAGCATTTTCATTAACTTGCACGATAAACCTGAATGGTTGACCGAATATAGCCCCTTAGGCAAAGTTCCGGCTCTACAGCTAATTACTGCGGATGGAAAACCGTCTTTAGTTGAATCTTTAATAATTGCCGAATATTTAGATGAAATGTATCCTGAACCGAAACTATTCCCCCAAGATCCTTTGAAAAAGGCCCAAGATAAAATACTTATTGAACGTTTTAACCCTGTTATAACTGCCATGTATAAACTATTTGTTAATACCGAATTATCGCCTGGTGCTATAACCGATATATCCACTGGCTTGGATGTCTTTGAGAAAGAGCTTAGATCACGGGGTACACCATTCTATGGTGGCGATAAGCCAGGTATGCTGGATTACATGATTTGGCCTTGGTGTGAACGTTCCGAGATGATTAAGTATTTGTTAAATAATAAATATGAAATGGACAAGGAACGTTTTGAAAAATTGGTAAGAAGTGCGGGCAATAGTAAACATCATCCAATCTTATACATAAAAAATTAATAATTTTAGCTTAAATGGCGTGATCTTATGATAGAAGATGAGGCTGTAAAATGCTTTTATCTAGATGGCGAAACTCACGCTAAATTTATGAAAACCAGACGTGAAGGCACTCCCAATTATGATATGCTTGTGTAAGAAGCTTTATACTACATATTTAAAACTATTCCTTGATTAAAAAAACATTAACAAATTATAAAATATTAAAAATACTTGCAAATGTACTTCAGATACTCCTAAAAGTGCTCCTTTATCTTATACACACATACATACATATATACATAAATAAATATCCTTATTAATAAAACTGGGCTTGCTAATATACATTTGTATAATAATTAACCAATTTTTTTAACTAAATTTTCTCTTTCTCATAATTTTTTATTTTGTTGCAGAAATCCTACTAAACGTCAACGCACATGCTAAACAGATATCCTTTTTATTTTAAAAAATACAGTATGTAATTTACGTTATAAACGTAATATTAACATGAAATAGTTTTTTTTTTTCGAAACTGAGTTCTGTTGTTTACCATTCGATATTAGAGGATATTTTTAATATCAATTATTTTTTTTAAACGTTTTGCTCTAGAATAAAATATTTTTTATTGACAATTATTTAAAAATGCTTTAAGCGGCACCAGTTATAAGAAGAAATAAATCGAAATAAAAAGAAAAATTTTGTATTGATCTGAATTAATTAAGATTTAATGCGTTTAATTTATCGTACATATGTATGTATGCACATGAATTTATGTTTGCTGATAGTTAAGCTTGTCTAGTTCTTGTATTTTGTTGGTACTAACGCCAACTCGTCACTAGGATATATCCCAGTAAAAAAGGACATTCCCAAGAAGACACGAATATGCAGAATTTGCCATCCGGAAGTAGTGCAAATTTGGATCATCTCTAATGACTTACATGGGCTTAACCCTCAATTTAAAAACTGGGTTAGGGATAACTTCAACTCCAACGTTTGAGAATTCTTTGGAAATATATCTATCAAACACAAATTCGCAAAAAAAAAATATAAAACACGTAGTGTATAAATTTAAAAAAAGGTACATATGAAGGTAAATGCATTTTAATAGAACAACGTTGTCCTGCCCCGACTTGAAAGCCCTCTGCGAGGAAGTTGGTTCGAATGAAAATACACAAAATCGTATTTCTTTTTCATATGAAAACTAATTTTTAGTAAACTTTGAATACATATATATTTAGTAAGAACATTAAAAATGAGTTTTAATTAAAATAGTGAAGAAAACGTCGAATGACTTTTTTATTTTAAAATCTAGTAAATACATATTTCAAATCGTGTTGTATATTAATGAAGCATTGTTGTTGTTTTTTTTTTCATTTTAAGTTCCTTGCTAATAAAATTCGTTTAACGATTTCGTAGATCTTAGCACATCGTAGTTTTGATTATTATTATTTTTGTTTGTTGAATAGTCTGGTAATGATTTTTTGTCCCCTCATTATTAAGCTGGGGATAAAGTCGATCTCAAATAATCTAAAAATATTATATTTATTTTCTGGACATAAAATTTGAACATGAACCAAATTAACCTGAAGTGGTATCATGTCTCGGTTGGCTTGGCGAAGTGCATAAAACGGAAGTACTGTTTGATAAATTGGAATTTGTGCTGCCATTTAAAACTTGTGTTCTTGGATGTTGTAGTTGTTGTTGCGGATGCGGATGCGCCTGGCGGTTTATCTTTTTGTGGTTATTATTTGATGGGGACGAATTACTAGTTGAAATGCAAATGTTTGAGTAGTTTTTACAATATTGTCAATACAAAGTATTTTCTCTTACTTTTTTTCCTTATCTGATTTATTATTAAACATGGCTAATTCTACTTCAGTGTGTTGGTTGTTCATGTGACGAACCCATTCCGCTGGAGTTTCAAAATGTCTAAAGCAAATAGAGTGTGCGCATAAGCATGAATTAAAGGTTTAATTTTTTTTGTTATTATTCGCTTACGTGGAACAAAGATCACACTGCAGACGAACATGATCGGACGTATTTTCTTGCTGCTTTATAGTTAAGATATGAATTCGTTTAATGAAATGCATATTTTTAAGTATTAGTGAACTTACCGATATACGACGTCTTTTCTTTGGCACATATGATTTGGAAAGCGCAGGATTTTCAACGCTGGTGCTGGTGGAAGTATTGAAACCTGATGAGCATGGTGTTGCTGTATGAGTTTCCAAATGTCGCATTAGGGAAGCTTTATCTTCACACCCTTTACTACAAATGTCGCAAGAAAAATATCGATCAAAGTCATTTGTAATTGGTGGCTGAAGGACAGAAGATGCAACTGTCAACAATGGGCGACATTCGTTTTCCATATGATGAATCGATGAAGATGGAGATGACTCAGTTTTTATATTTGTGGTTTGAAAACTTTCGACTTTGTTAATCATTTTATTTGAAGACTCGACATTAGTTTGATGAGTTATAGACGAGGAAGATGAAGGTAACCAATCAGTTGGCTCCTCCTTTATGGTAACAAATGAAGTAGATTCTTGAGTTTGATTAATAGGAGAAGCTAAGCGCGGTAACTCATTGATACCACTACCACCAGCTTCATCAGCTGCTCCAGCTAGATTTTCATGTATAATGTTGTGCTTCGACTGCGATATATGAGAAAGGCGATTTGAGTAGTGCTCAGGAACATAATCATGAATAACTTCTGAACGTTCAACTGGAAGGCTGGATCTACGCATTTCAAGCTCATATATGCGAGAGCGGTCGTCCTCTTCTACTTCATCTCTACTATTGTTTGAATTATGTCTCAAATAGTTTTGTTCGTCACATCTCTCCAAACAAGATTCTCTGCACAAGACGGTTGGATCGTCACTTTGGCTACGTTCTCGTCGCAAGCTCAAAGCTTGAATATTTTCAGCTATTCGGGGACAGCTATTGCACCCAATTTCATTACATATCGAAGATGGACCTTCGACCGCGCTGGTATTAGTTGACAGGGAGTCCTGTGGATAACAACATTTATCACCCGGATCTATTGCAACTTGCTTATTAACTGTTATTCCACTCGAAGGGGCTTTCGATATTCCAGCAGTAGAACCCGCTAACGTACTTAATGGTTTTGGTGATTTTATTATGACAGGACTATCTTTTGGCATTACAGAGGCTCCCAGGCCGCGAGAGTGCTGTTGCTGTTGTTGTTCCATCAAATATCGTACAGAAGTGGGACCACTATTCATTGGAATGCGGGTAAGGTTGTACAAAGATGAATTCGTTGATAGTTGGTTGTCGGCATTTCGATTTTGTTGCGGCTGTTGACTAGCCGTATTGGAGGCATTTGAGGAAGTACGACACAAGCCACGAATTTTTAAGATTTCTCCACCTCTTAATACCTCACTTAATATATCATTTGAAACTGTGGCCTCTCCCACATACATATACTGTACCAATATCTGAATGGCTCGATGACTTAAATCAGGTGGGAGCACAATGTGAAATATGCCATTATTAGTTATAGGAGAGGTTTCAAAAATGGACGAAAAAAACTGTAATAAAAAACAAATAAATAAAAACCTATTAGAAAATGTCTATAAAATCTCAGCTTGATCTAACCTGGCTACATGAACTTAAAATGAATTTATGTGCCGATATGCCAACCGCAGGTATAGAATTCAAAATGGATCCAGTTGTATTGGAACTATATAAAACGACATCTGCATATTTTTCGTTTCTGCCAATGAGGGTAAAATTAATTTCTAAGATTTACTTGAACAGAATTAAAGTTGATATATATATGACTTACTTATATAAAGTTGCAACTGAAGAATTTAAATATGATAAATGCGAATCCCACTTAAGATGATAGTTTTCAGCTGTCATGATTTACATCAGAATCTGCAGTATATTTAATTGAATTTTATTTGTAAAAAAGAGTTTGTGCTAGTAAGATTGTTTGTCCAATTATTAATATATATATATATATATAATAATATATATACATGTATGTAGCTTGCTTCCGTCAAATTGTATGGAAATTTCATATACATATATGCAAAGGTATGTATCCATATATAAATGGCTAGATATACATATATATCTTTACAATGGTATCAAAGACTGTTAGTAAAACCTGCTCAATATTACCGTTAATTTGCAAAAATAAGAATACAAATAATTTTTAGTTGTTAAAAAAACGCTGCAGTACCACACTAATAATTTTGCAAAAAATATGGTAACTCTGTTGATTTGTTTATGTTATGCTTTGTGATTTATGTACTTCGTAGTATTTTTTCCTTTTGCTTGCTGTCCTTATTCAGTGAATAAATATATAAGGAGAATCCTTTTCAATTTTAAGGAAAAGTTTTTTTAAAAATGTCAGTGTTCCACATAGATTTGGAGTTTGATAGCAAGTTGATTGATTTGGTGAAAGCGAATCCAATTCTTTACGAAAAAGATTTAAGGACTACGCCATACATGGATATGAAGAAAAAGTTTGAGCTTTGGAGCCACATATCGACTTCATTAAATCGCGATAGTAAGTAAAATCACATCTATTTTGTTACAATTTGTTATTAACTATTATTTTTAAGCAAAATACTGCATCCTAAGATGGAAAAGCCTGCGAGCAAAATATCGAAGGGAAATGACAAAACTGGGAAAAGAGTCTGATTGGCCGTTGTTTGATCAAATTAAATTTATAGAAAAGCACATTAGATATCAAACGTGAGTACATACATACATGTGTTTTAGCGTAATAGCAAATGAAATATTATTTTTTAGAACTCAGCACAATCTGAAGAGTCCGGAGCATCAAACTGTTCCACTCAATTACAGCAACATGGATGCAGAACAGCTTATTGAAGAAGTTTTAGATGATGATCCCCTGCAAGAAGCAATGGATGAACAAAATAGCACATTTATGCCATTCAGTGATAAACTATTTCATGGATCACCAACTAGGATAGAGGCAGCTAAACCAAGCACAAGCAATGTTAATATCAACCAGTGCAGTGGAACAATGAAAAGGATTGAAGCATTGTTAGATGGTCTAGGTGACAGTAATCGGCCCAAAGCGGAGAAACGAATTGTGGCGTATTTGTGCAAGTGTCAACTGAAATGTTTAAACGACGAAGACGTAGACGATATCAATATATAAAGCTCTTGCATGCAATTACAAATAATAAAATTTTAAGACAAAAAATATAAAAACATTGCTATGAAGCATTTTTGTTTGTTGTTTAAGCACGTCTACATGCATTTCGTTTCTGTTTAGCAAACTCAAAAAGTAGACTAACCAAAAATTCTTGTTTTTTTCAAGCATTTTTAGGTTGAAGTCGACTCACGAGTTTTCTAAGAAGAAACTTAACGCATCTAGACGTGTTTAATACATTATACTTAACATCAAATGCATATACATACATACTTAATATGCATCAAGTTGCAATAAAAATAATTGCAAATTAAACTAGAAACTATAAGGTAATTTGTTTGTTCTTACTAAAATGTTCAATCATTCGAATTATGCATTAAGTTGTAGAATATGAAATTAATGAAAGGATGTGTACATACATATCGTTAGCTAAAATGCAAAAAGGCATAACTAACTAAAATATAATTTTACAGGAGAAACAAAAAACTGAACAAACGTGTAGTTAAGTCCCCTTGTTATTTGTTAATAAAAGTGCCATTTTTGATCGCAGAAGTGTAATATTTTGCCAAGACATGTAGTTTAATGGCATTCATATTAATCAATCAAAAACTCGATTTTGAATTTTTCGTTAGTTATGCCTTTTTGCATTTTAGGTGACGATATGTATGTATGTACATACTTGCAAACATTTTAGACGTTAACCAAGTATTATCATTCATGCACTCCCGATCAGATGATTAGAAACGCTTAAATTTCTGTTTTTAATTTTTTTTGGACATCTAAAATTGTACTGTTAAAAAATTATCAACAAATGCGTCAATTATTTTAAAAGTCTTTTATACTCATATGAGTAGAACAACTTTAAATGTAAAATTTTCTGCAAGTCGGATTTTATTTACATATGTATACGATATCCACCTACATACATGCAAACAGTATGTATTAATATGTATACTACATAATGTACGTACATACTAGTGATGCACGAATATTTGTATTCGTATACGAATTCCCGAATATTCGTCCATTTTTAGATATTCGTGTTCGTAATCTCCAAATTTAGACGAGCACTAATATTTTTTCCCAAAAATAAAATAAATACACGCATAAATCCTAAACGACATAAAAATATTTGTATAATATAATAAATTTACTGCAACAACAAAAACACAATTAAAAAATTAAAAAACATTCTTAAATCGGCAAATGTATTTAAAGAAATTTGAACCAATCATATATGGTGTCATGGCCCAGTAGCCCACACCATTTGTCAGTGTATTTTTTGTAAATTTATTTACAAAATACTTTTAAATAAATAAATAAATAAATTTACTTCAATTCAAACGAAACAATTCAAAATAAACAAGCCATTCAAAACAAACAAAACAAACTTCTTGTACAATTAACATTAAAAAAGTTAAAGTACTTTTGTTCACCTAAAGAGAAGAATGTTTTACTTGAAAACTAAAAGCTTTTTCTACATCAAGCCCATTACGATGAGGTGTGTAAGCAAAACCAACACCAACACTGACTAAATATTCGGCCCTGTTCTGTAAACCGATCGATTTGAAACCGCACGATTTTAGAAATCTAACTACGACAATAGAAATATTTTATTAGATTTTTTTTATTATGTATATAGATAAACAAATATATCTGAAAGAAAGTTATCGTGTATGATTTTGAACACGTCTTCAGGAGCATTATTAATTTTTTGAAAACGAGAAATTTACTCGGATTCGGTTTACAGAACAAGACCGATTGTCTAGCTATGTATAGGTATAAATATCCCATACTATGTTAGATGATCGATGTAATTTGCTATCCGTTTTTCCGCCAACTAGTCTGCTATAGTTTTCCGTATTAATGAATTTACAGAATTTTAAAAACTAAATATTCCACTTATTGTGAATGGCGTCGTCGATGTCACATCAAGACGAAAGTAAAATTGTTCACTTCTCTTCTGTTTGTCGACAACAATTGACTACTATTGACATGCTACATTTATTTACAAAGCCTTAGAGATTAGTAAGAGATTGTCAATATTAGCCAATTGTTGCCGATAAAGCGTAGACAAGTGACAATATTTACTGTCATCTTGATGTGACGTCGACGACGCAATTCACAATAAGGGGATTGTTCCGTAATAATTGCAATATTTTAAAATAAAAACAATGTTAGTATATTTTCAAATGGAATTTGCTTACTATGATGTATTCGGATTTTAAAATTCTTTTAAAATGTAACCACAAACAGTTTTTCGTCTCTACTGAAAATTTTAAAATTTTGAGTTACATAAGTATGTACTTGTAAAGTGAAGCTTAATTGTCCGTTTTTTTATACTTAATGATAATTTTCGTTACATTCTGTTTTTTATTATTTACAGGTGTACATGTCCGCACATACATAACTATGTATCGTACATATTGCACATATATACATATGTATGTATATAAGTACATTGTACATAGTTGCATATTAAAATCTATTAGAAAAATGTTTCGTTAAAGTTATTGATTTTGTATACATACAACATTTACCTTTGTTCATACTATTTCCATTATAAATCTAATATATTGATTAAGCACAAGTACATGCATATACATAGTTACATTCGAGTACATAGTAAATATCGCTCATTTACTCAAACAATGTCAACTCAAAAAAACTTGTTTGTCAGATATTTATATGAAATTTTTACACAATATGAAGAACGATATGGGGATTAATTCTGCAATCATTAAGTCAAAAATTCAATTTTTTGAGTTATGAAGTTCTTTAAGTAAATGAGCGATATGTAAATGAAATGAAAGCAGCAAAAAATAAAACTAAATACATATCTATGTATATTTGAATAATTTTTTTCAATGAACTGGTTAAATTTAAGGAATGTAATAATAAATTTATTATATACATATACATATATGTATTGTACACATAATTTAATGCTTCTGTCCTATGCACGTACATATGTACATATCGCTCATTTACTCAAAGAACGTCATAACTAAAAAAAAATGGAATTTTTGTGTTAGTGACGCATATCGTTCATCGTATTGTTTAAAAATTTCATACAAATTTCTTGTTTGCTCAATTCTTGAGAAAAATTTTATTTTATTTTTCCATTAAGTTGTGTGTATATGGAAAAGTTTAAACTGGTTTTCTGGCAAACTAATTTTTTTTGATTTATGACGTTGTTTGAGTAAATGAGCGATATATAAAAAGTATCTATCACACACATCTATGCCGCTACACAACGAAAAATATCGGAAACGACAAACGTTGCGACCAGTATAGACTACTGCGATATGACAAAATGCCGTAGTGTGTATTCGGAATTACTATAATTACATCATTAAAGAATTACTTTTCCAATTACTTGTAATTGTACTTGGATTTTTTTCAATTACAATTACATGTATTTGAATCACTTTTAAATGTAATTGTTCTTATTGAATTTCTACTCCTCTTACCGCCAGTATTAATGGTTTTCCGATTATATGTACATATATTTTGAATCAATTAATTGTTTTGGTGTTATTTAATGATCACATTAATTACACTGCTATACATATACATATCGTCGGGTGGTTATTGGTTTCCAGCAGTAATAATGTATTGTTAATATACTGTGCGGTAAACTAGTAACGACTCGACGATATGTATATTAAATCCTGCTTTAAGCTTCAATTAGACGTGACATAGCCATAATGCCATAGCCATAGCCATAACCAAACCAAAATTCAATTGGTTTCTATGGTGAGAGTGAGAGAGACTCGCCAAAACGCCATAACTCTCACCATAGAAACTAATTGAATTTTGGTTAGGCCATTAATATAGCATTATGGTTATGTCACGTCTAATTTAAGCTTTACTTAGTAATTCTCATATAAGGGTCCTTATCGTCATTGGCTTATTTCGCCAAACTCAAATCGACCAAAAAAATATTTTTCAATCTACTCTATTTTCCAGTAAGTGATTTCAACTTGTGATTATCTACTAGCCTAATAAATCCATATGTTTTGTATTTGCGAAAATATTATTAGACGCAAATCAAAAAAAAAAATATTTAAGAAGTCCATTTGTTTAAGTGGACCTAAGTATATTATATATGTATGTATGTACATATGTACATATATACATACATAGTTGTTCATTATGACCACAGTTATTTATTTTATTTACGGCCTGTCCAACGAATTCGTTTGAGCGAATACTACTTGTATTGAAAACAACAAGAAACTATCTAACGTTATTGTTGTTTGCAATACAAGTTGTCGATCGAACGATTTCTGGTGACATCGCGGGACAGGCCGTTAATGCATGTGCCTTTTCGTTTAATTTTGCTTGCATGCCTCTTTTGATCATTATCCGCGCAATTTTGCTTACGAACCTCTTTTACTCATTTACTTTGTACTTTATGGTGGCATTTTGAATTTGCATTCTTGATTAGATATTTTTACTTTTATTTGAATTACACAAGTTTAAGGAATACAAGATTTTAATAATTTTTTTGAAGTAAATCATAAACAGTCACAACTCAAAATTATCATTACTATTATTTGTTTTTAATAAATCAGTTCTTGGAACAAATCTCTAACGAGCATAAAAATGCCTTCTGGAACAATATAAAACACCGTTATGCCTGTTCTTATGTTACATACTTGCGCCATTCTTACAGTATCAACAGTTTTTTTTTTGTCACTGTTGAGATTTTTTGAGTTGTGACTGTTTATAATTTAGTGTGCGATATGTACATATGTTCTTAATACCGAAAAATAACTAAAAATTTTAATTAATATTATAGACTGGAATATAAAATAAAAGTTTACAGATATTACTACATAATGCCTTCCATGTACATACATACATACGTACAATTTAAGATATCAACATAATTATTAATAAAAACTAAAAAAAAGGAAAAACATTAAAAATCGGGTTGTTTCTATAACAGAAAAACACTAAACGCGCCACACCAAAAGGAACATACATACATACATACATACATACATACATACGAATGTACATACAGACAGGCTTTCAAACACACCACAAATTCGTACACAGTAAAAGCAGAAATAGAGACATCAGCAGAGGCAACAGCACCCTTTTTACGAGTCACTAACAGTACAAGTGCGAGATATTAACACAAAATTATTGATTGATTTGAAACATACAAAAAATCAATAATTGCAAAAAAAAGAACAAAAATAATTTTACTTATGGGTACTTAAAGTTAAATTTATTTGCGAAGCGATGATATATATTTGTAGATAATGGAAATGGTTTAAAAATAATATTAACTGGGTTTTGTATTTATTACCAATATTTTTTAAAAATTAAGCGCCACTTTGTAAATATTTAAAGACTTCATTCACTCTCCATACATACATATGTACATATGTATTAAATTTTGCTATTTAACAGATGTTAACTAAATTTTTTTTATATTAATTTTACTGCTATTAAAATATTACCGTTAAAACTTTTTTAGTTGGTGTTTAAAATGATTTATCTTTTTTTTATATGAAACAAAATCCCTTTGTTTCTATATTTTTTTTACTGTATATATTTATGTTTAAACTTCGTTGTACGTGCGTGCGTGTTCAGTTCGACAGTCAATATAAAAATGTTTGAGAGTCCTTGCCATGTTGTTTCTTTTTGTGGTTTATTATTATAGCTTTTATTTTTTGATAAGCAAGTCCTCCTGTTTATTGTGTGCTCTTCGATTTTACATATTTGTTTGTTTGATGTAATATTTTGCGCGCTTTCGCTCTCTTCTAATGAATGGTGTCTCTCTGTTTATGTTTTCTTTTTGTTCTTGATATGTTTGTCAGCGAAAATGAACTGAAAATCCATTACAAGAACACCCATAAACAAAACTCATTCACAATTTCATTATTACAAATTCATTGTTTAATATTTCAACTTACATACTTAACGTACACTTAAAAAGAGGTGAGGTGTCAGAATTTTCTGCAAGTTTAAATCTACATATGAACTTACATAAATAAATGTCTGTTGCTTTTGTGTTATTCTTATTGATTTAGGTGTGACATCTTATTGTCACCTTACAGTTTAATTTACAAATAATTTTGACAATTTTTATTATAACATCATAACTGAAAAAACGATTTCAAAGTTTTCAATTTATGCATAAACTTAATGGAAAAAGAAAATTTAATTTTTCTCTCAAGAGCTGAGTATTTAAAATTTTCACACATTTGGGGAATTCAAACGGTAGTCTTAAAGCTTAAATTAGACGTGACATAGCCATAATGCCATAGCCATAACCAACCAAACCAAAATTCAATTGGTTTATATGGTGAGAGTTATGGCGAGTCACCTATAATCAAACACATTGTTGCCCATTAGTTTGGTTCGTACGGCTGTTTTCTATGGCTATGGTTATGGCACCTCTGATTACACCTTAAGTGTCATAATATTTTAATATTTTTTGTTAAAAAAAACCATAAACATCATATTAAAATACTTTACGACCTATGGCACTTAAGAATACAGTTTGAATTCCCCAAAATATGAAGATTAATGAATTCTACACTATTCACTCAAACATCTGGTTTTTTGAGTTATGCGGTTGTTAAAGTAAATGAGTTACATCTACATACAAATATAGTATGCTTGTTTTTTATTTCTCTTCCTTTTTTCTTGTGATGATAGCCTCGGAAGCTATCATATATTGTGATATATGGGAACCGTTGCGATTTGAAATCGCCAGATTCTATTCGCAAACTCTGAAAGCAAATAATAATTAGAGGTATTCTTGCGCACTATTTCTGGGGGGTCTACTATGTAATTCGAAACGAAAAAACGAATTCGAAAGCATTGTCTTTTGTTTCGAATTACAGAGTAGACTCCCTGAAATCGATAACCCTATTAATTTAACAATTTTGTGCATTAAAATTTCAGTTATGGTTGTAAGAAATACATACAAGGTAAAGTGCCAAAAACATAAGAAATAATGAAAACGTTAGATCGATTTCATTCATTGAAAACAAAAACAGATTTTCTTATTTTATTGTTGTTTTCAATACAAGTTTTCGATGGAACGTTTTTTTATCGACGTCGTGGGACAGGCCGTAAAAATTTTGTTTTTAAAAAGTTCAGGTATTATGAACGCTTTGTGGCGGAATTAATTTATCAGAGATCATGCGCGAACACCTTTTTTCTCCAATCAGTTTGTTTTTATGTCACCCATTTTTTAATAGATTATTTTTTAGAGGAGTTGGTTAAGCAGCAACGAAATGCATCTAGACGAGCTTAATCAACAACAAACTAACTTTTTTTTAAAAACACGAACTTTTTAAATACCATTATAGGTAATTTGTTTTATTATTACTCTTAAGAATAAATGCATCAAGACTTACTTATTTGTAAAAACTTGTAAAAATATTATTCTTTCAATCGCTTGCTGGTTTATTCTTTTAAGATTTTCGCGGGCTTAACCGATTCTGTTTCATGATCGCTATCATTCGCTTTCCGTTTGTCACCCAGTACCTCAACGTTTGGAGAATCTTTTTCGATTTCGCTCATGGCTGCGTGTTCTTTTATAGCCGTATGCTGTAATATTGCTTGTGCTGCAGAAGAAGTTTCACATTTAAGCAGTTCCCTTAACATCATTGTGGCATAAGATGCGGATGGCAGACAAAAATCTAATAATAATGCTTCATACTTTGGTTCCGTTTCAACTGTTTTCAAATCTTCAAGTTTTATGCCTTTTAGAATCTCTAAATCGGACAAAATTAGGGTTTCATCAGGGGTTGAATACGATTTGAATTCCCAAGACATTTCGCTTGGCCTTATTACCACTTTTCGGTAAGCACCCTTCATAGAATACATTTTGTGTTTCAACTTTTCAGATGAAAGTTCGTGCTTTTCCATTAATTCTTTGTACCAAGACCCCACAACATTCTCGGGATAGGTAATATCGTAGCCCGGTAAAGTTAATACCATATCGTATATAGTATAAGCACCGCTTGAAATCTCATCTTCGGTTAAAGGCTTTACTTTATTTTTGAATGTAGATATAGGAATTTCAGCATTTGCCGCACTATTGTCGGAAGCATTTTCAGTTTCCTCTTCATCTTTGTCTTGATCATTGTCTTCCTCATGATCTGCATCCTGATCGACCAATTCCTCAAATTCTGTGTCTTCTATTTGAGCATCTTTCTGTCGGAACACCAAATCGCCTGGTATTAAGGAAAGGCCGAACTCTTTTATACGTCTAGAAGCGACTTGGTTAAATATTAAGCTTTGAAATGAATGAGGATAAAGTAGCAGCATATTGCGAGGTATCTATTTTTTATTTTTAGTTGAAATATTATGTATTATAATTTCACTTTATTTTTTATTTGATTATTAACTTACTTTTCTTAGCGCCGCTGAATAATCTTTTTCTCCGTATTGAGCCAATCCATCCAATAACTTCTTTTCTATAAATCGATCGTTACGGAATTGTGCTGCAGCAGCTTTAGAATCGCGATTCTTCCACCACATTTCCCGAATACTTTTCAGAAATGGTACATCGTTATCTCGAGGTTTCAAAATTAATTCACAAGCCTTAAATGATTGATTTCTAAATTATTTTTTTGTACTGTAAAACAGCCGCTCAATTATATTACCAACTTATAATCAGCTTTCAGCAAAGCTATACCAACGTCGTAGGTGGGTATTGAACAGCAATTGCCAAACCTCTGCAAACCAAAATAATTAATAAATCCCTTTTCTTTCACACTCTTTAATGAAGCTTCTATGGACGTCTTATCGCCACTCAAATTTCTTATAGCTATACGAAAACGATTTCCTTTGAGATCTCCCAATTTCAGGAATTTATCTTCAAATTCAAAGTTTCCAATTGTAACTCCATTCAAATACTGAACCGCACCAGCAATTTGACGAGGAGTACATCTCTTGATGCTGAATTTTTGCGTTGTTTTCGCTCTTTTGTCTTTGGTTCCACAGTAATTAACTTGCGAAGGTTTTAATCTGCAATGAGAAAACAAAAATATTAAAAGGATTTCATGACATTCTAAATATTTTTCGTTTTTCGTTGTAACTTCAAGCATATTGGGAAAAAATTACCTCCTTGACAAAATTTTTGATCATCTATTAGTACAATCAGTTGGTATTAAAAAAATTACGTTACCTGAAATGTTTTCCGAGAGTTCATTAAATGTGTGATTTTATTACACTGCGACGTGCGTGCAATTAAAAAAAAAATCGAAAAATAATTTTGTAAACTCATTTTAACATCCTTATTCGTTGATTTCATTTTCAAATTAGATTGTGTGAATGAAATTCAATAAAAATTATCACATGCATAAAAAAAAATCTAGCATGCGATAGATTATTTTTAAACTTACACGACACTTTTTATGTGTTCGACATATATCATGTTTTTATCATTAAATGCAGCTTAATTACGAGTGTCGTATTTCGATTTCGAATGCGACGATTTTGTATCAGACTAAAGAACATTGCAAACATTTTTCTTTAATCCAGTACGAAATCGTCGAAAAAACAGGCCCTTTTCGGAACTTTTTAATTGAAAACATGTAATATTCTTACTTCAACTTATTTGCAATTGCTGAAGCAACTTCACTTGTATCCTTATTCTCCTTGTGCACTAAAAAGTGTACATAGTTTTTTGGAAATCCCCAATCTCTGCGGGTGCGACCCTTCGTTTGTCTTACAACACGCAACATTTTCTTATCTGGATCTCCATTTTCAACTACATCACCATTCAATGTTGTGGTGGTTAATTTGTTTCCGTACATCGCTTTTATCGTTTTGTGCAGTAAACCGCGTTTCTCTTTATCCAATACTGTTATATCAAAATATAAAGCGGAATCCTGCTTTTCTAGATTGTTATCCAGTTTAGCCGCACAAAGTTTGTCAAATTGACCCCATGCATCATCTGGAATAACATCTTTGAGCTCTTCTTTTGTTAGTTTAGCTTTTTCGTCACTTAATTCTAGGAAAAAATATATGAATACGTATGCATGTGTGTGTAAATTAATAAATAAAAATTAAATTACAAGTGCATTAAACATTTACGTTCTTCCTCCGGCACGCTAATATCAGTTAGCTGAGATATTTTGCCACTTGAATCGATTTCATTGACTTGAAAATCAGAGAAACGTGATTTTAAAATTCCCTTAAATCCTTCTTCTCCACTGATGTATTCAGTTATACCTGCTTGATCTTCCTTTAAACTTTCCTTAACAATGAACTCTTGCCTGAGAAGGAAAAGAAATACTGTATTCATCCTTGCTACTCATGCATTATTCTAATTTTTGTGCTAATATTTACTCTTTATTTGCTAATCCTTTTTCACGGTTAAAGTCATCAAATTGATTTCTATTGCGCTTATTATGATAAGATTTTCTTTGCCCGCTATTAAATTTTTTATTATTTCTTTTACCCATATTAAAAACACTTAGCACAGCAAAATGTTTACAAAATAAAAAACGTGTTAACAAGTCTAAACGTAATCACAAATCTTGGGTTAAAAATCTTATAACCGAGTCGATTGAATTTCCCGGCGACGTCTGAGGGTATAAATTTGTTGGCGGCGGTGGCTAGGCCGCTGATTTCGGTTAATCATATTAACGCCGGTTGATGCCAGTGATGGGAACTTGGCCATTTTCTCTTGAAATCCAAAGAGTTTGAATAGTAATAGTTCCAAGCACTGAAATTCTGCCAAGAATATGTATGTGGTTGTTCCAGACAGTGTTTTTAGAAAAATTGGTATGAATTCTGCGTATAAAAAACAAAACCTTAAGGATACATTCCTATTATTTATCCCTTCTCTCGTACCAACACAAATCCATTTATAACGGTGCCTATTCTGGAATGCGCGTTGACTAAGGGTTACACGTTGAAATTTTAGAAATATATGGTAAACAAAAACAATTTTTGAAACTTTGTCCTGATTCACACACATCAGGTTTTTGTTCAATACTCTTTTGTACCTGCATTTGCGTTCATACACACCATCAAGTTTGTTTCATCAAGTCTCATCAATTTTGCGTTGTAGTAGAGTATTACGAATAACAAAACGAAAAAGCAAACTTGACTGGTACGGTCAACTCTACTCCTATCCATTCTCTTTTCCTCTCTCTCTCCTAAAAACTCAAGGCTTGACGATTCAGACTTGCCGTGTGTGCATCAGGACTTTGTTTTTGAATAGCCTTAGTAGTATTTCACTGCATAGTTCTTTATGAAAAAGTGATATTTTATCTCAATATTTATAATAATATTCTTTGAAATCTTTTTCTAGCTCGACTTCATACGAAAGTGTCTATTATACTATGTTCACTACTACTACTATGTTTAACATCTAATTCAATTGAATTGTTAAACATCTCAAATGATATGTTTTAGATTTAAACATCTCGGTAAACACGTAAAAGGAGTATGTTCAGGGCGTTTTTGTTAAATCGTGTCATATATGTTTTGTTATTATATTAAATTGTGGATTTATTTGCTATGCAAGAAGTTTCGTAAAATATATAAAATAATTTATCAAACTTGTTTTTTTTATATATAATAAAACAAATAAAAAACAGAATTTTTCGGAAAAATCGTCAAAGTGATAGAAATGGGAATTTGAAAAAAAGATATATTAAATGTGGCAAGGCTGTCAAAAAGTTATAAAATGCCACTTTAGTCGCACAACGGTAACACTGGCGGTGTTTACATGTTTTGATAAATGTTTGGAATTAAAATTTTTGGAAAAATATTGCTTGTTTAAAGATATCAAACAACATGGTTTATATCCATTTTCCATCGAATTTAACAGAGGAGGAGCATATGCTCCAAGCCAAATATCAGAAATTAAAGAAAAAGGTTTGAATGCAGACATCATTCGTACGAAATAAACAAGAATGTAACAGTGTAACTTAAAATTTGTTATAGAAAAAAGCTTTGCAGTTGATGAAAGCTCCTAAGCAGGAACCGGAGAAGCCAACTCTTAAGCGTCCAACTGATGCCCGTGATGCTAGAGAAGTTGCACGTAAGCTTATAAAAAGTGGGGCTATTCCTGCTATACAAAAATTGCAAACGAAACAAGACCAAACATCTTTCAAACGACCAAAAGGTCAAGAGCGTAAACGTCCTATCCCAGAAACTTCGGTGGCTTCATATCAGCCTTTCTCCTCTACCCAAAACGATGTAGCTCAAGAAACAATTATAAGTGAAATCATAAAAGAAGAACCTCGTATTCAAAATTTATATCAACATTTTGCTTCCGAACGTGATCGCGAAGAACGCGGTTTAAATGATAAAAGTTCCTTGGAGCCAAATCAAGGAGATAAGCCACGAGCTGGAAATACTATATTTGTATCAGGTAACAAGGTAACAGAGGAGTACTTGAAAAAGACATTTAATGACTACGGCACAATCGTTAATGTTTCCATGGAAATTGAAAAGGGGTAAAATACCAAAAACAACCTAGTATGTCCATAAAAGATTATTAAAGTTAAAAAGCATTCATCCTGTCAACCGGGTTTCTCATACAAATTTCGTATGTAAAACCAACATTAACTTTAAAAATCGGTTATGAATATCAAATTGTGTGTCTATTTGTGTATATATTTTTACATAAATGATTTAATTGTATTGTTTTAGTCGAGGATTTGTAACTTTTGCTAAACCCGAATCTGCCGATCGAGCTATAGCTGAAATGCACGGCAAAAATGTAAATGGCATCAACCTTCAAGTACAATTGGCGCGTCGCCAACCCCAAATCGAACCAATAAATGATGCTTCCTCATCTGCCGTCTGGTCGTCCATAGGTAAAATTAAAATTAATATCTAAAAATTATTATTTTTTCTAAATACTATACTTATATTTGTATAATTTTAGCCGCCAGTAAATCTCAAAAAGGCAGCCATAAAGACAGGCGAGAAATGGTACAATACGACGAGGACTTTTTACTGTAATATAGTTTTGTTAAAAACTAAAATAAATGTAAACCTAAAACTAATACACAATCATCATTGCGTACATCTCGTTAATTAATTTTGACTGAAATTAATAGTTCAATTCAAAGCACATGCAAATATTTGATAACTATTTTTAAATTTTTATTTATTTATTTATTTATTGGTACATACTCTACAAAGTAAATTTGTAGAATATGGTTGCACAAAAATGGAAGGGTGGCTAAGACCGTATGTCCATGATGTTATTAACAGTATTTAAAAAAATGTTTTGTGACTGACTATACCCGACCTATGCCTTCACATAGGAAGTAGCAACGTGGTTGTCAGCGAAATTCCGCAAAAGAACCGCAATAATATACGATTATCCGTGGCTGATCAGTCAACCAACCAGTGCGAGCGAGACGAAAAACTCCGAAGGCCAAACAACACACAAGCCTGACCGCACTTAAGAAATAACTACGATGACGCGAGAAATGTTCTCCAATCCAGGGGGTCTACTCTGTAATTCGAAACGAAAGAAAATGCTTTCGAATTTACATCTAATTAACATACAAATTCAAAAGAATTTTCTTTCGTTTGGAATTACAGACTAGACCCCCAGAGCTACTTAACGACTGTTCTAGGACTTATATTTTTTTTGTTTACTTATACCCCTTTTAGACACGCAAAGTTTATTTTGCAAAGAATTAATTCAGCTGTGTGAATGACAGGAATGAATACTATCTATTTCTGTCTTCCTTAAGAATGTACAAAATAAAATTTCCATGTCTAAAAGGGGTATGTATCATCACTAGTGTGTGCAAAAAATTCGTTTTTTTTTAAATAGGGTAGTTTTTTAAAACTTTGAAGATTTCTTATAAAATAAATTTTTTTTCTTAAATATTTGAACAGATTAGGCTTCAGAAAATACTTAGACAAATGGGATTGTTTTATACTTGCACACTACATCCAGTATTGGTCGACAACAATGAGTTTTTTAATTCGAGGTATGCACAAATAATATACATATGTAAAATAATGTGTTTTATTTGATTGGGGCTAAGAAGAGCACCTACCATTCGAAAAATGTAATTATTGTAGAATAATAAGTTAAAAAGATTAAAATTTTCTAACATTTATATTACTTTGCTAAAAAATTGTACCAAACTAATTAATTAAAAGGTATTTATTTTTGTTCTTTCAAAAATACGTAACTGTATCTGCAATGCTATTTTTTTAAGACTTTTTTAAAATTGGAATAATAAAAATGGAGACGACATGAACAACAAATTTTTTATGTGTATAATTACGTACATATGACTAAAATCTTACCAAAATTTTGAAATCCACTTAATTACCTATTAATTAATGACAATGGAATCAATTGGGTCTCCGAGTGGAGGTGCATTTTTGGCACCAAATTACCTATTAAATGATATATAGCATATCCATATGTATTGTCGATTTCAAAAGTAACTGATCGAATGTTTTCTGTCGACATCGTGGGGCAGGCCGTTACTCTTTTAAATATGATCATCGGTATGCTATTTTATTGCTATAAGTTATACTTATATTTTTATATTTTACTCTATATTATATTCTATAATATTGAACCAATTAAGAAATTGATTATTTGACATATTGTCATAAGTTTATTTTAATTGAAATTTATTTGCTGGTAGTTAAGCATTGTAGAATGTGTAAAAAAATAAAATAGATTCATATCGAATGTAAATTATTTGCTGGATTTTGTATAAGTTTTTAAGCCTATTACCCTTATTTTTCTTTGGTGATTCTCCACAATATTCACCTCTATCGTGAACAGTTTTCCCTCAAAATATTTTCCCTTTTCCCCAAGTTGCAATCGTGAATACTTTTTCTCTAGAAATGTGTTCCCTTTTTTGATTAATATTAACTTCGAACTTCATACATGAAAGTTCACAAAAATTAAAATTTTTCTTCAAAACATCTGTCGGAAGCAGTGGTGCAAATACAAAAGAACCCCATATATTTTGATATATGTACATATATACTATCTGCCGTATTCATAAAAAATATTTTATGTTTATTATGTAATAAACCTAAAACATTTTTTATGAATACGGCGGTATATATTTTGAGAAAACTTCATGTGAACTTTTGCCCTTTGTATCTACTCCAACTTTGTGGAGTATGGCCTAACCCAAACCTGAGACGACGATATTATATAATATAATATGAATAAATTCATGCATTTTCATTCCTTTTAAAAATAAAATCAAACCAGTTTAAAAAACAACAAAAAAAAATTCTTTTTTTATTTTCCTCTTTTTTTTTATTCCCAAACAAAATGTTTGTCAAAAATGACACATATTTTTTGGGGAAAAATTCACGGGAATAAAAATCGGCGATGCCATATTTTTTCGAAGATGTGAGTTTTATCACGTGGAAATAATTCACCATTGCAACTTTAGGGAAAAGGGAAATATTTCGAGGAAATAAATATTCACGATAGGGGTGAATATTTTTCATTAGGATGATTTTTTCACTTTTAATTTGGTTTGGTTTGGTTTAATTTAATACAGCTCGTTATTTCAATATTAAACTTCCAATTATATATTAAAAGTTATTAACAATTTATTTAAGGATAAGACCAGTAAATAATGTCCAATTAATAACAACAATTCCTTTTTTCATTGAATATGAACCTCTTTGGTTTAAATGCAGTAAAATTTTTTATGTCGATGGTATACTAAAGAATTAATTTTCCACGGCACCTAAAATATTTAAAAACTTAAAGACATTTAATTTGAAACAATAAATTTTTGTATTTCTTAGTGTTAAGCTTAAATTTGTCATATGTATATTCAATTAATTTTTAAGATTTACAAGTCTTCTAGTTATTTTTTACATTCACTACGCATTGATAGCGGGAACAAACAAACGCTCCCTTCAAATTCCTGATAGAAAATTTCCCTTTATGGGGAAAATTTCACATTTTATTCACGATAGGGGTGATTATTATTTGAGAATTGTCAAATGGTTTTTGAAAGTCTGTGCATAAGAGAAGTGGTTTCAAAATGTATGCTTGAAGTCTACTGATGATTTGGCAAATCACCAATGAAATGCATATAGATAATGCTTAACCATCAACAAATAAATTTTAATTAAACTATTGAAGGATTTTTATAAAGTGTACTTTTGTATTTTTCCGACTATTTCAAAGAAAATATTGGGACTTATCATAGTTGGCGTATTTCGACTTCGAGTACATTCAGTTGAGCAAAGGCTCGATATAAATATATGTATGTATGTACATATGTATTTATCTTACCTGTTTTGAAACAATATTTAAAAACAATAATAATGGCGGTTATAAAATAATCAAATTTCCAATTTTTATATCCAATTTATTTGTAGTAGGTATTTTGTTTGAAAAAAAAATACCATAATTTCAATAACTACGATCAATAATTTTTATTTGTTTATATCAAACTTTAACAAATAACAATATATGAATGAGGGTAACAAATTATTTTTTTTTTTAAAGATATTGATGTAGGATGAGAAAACAAAAAGAAAGAAAAAATCAAAGGATTGTGAGAGAAGTGTATTATAACAAATGTATATATGTATGTATGTATGTATATACGTATGTAGTTAGTACCAATAACTAATATACATACATACGTACATACATATGTTTGTACATTCATACTTACATACATATGTATGTATGAACTTTGTATTAATGATAGTAATAATGGGAAATTGTTGTCAAAAATAGCGAGAAAATGTTAAATATCGTAAAAAATTTGGATTAATATGAATGTGAGTGATTGAATTGTTTTTGCATCTGGTAGAAAAATCTGTTTTATCGTAAGTAAAAAAGTATTTATTTTTATTTGTTTATTTTTAGTTGCGATGTACGAGTATGTAAATGTGTCTGTCGTTGATCTTACCTAGTGTGTGTGTGTGTGAGTATTTTTGTTTGATTTACAAAAATATTTGTGATTATGACGATTTGGGTAAGGATGTTCTTTAGAGTAGAAAATTGTATAAATAGTCTATGTATTGTATAGTCTGTCTATTCACACTCCATTAAAAGGCCACTAGAGTTGTATAAAATTTATGTTTAAAATATGTATGTGTGTATATTGAAAGTCCTTTGAGGGGATTTTCTAGTTTCATCAGTTGTGTGAGTGTTGAGTTGAGTTAAGTTGAGTGTTAGATTAACGTCCTTCATGACCCGGTGGATTAAAGTAATCCCAGTGATGTGTATGCACGCTGCGACCGCTCAGTAAGTAAAGTAGTACAACGAATGTAATTACTATGAAGAGTACAACTAACGCTGGCACTTGTCTATTGCGAATATCAGTGGATGTTGCTGCGACAGATTCTTTAGGTGCGCTGCCATAGATGTAGTCTGTAAGTTGATTGATGATTTTACAAAGGAAAAGGCTGCATGCTGCAATAAATTTGCGTCCGGCTTTGGTAACACTTTCTTTATCTTCGGAGGAAAGTGAGCGCGTACTGCGTGTTCTTCGTCGATGGTGAATATCGTCCTCGGTTTCGCTTGACTGTTTGGCTTCGACTTCTGATGAAGATGAGCGCCTGTGATGGCGTCGATGACGTAGAGGAGGTCTGATATCTAAGTTCGTTTCTTCGGTTGCCCCAGCCGTTGCACGATGTAGGTTGTAAAATGCTAAAGGAGCTAAGGATTGTAAATATTCGGCGGTTGGAAAGACTGTTGACGGCAGAGGAGTAGCTGTTGAAATATTTTCGGGTACTGTGTCTTCTGTTTGCGTTTGTTCATCGGCACTTGGGATAGTGATAGTAGCGGGAGGTGGTTGTAACTGTTCTCGTAATCGTGGTGGTTTTGGTGGAGGTACTACTTCTCTGATTGGACTCGAAGGTAAGTGTTCGCTACTACTTTGTAGGCTAGTTTGGGTTTCGGTGGTCAAATGTTGTGAACGTTCCCTTTGACGTACTTGTTCAACTATGTTTTCAATAAGGCCTGGTGGCAATTCAATATTTTGTACGACTAAATTTCCAGACTTACATTCCAACTCATCTGAGCTGATTTGTTGGCCATGTAATTGTGAAACCATTATTTGGCCCGCTTGTAAAGCATGAACCCTTAGACGCTCCACTTCCAGATCACCTAAACGTGCTGGCAGTTGATATTCTGCTAGTAATTCTGACTTGGCGATGGTTTGCATAGGGGCCAATTCCCCCTGGAATTGGTTCAAACCATCTGCTAATGAAAAGGAAACTGGTGGAGGCATTGGTTCCTCAATTGCCGGGCTTAATTCTGGCTTTTTAGCGAAACCTTCAAGTGGTACAGTTTGCTTAGTTGTAACAACAGATTCTTCGGCTGTTGGATAAAAAGGAGATTGCTCAATAGTTGTTGTCGATTTCCTACGAGGTGGAGGTTGTGGAGGTTCTGTTTCTGATATTTCTACTTCGGATATGGTTAGATCTTCTGGTTCTTCCTCTTGAATTTCACTTAACATATCGTCGGCTCTGAATTCACCATCAGAAATAATTTCTTCCAAATCTGAACGTGTTTCCTCTTCTCTATCGCTGGGCCCCGTTTCTCTATCGCTAATTTTTATTTCCTCTCTAGATACGCTCGGTGAAGGTTCTTGAGAAGTTGTTTGTGCTTCCATCAACTCGCGACCTATTGCATCCAACTCATCTCTGTACCTTTGTAAAGTTCTTTCCACCTCCTCGTCGGTCTGTTGAGTTTCTGGATCCGAAGTCAAAACGCCCAAGGCTTCGTCTAGTTCAGCGGAACTGGGGGCATAAGAAGCTTCGCTTACCGCCAAATTGTGATAATCCTCCTTAGTGTCGGACATACTATGTTGGGAACTATCTGTTAAAAGACCTTCTCTGCGCAATTCTTCCTCTTCTAATTCTAAATCATCTATGGGCCTGACTATTAGAGAAGCCTCCACTACTTCGGTATTATCTTTCTGAATAGGAGTAGTTGCTTGGCGTTCCACAAGTATAGCTGAGGGAGTTTGTGGTCTACTATGTGATTTTGATCTATCAGCTTGGGAGGATGCTCTTGATTTTTCCGACAGACTTCTTTGATTAGCATCTCTAAAGCGCTGCAAACCCTTGGCCAACTGTTCGCTATCTATTACTTGGTGACTAACGTTGAACTCCTTTTCCAGTTCTTCTTGCAACAGTTTTTCAATCGTCTTGCTTGGACGTACACGTGGCTCAATAACCTTCATATCGTCGGTTATTTCGAACTCTTCACAAACAAAATCATCTGGCAATGGATCTGTTTGCGTGCAGGCCTCAACTTCTTCAATGTGCTTGGGCGAGCCTTCCCTCTTTTCGAAACTGCCATCTCCAATATCAACAACATCCTCACTATCATATGAAGGATAATCTGGCAGCGTTTCTGAGCCTTTACTGATCGAACGCTGGCGTTTTTCTCTGGGTGGCCTTGGCGGTGGTGGCAAAGGACGATATTTCATTTTATTTATTATTTCACCTGATTGCAGATTACGTTCCATCATTTCAGGCTCCTCATAGTCGTCATCATAACTAAAATAATCAATTAAAATTAAAAAAAAAACATGCACACATAGTAATTCTTTTACTTGCATAGAAACCAATGCAAGCGTCAACCAAGAAATTGTCATACATATATTGCAACTTGGGACATGCCAAATTAAAAAAAAAAACCAACAAACACACATTTACATTAGACTTGTATGGAACTCTTTCAGTAGCTCGGTTTTGATGGTTCAAACCTATGGGTTTGAACCATTTAAATTACATGTGTTTGATGATTGGTTTGTGTGAAAAACGAGCTACTGAAAGAGTTCGAAACAAAGTCTAATTTACATACATATAAAATCATACCAAGAATTAAAAAAAGTTTCATTTAAAAATAATATAATAATGGGTGACCATGTTTTTTTATTGTTGTCTTTTGTATTATCATGTGAATAAATTAAAATAGGTTTTATTTAAATAAACAAAAAAGAAAGAAAAAACAAAATAAAAACAACATTGTAAATTAATAATAAAAATAATAAGGGCAATTATTACAACTTGGCGATAAAGTTCCAGATAGTTGTTAATCCTAAGTTTAGCAAAACTTAACTCTAAAGTGATCTTTAAAATGTTTCCATTATTATAACTGTCTGATAAAATATATATAAAACTTTTTTTTTTGTTGGCAACATTTCTGTGGATACTGTGGATATTGATTGTTAAAAATATTGAGTGGCAACTTGCTTTTGTTTATTTATTAAATAATACAAATACAATGAAAGATTCGTAAAGCAGCTCTGGGCGAGTCAACATCACGCGTCGTTGGCAATTATTTCTTAAATGCAACCAGGCCACTGTTGTTTATTGGCCTTCGAGAGTTTTGCGTCTCACCGCATGTGATTAATGGTTGGCGTCGGTTAACGGTATCACCGCGATATCCCGTTGGTTTCCATTAACCACATGCAAAAACAAAAATAACTATAATAAAAACAACCACCACAAGGGAGTGGATCTTGGAAACTCCTACTTCCTATATGAAGGTATAGGTCGTTCGCAGCAACCGAAGGAAGCTCCTACACAACAAAACAAAATTATCACCACAAAGGTGGCACCATGGATTAAGTGTCCGAAGCCACCTTTTTTGACATACATAGTATGTCAGCACAGGAAGAAGAAGAAGAAGAAGAAGAAATACAATGAAACCATTTTTGTCTATGCTTATGCTTTTTTTGTTGTTGTATTATTATGTTAAGTTTGAGTGCAATTTATCAAGTAGATAGTAGTGGGAACTTTTGAAAATGTGGCAACTTTGAATGAGAAAAGTTACAGGTAGGATGAACTTGCCTTTAACTTATCGCTCTTTTTAGTGAATAGTGAGGTTATAAATGAAAAATTGTTTAATCGTCCGATAAAATCCTACCTTTAACTGGCGCCAAATCATAATAATTGCCCCAAAGCTAATAACAATAACTAAAGAACTTGAAACACAAAACCTTCAAGTGAACAAAGTTTTAATAAAAAAATTTTTCTTATTGATTAGTCATATTGATGATAAATATCTAGCTTAGGTGTTTTCTTCTTCTTGTCATTAGTTGCCGTATTTATGGGATTACAATTTTTGTTTGTCTCTGATGTGAATATTAAATCAGGGACCGTAACTGTTATAACTTTTATCGTAAAAGTCAGAAAATAAAAGTTATTTTTTGACTTTTATTTTTTCGAGCAGAAATAAAAGTTATTTTTTGACTTTTATTTTTTTGAGCAAAAATAACAGTTATTTTTGACTTTTATTTTTTCAAGCAAAAATTAAAGTTATTTTTTGACTTTTATTTTTTTGAGCAAAAATAACAGTTATTTTTGACTTTTATTTTTTCGAGCAGAAATAAAAGTTATTTTTTGACTTTTATTTTTTCGAGTAGAAATAAAAGTTATTTTTTGACTTTTATTTTTTTGAGCAGAAATAAAAGTTATTTTGTGATAAATTCATTATATTTATTATAAATTTTGGCGCTTTTGCAATAGTGAATCGTTAAATTTACTTATTTAGAAAAGAATATTTGGAATATTAAATAATAATTTCTTTGTCAAAGGGGTTGAAAACACAAAAATAACTTTTATTTCTGCTCAAAAAAATAAAAGTCAAAAAATAACTTTTATTTCTACTCGAAAAAATAAAAGTCAAAAAATAACTTTTATTTCTGCTCGAAAAAATAAAAGTCAAAAATAACTGTTATTTTTGCTAGAAAAAATAAAAGTCAAAAAATAACTTTTATTTCTGCTCGAAAAAATAAAAGTAAAAAATAACTGTTATTTTTGCTCAAAAAAATAAAAGTCAAAAAATAACTTTTATTTTTGCTTGAAAAAATAAAAATCAGATTTTTAAAAAGCATCGTATTTTCTGACAATTTGGTCCAATACTTGCAAAATGGTATACTTGGTTTCATTCTCCGACATTTCCTTGAGGTTGCTTTTTTTAATCAAAAATTCAAAAATAACAGTTATTTTCGGTCCCTGTATTAAATAAATAAATATATTAGATTGTTGCTTCCCCAGCCTCTGTATATATGTAAATGAGAAATACTTTGAACCAACCCAGCACACAGTAGGACAGACTTAAAATAAATTGGATATGCATCAGTTTCACAGTTTCATAAGCATAGCAGAGACGTGCCACACCATATTGCTATAGCTATAACTAAAACCAAAATTCAATTGGTTTGTATGGTTATGGCTATTCAAATACAGTGTTGCCCATTAGTTTGGTTCGAACAGCTGTTTTGTATGGTTATGGTTATGGCACGTCTCATTTAAGCTTTAAGTTGAGGTTCTAACAACGCAACTCTGCTCTGGCAATTGCCGCTTATGACGTTTTGATTTGCTGCCAAAATGTTTACATTCTGCTCCACTGTGCATCGTCAGAATATGAATTTTGGTGAATATGAACTTGATTGCACCGTTGTTATTTCTAAATACGAGTATTTAGAACGAATCGTTATAAGTATGTAAATATGTTGAAAGATAAAATTATTGATACGAGTACTACCGGAAATAAATAAGTATCTATGTATGTATATTGTCAGTGTGTAAATTGTTAAAACCATTTAAGTAAGCAAAATAAATTAAACAAAATTAAAACAATCAAGTTGCGGCTGAGTGTTAAACAGAAAAAAAGAAATGCAAAAGCAGCTCCTCGGGCAGAAAATATCTTACTTTGGTTGGGCGTCTAAGCTAAGAGCAGATTTACGGCCAGTTACCGTTATCACATCTGATGCAGGAGTATAACCTCTTGGCGGAGGTGGCCTCTCTGGTGGTGGTGTATTTCTTTTAGCTCTCGTGCTGGGCATTGTTGCGAAACGTTCCCCAGGTGATCGTGAAAACTTCTTGCGTCTTGCTGGAGGTGTAGGTTTCGGTACTGATTCCTTGCGTACGACAGCATATCTATAAAAAAGATTACAAAATTTTACTAAAAACAAACATGCTAAATTATTTTGTTTACCCATCATTTTCCATCATATCGATAACAAATTTTTCGCCTTCTTGAACATCTTCATTTTGTTCAAATGAAACAGCACCGCGAGATTGACGCTCTTCTAAATCGTAGTTCGATACAGATTTACGTGTTGATGCAGAGTCAGAGTATTTATCGGGGGTGGCAAGAGGTACATGATGATACTCATGTTCTGTGCGATAAACTATTATCTGTAAAAAAAAGAAATGAAGCGACTTTAATTTTTTTTACCAATTCTCAATAAACACTTACGTCTTCGGTTGGCTGTAAAAAGCTATTTGACACTGAGCGCCCTCCAAAACCATTCATATACGAGTCCAACTCCATGGAAGTATCGCGTCGTCTCTTTTGTCGTCTTGGTGGCAACGGTTGCTCATGTTGGTATGATATGTTTTCCTTTTCAGACATATTTAAATCATTCCATGCTCCGGTATCATCGCGTAAATATTCCTCGTCCATATATTTCCTACTCTCAACATCTTGGCTCTCCATCGATAATTTACTATGACTTCTTCCCTTTCGTAAGGGTCGCCTCGGCGCTCCAAGATAGTCACTTCCATTATGCGACATAGATCCATCATCGCCGTAATCACTTCTTTGGCCATCAAATTCTTGGGAAACATTATCAGGAGCAAATGCCTTATGAAGTCTTCGTGGCTTTGGGGGCGGCACATCATAGTCCGCGTAAGGAACGCTTTGTCCGACATTTTCTAGAGCATTCATGGGTCTGTCATGATCAGCTCTAAAAACATTTCTTATGTATTGATTGATTTCAATGTTGTCTTGTGATATGCCACGTTTTCGTAAAAAGAATTCATCATCACCAATTTCCTCTAGGACAACTTTTTTCCCTGAACTAGCTGTCGATTGAGTTTCCTGCGTTGCAATGTCATCGGATTGAAATTTATGGTAAGTGGCTTCCGCTTCTCTTTCGGCTTTACGAAGCAATGTGTTTTTCTGTATGTCTTTCTCTGTCCAACCAATAACTTCCTTGCTGTCCTCAGATCTCACATCAGAATCCTGATGAACTATCGGACGCCGTCTAAATTCGCCCGAACGCAAGTTAGAAATTTCATGTATAGCACGATTTTCTTCATCAAATTCAGCAAACTGTTTGTTATCTGTAACACCGCCTAATATCCCTAAATTTGTTTCCTCACTAACAGCATCTTCAAGATCATCTCGCATGCGTCGTTCCAAAGAAGATTCTCTGTCAAAACTTTCCTGTTCACTGCCGTAACGTCGATAACGAGATCCCTCGCTATCATTATAACTAACATCTGAAAACTTATCAGCCCAGCGGGAACGCACTGGACCAGGTCCACGATCTCCTTGTGGGGTGCTGGAAGACTCTAGTGAGGGTTGTGTTTCCGAACTAGGCACGATACTTGTAGCCTCTGTTGCAGTACCGGTGTCAAAAGACGATTCCACTTCTACCGTCTTCTTTTTACGCAAAGCTCTTGGATATGTGCCAAAATTGAATTCAAAAAGTTTTTTCTGTGCGACTGGAACTTCTTTTTCCTTTTGAACAGGTTCCGTTGGTTCCACATTCAACTCATCGTCGACTTGTGTGGTATCAGACTCCTTAAGCGATTTACTCCTTTTCAGTTTTATATTGGTCATCCTTTCGGGCAATTTGAATTTGCTCATATCCGGTTTACTAAACTTTGTGAATTCCGGCCGCTTAAACTCTTTGAATTTCGACATATCTGGCCGCTTCACGTCGGGCATTTTTAGTTTTGAAAAATCTGGAGCTTTAAATTTTTTGCGTTCCTTTGCTATGGGACTGCCTGAAGGTAGTTTTTTGGGAGCTGGTTTCAGTTTTGTTTTAAGCTTGCCTGCTTGATTTTTAAATCCGGCCTGCATCCTTTTAGTGCGGTCTTGTGCGGCAGCCATAAAGCCTTTCTTTTCCACCTTGGCGGGCTGATCACCATCACCATCACCGCCACCGTCACCGTCAACATCTACACCTGCATCAATATCTTCAATATCCATTGCTTCTACATCAATTTCCATTTGTGGTGTTTTTTTCATTGTTGCTAGAGGTGAAGAAAAGTATCTATTTTCTAGCTCCTTTTGCATGTCCTCTGCCAGTTTCATGGTGTCAATTTCACTGGGTGTCGTTTGCGTTTCATTTGGATGTATTTCCTTATGTTCGGAAGACTTATCTTCTGTCGGAGATGTTCCAATGGGTTCGTATTCATGTTCGCTGTAAAAAAGGTTAAATTACATGTAAATCATTCATTAAATAATTATTTTTAGCTTGTACAGCAAAATGAGATTCTAGTATTCTTCAAAAAAAAAAATTAAAACTTAAAATGTTTATGAGTGAAACGAAAGGTATGTATGAATATATATATATATATATATATAGTATATTGTATATATATATATGTATTCATATGAATTTTGTGTTATATTATGAATTTTTTATGAATTATAATACTACATAGTTGGAGATGGACTGTTTTAGATGAAAAGATTAGGATAATTTGATCTTGTTTACGCGATGAAACGCTAAATTAAAAATGATGAGATGGCACGACATATATATTTACCTTTATTACATTTGTCAACATGGACGTCACGTCAACACAATACAAAAAAAAAAAAATGGGGCTTACCTATTCGCTCTAGAGAACAATTTTGTGCTATTGACAGTTTAATTCTGTTCGTTCAGATCTAAAAAAAAATAGCATGAGCCTCTCAATAGACAGGGCCCAATTTTTTGATATTGTGTTGACGTGGCATCGACGTTGACAACTGGAATGAGGATGATTATATGTATAAATCTGTTGGTTTTAAACTTTTTTATTTCCCCAATTTTGGGATATATTTCAGCACCTGATAAATTTTGAGACTTTTTTTTTATTACTCCTTCAAAAGATATTAAATTTTCAGAATATAATTTCCTAGTTTTCTGTTCTTAAGTCCTAGTTTACACTAAGCAAGTCTTATTGCTAAGCTGATTAGTTTTGTAGGAGAGAGAGAGAGAGAGACGAGGGGAATAGAAATGTTTCTTATCCCCTCGTCTCCCTCTCTCTCACTCTGCTAAAAAAAAATAATCAGCTTAGCAATAAGACTTGCTTAGTGTAAATTAGGACTAACTTTCTTAATAATAATCCAAATTGAAATTTTTTTACCAACTATAATACAGCTCTACATAGTTTCTGCTGTTATATAATTGAAATTTCTTTCTTACGTTACCTGCAATGCTGAAGTCAGATCCGTTCCGCTTGCAGCTTGGAATTCAGGTAATTTAAGAAAGAACTCTCAATTATGGGCCGGCTAAAAGTTGTAAATTTTTTTAGACTTGTTGTGATGAGTGTATGTTTTCAGAACAAAAAATAAGTTCTTTCTTCCTTCTTTTGTTTTTTAGTAAAATGCATTGTTATTTTTTTCTTTCTTATTAATCTTACCGCCTAAAATGAGTTATACCCTTTAATTCTTGTTTAATTTGAGTTTTCGGCAATGTACTCGTATTACTTTCAAAATGACTCAAGCGCGATTTGCGTTCTTCGAAGTTAAAGCTAACTGTTTTTGTCATGCGAGCCATTGCAAGATTGTCTTGAGAACCACCCATACGGTGACGGTCTGATGATTGAGTGCGCCCATCATAGAAGTATCCGGTTTGGTGTTTGTGTGGCATCAAGGAGCGTTGCTCAGACGGGGATCTAAAGCGGCTCATTTGCACAGATCTGTCTGTTGAGAAACTTCGGTTGATACTTCCACTGCTGTCCATCATAATAGAAGCCGAAAATAATGGCTTTCCCTGTAATTCAGGATGATGGTGTATTGTTGGCTCTTTGCTGCAACTTCTCATATCCGAACCGCGATCTGGACTAGACAATTCGGAGTGACTAGTACGTTTTTCGGCCATCAAAAATTGTGAACTTCCCTCAACGGAACGTCCTATAATGAGTGGAACAAACGATTGTCCAATATTCATGGAAATTCTATCAGGTTCCGCAAAATCTTCATGGCTACTAAATGATTTTGGTACAGAAGATGTTTTGCTGAAAGGCTGCTGAGGTGCAATTGGTTTAGGGGGTTTGGCCATATATTGATCCATTTCATCGACTTTGAGGGAAAACGTCTCCACCACTTTAATGGACATGGGTTCGTTCTGTACTTTGTTTGTGACGGCTGCATTCGTTCCTGGAACTACAGAAAGAACAGTCGGTTTTTCTTTGGAAAACATTGACATAAATTTGCTGGAACTTGGCTTGAATGTTGAAGGTGATTTTTCTCGCATTGGTGATTTTTCTTTTGAAATCGTAGTGGAAAATTTAGCAGGAGATGGTGACTTTTCTCTCGATGGAGATTTTTCTTTTGAGAAGATTGCTGAGAGCTTAGAAGCTCTTCGAGCTAAAACTGGTGAAGGTGATCTTTCGCGAACTGGAGATTTCTCCTTTCCATTCGTGACGTCTTCACTCTCATCTTTAGGTTTCGCAGAGAAAAATGTTTTTAGTCGTGTTGTATAACAGGATTTAGAAGAATCTTCGATGTTGTTTGTATTTTGTAAACTTTTTTTCGTCATTGTTTTTGGGGACGACTGTGTTTCGGGCGAGTGGCTGCGTTTAAGTCGTTGAGAATTGTCACCTGGCAATTGGAGGTAGTTCTCCATTGGCAAATAATCTAATTGCCGTATTGGAGATGTTCCATGACTTGTACTGAAATATCTAGATGGGGACGCAGAACGACTTCGCGCTTCGTTTTCGCGTCTGGTAAGTACGTCCAGATGTTCAGTAGGTGACTTGTTTCTTTTCGTTTTTTCTTCTTCTTCCCTGATGAGTTTTTCAACATCCACCAGCGGCACTTGACTGTTAATATCAATGCGAGTTTCTTCGTCTAACTTTAAATGTTCTTTAGGAACTTCACTAACCAAAGGAGGACTTAAACGTTCTATTTGGATGTTATCTCTTATGTCTACTAAGTTGTGGGAAACATTGATGGCTTCTAGTTCGGCTACTGTTTGTTGAAGTGGATCCAATTGCATTTCTGTTTTAGTTGAAGAAATTTTTACAGGTTCCACAGTAGTGGATGCATCTGGCGAGGTTCTATACTTCGACATATCAATGGGACGGTTCTGGGGTAATAAATCTCCAGTTAATTGATAGGATGTGAGAGAGCCTTTGCTTTCATCTGGGCGCATATAATCTGTGGACATGGGTGGTTTAGCATTCCGAAAATCAACATGATCAATGGATGTAGATTTAAGTGGGGACAACTCCCTCACAGTTTGACCGGATTGTGGAACTAACTGTTCAACCGTTGTTGTACCGTCTCCGGTTTTCTTATATTTAGACATATCAATCGGACGGTTCTGTGGCAGCATTTCTGATTCAATTGGATAACTGGATATATTCTCTTTATTGTCGCCAGGCCTCATATAATCTACAGACGTGGGTGGTTTCGCTTTGCCAAAGCCTATGCCACCAGGTGGGGAAGTTGACCTTATTGGTGTAAAATCTCGGGAATAAGATCTTCGCCGATCGTTCAAACCTTGTAAAGAAGGCGTCTTGACGTTACGAGTAAATGATGGTGGCTTATCTGTCATTTGTGGCAATGGAGTGGGAGTTATGACATTAATTTGTGGAGGAAATGCTGAAAGATCCATATTAGAAGATCTTCGACTGCCACTTGCTGAACGTTGTTCACGACGTGCATATGGTAGTCGCGGAGGGGCAATGTTAATATCCGCCACATACAAATCTTGCTTGGAAGGAGAACGTGATATACGTCTCAAGGATCTAACGCTATGCATCGATAGAGTTTCAGGATCTTTATACATTCTGTCGACTGAGGTGAAACGTTGTCTGTGGGTGCTTGGCATAAAGTGTGGATCATCATCAGAAATGCTGCGCACAACTAAACCTCTAGTCTTTGCTGTCTCTTCTAATTCTGGATATTTTTCAACAAACGATATGTCCACAGATGTCGAAATTTGATCCCATGGCCGATGTTTATTTTCACTACGTAAAGACATACGTTCTGGTTCCGGTTGAGTAATGCGATCACCGGCCACTAGTCTACGATCTGACATGGGCTGAGAAGTCATTGTTTGTTTTTGAACATTTCCGCCCAGCAAGTTCGCTTCCTCCATAGGAAATTGTGGACATTGGACGTCATGATGAAAATCCAATTTTGAGGCTGGTCTTGAGTCTACTGGATTTATGCGCTCGGGTAGCAATGAATCACATTGAAAATACTGACAGGCACAACGTACATCTAATGTTACCCCACTTGAACTTTGATTACGCGACACAAAATGTTTCTTTTCGAGCGGTAAAGCTCCAACAGACGCCGATCTTCTCGTAGTCATAATGAGAAAAATAAATTAAAAGCTTCACAAAGCTTTATTTTATTTTGTTATGTGTTTTCGTTTAGAGATTTTGCAAAAATATTTGTTTTTGTTTTTTTTTTGTCTACAAAACACACATATTGTTTTATTTATATTCGTTATTTTTTTTCCGTTGATTTTGTTCGTTTGTATTCATCGTTTGCATTAACTTCTTATTTATGCTATTTTTATAAATTTTCATATTTGCTCCAAGGGTGAAAATGAAAATAATTGCATTTGTATAATCTAATACAATTTTAACAAAAAAAAATAGATCTAGAGCATCTTGAATAAATTTTTTATTTATTTAAAGTATAACACTTTGATTTTTTTTCAACTTTATCTGCTGGATGCAATACTTGATTGATTATGAAAATTTGGTTAATTATTTTGAGAGTTGAAAATAAATTTTATTTCGACCGTTAATGCCCATCTTGAGCGCTGCAAATATCGGCCAGGACTGAAAGCTTTTTTGGCAAAACCAAAAATTCAGCAAGATTACAAAAAAAAAAAACACAAAAAGCACTTGAAAATTTCGTATTTTTGTCGTCGGTTATGCCGTCCGTGTCTATGAGTTATAATAAATTCATGTAGGCTTGTACATATATATAAATATATATTCATATATATGTATGTGTGTAGATGTGTATGTGTGTGTGCGTGTGTTTATATGTTGCATCCCAGCTAGCATTTGGGTGATCATTTTTTGCATAAATCTCTTATATGATTCTCCTCAGATCACTTTTGATGATTAAAATCTGATTTATCACTTGGGTGATTGAAAAAGGATTCACTTATGATTTCATCTATGTAATCAAATTTATATTTCTTGAAAATACAGGAACAAAATGCAAAGAAACCCCAAAAAGGTGATTTAATGATTTAATAGTACCAGAAAATTACTCAAAAATTTATCAGCAAATCATATCATAAATGATTCCTTAGTATGATTCATCTGTAGGGTACCATTTCCTCACAACGGGAGTATCATTTATGATCGAAAAATGAGCTCATATGCGGTTATTTTTCCCGTTAAGCTTATTCGGAAAAGATTCGATTATGATACAAAATGCTAGCTGGGATATGACATATTCTCCTTGGATATTTTCTTGTCAGATCAGTTCTGCGAGTATTTTTCTATGTTAACTTTCAACTACAAAAAAACACATTTTTGTCACACTATCTATACATATGTATGTATGTATGTATGTATGTACTGTGTAAATATGTATGTATGTGCATACAATATATTCATACATACAACACCTCAGCAAACAATTTTCGGAGCGCTCCTAAATATGACTCTTAAAAGACTCCTTTTTCTGAGGGTCTTATGATTACCCTCCTAATTTATGAGCATTTATGATTGATTTCGGAGCCTGCAGAATTAAGGACTCCGAAAATACTCTTTTTTATGAGCACACTCCTAGAAAACTCTTATTTATGAAGGTTTTCTGAGGGGTAACGGTAGTTTGTTTTCTTTTTCTTGATAATTTCAATATTTTGCGTTTGTCTGTCATTATTGTGATCATTTTGCGCTGTTCGGTTGTGGTTTTGATAAAATCTTTGAGAAATTGTACAAAAAGTAAGTTTATTTCCGTGTTTCTAGATAAAAAGTGAAAATGTATCCAACTTATACAACTTATACAACCAATTTGTAAGTTAAATGCCTTGTATTTATGTAAGTATTGTATTTTTTAGATTAATATCTTTAACAAATTATTTTAGGAAACCGAAATATTTAAATGCAACTCAGCGTCAGATCCCTCCAATTTCATTCGCCAAATTTGGCGAACTTTTATGGTTGATAGTCTTGCAGCAAAGTTTTCTTGGAGAGGAGCACAAAACAAGGTCTCCATAATGGCAATGACGACGACTTCCGCTTTTCGAAGTAAGGGTAGAATAAAATCAAGTTGTTTCTTTCAATAAATATGCGTATTTAAAGTTTTCTCTATTTCAGGTGCATTTATTCGAAAATTCTCTTCCGGGGAAAAGATATTTATTACGGTGTCCAGTAAATGGTTCCAGACTGCAAATGATCGTATTAAACACATAAACAAAAAGAAGTAACATAGTCCATTTATACCTAATAAGTACGAGTATATGCACTGAACAAATGCTTATTATTCATTTATTTTTTAACTTTTTCACTAATTTCCTATTTTTTAATTAATTTAATTATTTTTGTGTACTTTATGTGTGAATATTTGACAAAAAATTGTCCTTGTAAATCTTTTCATTAGACAAAACTATCCATTTGAAGCCTAAAAGAAAATTATTTGGTTTTGTCGGTTGAAATTTGTTTAAAATTATCATTTTGCTAAATGTTCACAGATAGGTACACAATATTTTTTGTGAGGCTATGAATTTCAATTTGAAACTAAAGAAATGTACAAATTTGGAAAAATAAATTATTTCCATGCACAAAACATATATTAATAAAACTTTTCCATTAAAAGCTAAAAAGCACAAATTTACAAATAAAATGCATTATTTTATTCATGAATACCCTAATTTCAAGAAAAATAAACACTCCTATATCACCCTTTTTTGGCTCCGTAATCCCTCTTTTATGACTCTTTTAAGAGGCTTTTATGATTTGTGAGCAAAAAGGCTCACAATTTTCCATACAAATCGTTAAATTTAGGAGTCCTAAAACGCTCATATTCAGTACAAAATTTTTTGACGGTTTCATAGGAAAACACGCTCATATCTGAGCGTTTTAGGAGCTTTTTTCTGAGGGTTTTGCTCATAAAAAGGAGTCCTAAAAGACTCTTTAAGGACTCATATTGTTTGCTGGGACATGTTCTTGCATGTACAGCACACAACGGATATAAGAACATCTTATCATATATATGTATGTATGTACATATGTGTGTTTGTATATGTATATGTAATAAAAAATCGTTTGTAAGAATGTATGGCCTAAATATCATGTCTTTTTCAATCTTTCAATATAAAAAGTATTCTGTTTAAGAAACCGCTTACACATCCCGGGGTATTTTTTCTCTTCCCCAGCATTTGTTCCCGGCAAAAAATCCTCCTGTTGTAAATAGCCGGGGAAAAAGCAAGTACGGGAGAGAGAAAAAACTGCATCAGCTGTTTAATGTTTACATTTTATTTTGCACTAACGCAAGAGTTCAGTAATAGAAATTTAATAAAAATTTTATTTTTTCACTGCTAATAAAATTTTATGTTAATACAAATATCTGTTTTAAAAAATAAAATAAAAATCCTTGACCATTCACAAGCATGCAGGATAACTTTATGGTGAGAAAGTTGAGCGAAAACAGAGGAAAGTGCAGATTAGAGATCGACCGAAGGCGTTTTTTTTGGCCGAAGCCGAAGACGAACTTCGGCTAAAATCCTAAACTTCGGCCAAAACCGAAGCCGAATGTTTTAAATTTTAAAAATGATACTTGTTTTATATGAATTAAGAAAAAAGTTTGCTTTTTTGAGATCACTGAAATAGCTGTAATATCTATTGGATACATAACAAGAAAAATAAAACTATTTTGCAATTTCTAGATTGCTTTTTCATTTGATCACTCACAAGAACGTCCAAGTAAAAGAAAATAGAAAGCAACAGGGTTGTATTTCAAAGCAACCCTTTCAAAACGTTAAACACAATACAAACTGTCGGCGAGCAACGCCCAAAAATAATGTTATTTTTCAAGCTTGGAATGAAAAATATTCGGCTTCGGCTAATCGGCCGATTTTTGCCGTAGGCCGAATGTTGGCCGATTACCAATTTTTGGCCGAAGGCCGAAGCCGAAGCCGATTAATCGGTCGAACTCTAGTGCAGATGCAAATGGATTAAATTCCCAATGACTGAATGTACAAAGGACATTGAAAATTTTATTAAGTTTTTCTAATCGGTTTCGATAATATTATGTGAACTTGGAGAGTTCATGTTTTTGGAGTGCATGTTTGCACGGTTTGTATAAAAAATCCTATTTAAACTTTTTGTTTTAAATAAATACTATACATACCATTGTTTCACAATACTTTTTTAATTTAGTTTTAAATTTTTGCATTAGTTTTGCAGGGAAATATTTCGGGAGAAAATCTCAAAAAAATTTCCCTCTCTCTCTCTCGTTTTTAGAATACCCACTGCTTTTTTCCCAGAGAATTTATTTTTTGCCAGGGAAATTTGAATTCATAATAGGAAGAATCAAAAAGGGAAAAAATTCCAGGAAATTATTTATTTCCATGCAGCAATAATGCAATAATTTTCATGCAACTAATATCATGAAAAAATTCATAATGTAAACGGGGTATTTAAAAGAAAAGCGCACTTGCAAGAAAATTGTTCGTGATGTTTTATGATTTTCTTATATCCGTTATGTACTGTACATACATATGTATGTATGTATATTATATATTTATATTATTTCTGTATTATTGCTATAATCCTCATCATGATCCAAGCATTAGTTGATAATAAAAGTTCCCAAATAATTTACTTGTTAATTTCGTATGGATTTTTTGTGACATACGTTTTTATTGTTTTTTGTACTTTTGATTTTTAGCAGTCTTGGCCGATTATAGAAATTTAAATAAATTTGTTAGTTGCTTTTTAACGAATTTGTGTTAATTTTATGATTTTTATTTACATATTTATTTTTATTTAATAAACAATAGTGTATTTCAAAGCAAAATGCTTCAACATTTTTAAAATTCCTTTCCCTCATTTAACAAAACTTAAAAAAATTCAAGAATTAAATTAATTGTTTGTTGTTAAATAAAAGCTTTTTTATATATAAAAAAGCTAAACATGTGATTAAAAGAAAATTTGCAAATAAATTTTATATAATTTTATGTGTTATTTTGTCTAAAAACTATCACATGTAATTTCACTTCCGAAAAATACGAACTTTAGCCTAATCAAAACTAAACGGAGACACAACAAATAAACTGCGAAAGTTGAAATATTTATCTTTTTCAGAAAGCGGTGACTGCCCAGATAAAATGCATATCAGGGCCAAATTTTGTAAATTGAAAACGTTAAGCTACAAAAAATTTTACATGAAAAAATATGAAGAATAATGGAAATTTTTCTGTTGGTGGTTAACCATGTCTATATGCATTTCATTGGTGAATTCGCGAATAATATTATTCTTGAAAATCAAAAAAGAATAAAATAAGCGTAGTAGTGTGTTTAGAAACTTGTGCAAATCCCAACAAATAATTTGTATTCGATATGAATCTATTTTATTTTTCTACATCTTTTTGTATTTTCTTAAATTTCTTTATTCTAATTCACTCTCTATCATTCATCTTTAATAAAATTTCAGATTTATTCCGCAAAACTTTTTCATACCCGAATGTCCAACCAATCGCCTTCACTACTATCCTCAGAAAAGTCTATTGCACCCATATTACAATTAAATATTTTCAGCGTGTAGATATTTTATATACACTTTTTTATAAGAGTATTTGTATTGTGCTTTTACTTTCAAAAATATAGAAAATCTTTTTTAAATATTTTTTTAACAGCTGACATTATGCCACCTCAGAATTAATGAAAGCAGGGAGGTTAAATCTATTTTGGGGAAAGCGTATACCCCAGGAATTAATAATTGCCATTTGCATATCGATCGATATTTATTTCCGTTGTATTTTGCTTTCCGTGCGGAATCTATAATACCACCAAATATTTCTGATTAATATCTAAAATTTGAAGTGATTTCGATTATTACAACTTAAAATACATACGTACGAGGGCGGTCCCAAAATTAGCCGGCGTAGCAAAGAAAACACAAGAAATTTGGGAAACATTTTCTTTACTTCCCAACAAAAGTTTCTTTTAGCTCGATACACTTCCCAGCGATATTCAATTGCTTATATACCCCGTTTATAGTACGAACTGTCTAACTCCTTAAATTAGGCACCAAATGCAGACTCCTCCTCTTCATTGTAGGCAAACATTTTGCCTTTGAGTCAAGTTTTCATTATTGTAAATAGAAAATAATTCTAGAGGGAGCTAAATCTTGTCTTATTATTGCCTTGGTGAGAGAACACTTTCTTTTTCGTTAAATTCGCCCTTTTTAGGTTTCCGTACACCAAAGATGAAAATGAAATGAATGAAATTTGCAAAGTTAGTGTATTTTTATACAAACTACAATAATTAACACTAAAATTTAAAAACTCAAGATCAAAGTGTGTTCTATCAGTTAATGTAATTTTGACAACTTGCTGTATCTTGGGAACCGTAAGAGGCAAACTGTTGAAATTTTCAAAAACGCTAAAACTAAAAAAACCCAAATAAAAAAAAATGACAAAACCGAAAAAATGGCAAAAAACCAAAAAAATAATCGGCATAACGAAAAAAATGAAGTAATTAAAAAATGCCAAAACTAAAAAAACGCCGAAAACCAAAAAATTCTAAAAACAAATAATGCGAAAAAAAATAAGAAAAATTCAGCAAAGTGCGAACACACGAAGGATTCCGTACGTTCGGTTTTTAGCTGTTTTTTTTTGCTTTTTAAGTGTTTTTTCAATTTAAACGATTTTTTAGTTTTGTCGCTTTTTTTTTGTTTTGGCGATTTTTTCATTTTTGGGATTTTTTTAATTTTTGGCGATTTTTCTTCATTTTGGCGATTTTTTTGGTTTTCGCGATTTATTTTAGTTTTAATTTTTTTTTTTTAATTTGGCACCTTTTTCGTTTTGGTGATTTTTTTTTTTGGGTTTTTGGCAATGTTCTTTTAGTTGTACCGTAACCCCTAAGGGATTTCGAGAAAATAGCCTGTGACGGACAGATGGACAGCGTAGCGAAAACAATAGGGTTCCTTTTCTCCTTTGGTGTACGAAACCCTAAAAACCACCAAATCTAGAAAAATCGCCAAATACCGAAAAAAAAGTTTACCGGATACTTAATTTTTTTTAATGAGTACATCAGTACCTGGGTTCCGTAACTTTTTGCGAACCGAAAATGGTAAGACTTATCGACATATTTATTCGCTTGCGGTAACGATAATTTGATTCCGTAATTTATTTTTTACGATAGTCTCCATCTTTATCATACTCACCATTTAATTCAATATTATGTATAGAAAATGTGAATATAAGCGAAAAGCACAAAGAATAATAAAGAAAAACTCAATGAATTTGATCTTGTGATTTAATATTTTTTTTTCTACAACCGACAGCGAGTATCGTTAAAATATGTTACTGAATAGCAAAGTCGATAAATTTTCGTTAAATTTATTATAGCGATACGATTATCGTAATAAAAGTTCAGTCCAGTCCACTGCGGTGACTGTTCTTTTGTCTCAGGTTTCTGGTTACGAATCGCGAAACAAAATATCTTCACAACGCGGCACCCATCTTGCACACGGATTTCTCATCTTTAAATTTTCGCTCCATGTTCGAAGTATAGTACGAATTATTTCAGTACTTCCAGCCATCGAACATCCATTCTGTGGGTTTTCTTAACTGTTTCTGGCGTGGTAAGCGTCGTCTTGGCTACTCCTACGGCCTCGCTTAAACTCTGGCATCCAATATTTTATAGTCGTAAACGAAGGAGCAGCCTCCCCCAAACTATAATCTAGTTAGGGTTTAATGCTGGTTGAATTGAGGCCTTTCAAATGAAAGTAATAAATTACCTAATGGTGATAAGTTTTTTCTATATTTACAAATTCACTGAAATCGTTTATGGCTCCAAAAAAATAACAAACAACATGGTGTCGTGAAAGCCAAGGCGCTATGAAATAAGGCCCAAGAAAATGCGACCAAATAAATAATGAAATAAGCCCCAATGAAACAAAACCCAAAAAATTAAATAATTCCCAAGAAAAAATTTATGAAAAAACACCCAATATAAATGAATTAAAGCTCAATTTAAAAAATTCCAATGAAACCAAACTCAGGATGAAATAAAGCCCAACAAAATATTAAATAAATCCCAAACAAACTCAAGATGAAATAAAGCCCAAAAAAATTAAATAAATCCCAATTAAAAATTCTTTAATGTTATTGGGGCTTCTTTCATTTTCTTATTTGGGCCTTATTTCATAGCGCCGAAAGTTAATAAAGTTTCCATCAGACGTGCCATACAATAATGCCATAGACATGACCATGGCCATTTTTTATGTTTTCATTTGCTTATTCATTTCAAAAGTACAACAACAAATATGTACAAATAGTAAACAGCTGTTTATGGTTATGGCGCAAAACAAAAAATTCAATCGGTTTCTACTGTTATGGTTATGGCGTTATGGCGAGTCAAGTAAGTACAGTGTTGCCCATAAGTTTGGTTCGAACAGCTGTTTTGTGTGGTTATGATTAGAAGGTTGTCACTTTTCGCCAAAGTAAAAAACTACTGGGCTAGTTTTGGGACCGTCCGCATACATATGTATGTATATATTTACGAGTATATACATGTGTATGTATGTGTGTACATCAGTTAACAAATAAATTACGTACATATGTTGACACAAGGGTTAATTAAGTTTTATGAATGAAATTTTCAATCAGAAACTGTGTACATATGTATGTATGTATGTAAATCTTTATAAACACAAAATATAAATGTATGTATATATACAGATAAATAAAAATAGACATGAAACAAATGGTCATCCCATAATTGAGTTCCTATTTAGTTTCTTTTTATACATTTCGTCGGTTGGTTTGCGGCACAGTATATTCAAAATACATTATGTCTGCAGCAAACCAGAAACCAACCGACGATTTGTACTCGTATGGTTGATATTATTTTGTTGGGACAACACAGACACAACTACACCTTTTTAAATATTTATGTATATTAATTTCATTATAAGTATCTTGAGAATAGCATATCGCTCATTTGTTTCAATAGTGTCATAACATAATATATATGTTTTTGTGTGTAAAAATTTCATATAAATAGCTTGTACCATCACCCCTTGAGAGAATAATATTTTTTCATGTCTTCATTGAGTTGTATGCAAATTGAAAATTTAAAATGTGTTTTCTGCAAAACTGGTTTTTTGAGTTGTGACACTATTGAAACAAATGAGCGATATGTATGTATATTAGCACCTTTAGCGTAAATCTTTATTTAACTTATATCATTTTGTGAAGAGATCTGGCTGACAATGTTAAATCTAAAAAATACGCTAAAATTGATTGGTAAAAGGGCATTTTGTGCTTAAGGCAACATCAATTAAGATAATCACCCGTATTGCGTATGTCGAGTCGAATATTCGTCTATGAGAATTTTGTCATAGAATAAGGAAAACTTTTAAAAGGTTTGATTAATCAAATACAAAATTGTCGTAGTCGAATATTCGACTCGACATACGCAATACGGGTGAGTAAATGATTATGGCTGTTCACCTGGGCGTGAATGTTTTAAAAATGTTTTTTTTTTTACTCTTACCTCTTTTCTTCTCTACAGATGCTCAGGTGTAAATTGTGTGTTGGAACGAATTTTTTGGAAGGAAATAGTTGATATATGTGTGTATGTGAGTCTATGTACTACAAACAAGGTGTAGGGCAAAAGTAGAAGGAATAGCGATTAGAGCCGGTGCTTTGTAAACGATTTGGGAGGATTGCGGGTTATTTGCTTGCGGTAGCGTAATGTTAGTAACAATTTTTTGAGAAAGATGTGAGTGTATTTGCTGAAATAGTTGTATGTAGAGTGATATTAAATACTTAGTATATTGATGTTAATCATTTGTTTAAATAGAATTTCTAAAAATCTGTTAGAATAATAATGTAAACAACCAAAAAGTGGGTAAAAATTGTACTCACTTCATTGTGTTTTTCCACTTGGTTGCTCTCTTGGTGGCTTCTAATTGTTCGGCTGTTAGTTCGATGTCTTCACGATGCGGTTCAGCTTCATCTTCAACATGCGAAAATGTTACCTTCTTTTCTGAAGGTGCTGGTGAAGATTCCTTTTTAAGGGATATTTTGCATTCTTTTTGCAAATCATGCTCCTGATTATGGATAGTTAAATTGGCTTGTTGTTCGGAGGTATCGCTTGTCTCCTGCTCGATTTCTTCTTCGCTTACTGGCTGTAAGTGTAACTTGGATTTGTCTTCATCCGAGGAAGCCGATTCAATGGAAGATATTGGTGCTAAAAGAGTATTGGATTTTCGATCTGGTGTAGCGCGATCTGTTAATGTAATGGCGTCTTCTTCGCTACTTCCCATGCGGTCGAGCGGGATATTGTTGTTAGTAGTGGTGACTTCTTTAACAGCACTTGTGTCTTGTGTAGCCAACGATTGTTTAATAGTATCTACAGAGGTTGCATCCAAGAGGTACCTAAGTTGCTCAGCTGCTGACAGTGTTTCGCCCGTGTGATCGATTTCTTCATACACATGTTCTCTTCGTAAGCGTGGAGCTCTTTTTGGTGGTATTGCAGCAGCGTCCACTTCTTCGGCCTTCTTATAGGTCACTTCCTCAGCAGGTTGTTCATTTGATTGCTTTTGTTCCTCCTGTATATAACTGATTTCTATAATCTCTTCCGGTTGCACAATGCTGCTGCTTTGAGTCTTTTCTTCGCTATCGAATATATCATCATCTCTACGTCTGCGACTGGGTGACTCATCCAACTCAACAATCTCTAAAACATCATCGGATTCTTGTTTCTCTATAAAGTGCGGTATATCACTTCTCTGAGATTTTGGTGAATTTTTAAGTTTTAAAATTTTTGGTTCTTCATTAAGTACAATTTTTTCATCTTTACCTAAGTGAATGCGCTTAATATTAAGGCGCTTCTTTTGGCGATCCGCCATAATTTTTAGCTTTTTCATCATGGGAAAACAACGTGCTGTCTTGGAGTGCACGTAAATGGGTTCCTCTTCCTTTTTAGTTTCAACTGCTAGTGGTTCTTCTGTTTTGTGCTGTTCTAATTGGGTTTGTGATTCTTGGGGCACTTGTTCTAGACTAGGTTGCAAACTTATCTTTGAAAATGAATCGGGCAGAGATTGAGCGTCGTCGTGTCGTCTAGCTCCGTAACGCCGACGTCTAAATAATCGCCGTATTTTACTAAAGCGACCCGATTTCTTTGGCTGTTTGCCAGTTGCCAGAACAGAGTCAGATCCAAATGAAAAGCTTTCGCTGTGTAAACTATGATTTTCTAAATCGTTCGCTGTATGACTTGGCAAATGTTCTGAATGAGGCCCGTCTTCTTCTTCAGACAATTCTTGTATATAGCGTTGGGTTTCTTGTATGGAGACGTGATCATCGATTCGAACTTTTTTGTTTGATTTAGGAGACTCTGAAGTAAATCGAATTTCTTGAGATTTTCTAAGCATCAACACTATCTCGGGTTGCTCATCGGGACCGAGGGGACGCTTATACAAGTGGGTCCAAGGATATCCACCCTGCAATACAAAAAAAAATTAAAATCATGTTTGAGATAAACATTTATGAAATAAACTTACTCTTTCTTTAGCACGTCTTAGATCTTCCCAGCGATAAGTTTCCAATGGCAATGGTGGCTTATCCGCGTTATTCTGCACTAAATATTTTTTTAGAGACTGATAATATTCTCGTTTGCAGTCCAAAGCTAGTTTTTCGGCATCACACTGCGCTGTCTTCGTAGCTTCAAGAGCAGGCAAAGATTCAATAAACAGTTTACGTTCCTCTTCTTCTGAAGCGGTCTTAGATAAAGGTACAGAAACAACCTTTAGAGTTGGATGTTTTGTAGTTGACAAATGTAATGTTTCGGGCTTCCTTTCCTTAGAATTATCAGAATACTCCTCTGATCTTTTTTGTGACTCTAAAATACTATTGACTTCTGATAGTTGTTGGTTTACTACCTCTGAGAGCTTTTCTTCGGTAGTACTTCCCTTTACTTCGGGCAAAATTTCAGGTTTTATTTCAGTTGGTTCTAAGTTATTACTAACTGAAATTTCCTTCTCTGATTCTTTCAATAAAACTTTATTTTGTTCAGTCTTATCATCCACTAGAACCGAATTATCTTCAATTCTGTGTTGAGGTTTTGTTGCTTCTTTTAATGGAACTTCACTTTTTCCAGTCTCTTCGGTCACGTCTTGACTTTTGGTTATATCTGTATGAATTTGCGATGAAATATTTTCCCAGTTGTTGATTATTTCTTCTTCAATATTTTCGATTAATTGCTCGGCTACTTTTTCTATTTCGTTTTCATGTATTTCATATTCGCCGTTCGATAATTCTGAAGGAGCAGCAATTTGAGCTGCTTGCTGCGGCTCATTTGTTTCGATGACTTTTTCTATGGGCCTCTTTGTTATCACTTTAGCTGGCTCCACTTCAATTACTGAGCGTACATTATCAGTTGTTTCGACTTTGGAACAACCAGCCCGTAATTCATCTGCTATGGGAGTTAATTCCTTAATACCGACACTCTCTTCGTTCGGGAACAGTTCGTTATAGGTTTCTATAAGATGAGATTCAATGTCAAAAATATTATCTTGACGGGGGTTAGTATAAGCTTCTGGGAAGATAGAGTCGCCCGTGTGTGGGTCGAATTTACAGTCTTTGGTCGGTGACGGTGTAGACGGATTAGGCGGAGCTGTTATAACTAAATGAGAAGGATGCTTTGACTTATGAGAACTACTGACTAAGTTTTTGTCGCTAGAATTATCATTGTCATTGACATCGTTGTGCGATTTCAACTCCTCAGAGGATGGCTGCTTCAATAGTTTTATTCGATTTGCCGGATTTTCCTTTGTTTCATCTATTTTTCCTTCTGTGGCATTTAACGGACTAAGTACTTGAAGAATGGCAGGTTGTTCAACAGAGTTAACATCCGATCCGGGCAATGACACTATAAGTCAGGGATTTTGTGTAGAAAAAGTGAAATGAAATTTTGTTATTATTAAAATGAATTCAAGTTTAATGCAAATGAAATAAGAATTGAAAGTGATTGTAAACGTGAACCAGAGATTAATTAATCTTCTGCAAGCTCTCACTTAATCTTTTCCTATTGACAATTAATAATAATAATTTACTGCTACAAGCTTGACTTCGAGGAATTTAGTTCTTGAACTATAGCATATAGTATTTATAGAAATTATTCGAAATTTGAAATTGTCCATTTCCAAATTGTTTTCTTCTAAATGCGGATGCTGGAACACATACTATTAATTTGTATTTTCTAAATTTCAACTTAAACAGGCGTAGCATGTGTTTTAACACCCGAACTCACAAGAAAACATTTGAAAACGATGTGGAAGCCATGGTACGTTTTTGGTCCCTTTTTACAAAAGAAACTAAATTTACCCATGCAGGTTTGTTGGTTGGTTGGTTAATATTGACATCAGGGAGACCAAAGTACAGAGATTTGAATTTTCATATATTAACACTATCGGATAGTGCAAAATATCTTGATGTTATTATGTATTCTAAGTTCTCATGGAAGCAAAATGTGCAACACAGTCAAAAAGGCAACGGTTGCTTACTCTACCCTGTAGTAGGACATTTGGTGTGAAATGAACCCTAATGGTTAAGATGGTGAAACAGCAGCTAATATATCATGTACATATTGTTATATTTTTGGCAATATATGTCATATTATTATCTTCTTATAGGACACATCCCAGGTTGGGGATAGTGATACCTTCCGTAGATATATGGAGTAGCTGCTACTCGTTGCAGACGCGGACAGTCAGCGATTTCAAGAGGGGAATCTCGGAGAGTCTTTCAACTCCCCCCAAATTCCGAGTATGCCAATGATCCTTAAATCCAAGTCTGGATGCTTTAATCGGCAGCCCCGTTACCGTTACTCGGATGCAATCGGGTAATTCCCGGTTCATCTTAAAACCTTTTTATTAATTAATATTCCTCCATGGAACCTTCTGAGAATATATACATACATATGTATATAGATACAGCAGTTATACGCCCGCTTCTAACATATGTTTCGATAGAATAGTGGACCGCTAAAAGTAGACTTGGGTCGAACTCGTTCAGTAGTTCATTTTTGCCACAAACCTATGATCAAACCCATATAATTTAAATGGGTTTGATCATTGGTTTGTGACAAAAATGAACTACTGAACGAGTTCGACCCAAGTCTAGCTAAAAGTAAGAAATGTATTGCGATCCAACAATATAGAATTCAAAGATCCGCCTGAATCGGAATCATGGGCTGTTTACATACGAGTCCTTAGAATGCCCTGCATGTAACAGTGGGCATAATTCCTATAGATCTACACATCATGAGACACAGACACAAGCAGTGCTGCAAGATTGGCGGCATCCGACTGGTGGAGGTTAAGAACGTACGCACAATCAAAAACCTTAAGGTAGTCTAGCTACAGAACTAAAGAAAGCCTCTAATTACATGATACCCAAAGATAGAACTTTCAAAGTCCTCCTGCCATCCAGAAAGTAACGGAAAAATTACGATATAATGATCTGGGTGTACAGATATCGTACTGAGTTCCCGATGGTGCAAGTGTATTTCAAGCTGAAATACGGAAAATGAGGGAGGCAGGAAATGCTCGGGAGAAAATCGGCATGAGAGCCGATTTGAAAATTTCGAACGGTATCGTATGCCGTAATTTGCCTTCACTTCTGGATATGCTATAGACGCTTGTAATGTAAGACTACACTACGACTCTTGAAGAAAATACAACGCTGGTATGATGGACTTTATGGACATTTTCAAAAGACAACAAAAATTCATTAGATCAGGGTTGTATTTTTTTTTCAAAATTCGTACGATTATGTAGGATAATGAGTCATATCCTTTAATGGCAGTGCACGATTCAAAATAATATCCTCAAACACTATCTTCAGAAAGCGGAAGATATTTGGAATATGTTGACTACGTCACAGTAGGATGTATTGACAGGCCACTGGAAGATCGACAGAAATACTGGTAGACTATATATAGTCTTCCCTATAATACATTCTGTTGCAGCTATCAAGAGCAAGACAAATAAGAGATACACATTTTATTACCTGCTCTTCGAATGTCCGGCATTGCAAATTTCACAATATTCATTTCTAGGAAAGCAAATACTAGACAACCTATTGGACGTATCGCAAATTGGTATAGTGGAACTCATACCACACCTCGTATCTATCAAAACGGAATCTCACGATTTGATATTGCAGACTCAATTGTATTTAGTGTCTGTCCATTCGCATAGAAAGCGAGATTAAATAAAATTCGTGGCATTTTGTATGTTCGAGAATATTATCATTATTTTAGCCTAATTATTAATTCTGGAAAACAAAATGTTTAAAGTTTCATAAGCGTATTTTCAAATCTTTCTCATCGTTTACGTTTACAATCACCTCTTTCCCATGTATCGGATCAATCGAATGAAATAGAGACAATACACAATGGATGCAATCCGACAAAATAAAAATTTATCCACAAGCACTAATACGAATATGTAATCATGTTTGACTAATTTACAGACATAGATAATAATTATTTGGTTTAAGTTGTATAATGTGTTTCATAAAAATAAATTAATGGTTACACTGAGAGAAATCTATTTGCGAGGACATAAATGACATTAAAAACACGTTGAAAAGACAAGTACAAGTAAACGCATACATATATATTTTTGAAAAATATTTCGGTTCAAATATTATAATTGCTATATATTCCGAACTACTTTTGCATTTAACAAAAAAAAAAAAAAAACAACGAGATAATCTAAAAATATTCGACTGTCTGGCATTTACAAATACTGACATAAAATTATTTGGGTTACTAGCCATAGTATAGTGCAAAAAAAAAATACTACAGCAAACACAAAGTCAATTATATGAAATGATTTGGTTATGATTTGATTATGATTAAAGCTTAAATTAGACGTGACATAGCCATAACCATAACCAAACCAAAATTCAATTGGTTTCTATGGTTAGAGTTATGGCGAGTCTCTCTCACTCTCAATCTCACCATAGAAATCAATTGAATTTTGGTTTGGTTATGGCTATGGCGTTATGGCTATGTCACGTCTAATTTAAGCTTAAACAACTTGACGTCTGATATTCTCAGTGCTTTTCTTTTTTCATACGAGTACCTGGACAGAAGATTTGAGAAAGCACGGTTGACACTAACGTTGTTTGACAAAGTAGTATGTATTATTATATGCAAAATACTTTCATAGCCTAGAGTAAAATTCCACTTTCAATTTAATTTTAAATAAAAATGTTTAAGCAAACAAATATAGAACAGCCTAGAAATGAGCAAAATGCTTAATGTCAAAGTCGTGTACATGTGCTGAATGTTTCGAAATACACATGCTGGATAGCACGTCAAGCATTCAAGTTGAGTTTGATTTTGTGCTTTCAACATCGTATGAATGTCAATAGGAGAGAATTAATTTTGATGACATTAATTGTTTTCTTTGGGTTTTTTTTTAAGTAATAAATTTATATTTGCACAGAACTTGTAAAAATAGCTGTAAACAAAGTCTGGCAACACTAGATATTATATTGAATCAAGGCTAAAGGCTCAGTTACCCGACTGTAATGTAAAGTAACTGCAACAGTAGGAAACAGCTGATCGATATTTTTATATGAAAAGTAGGTTACGTTACATTACATCGCCATAACCATTTGCATTACTTTTCACATAACAATATCGATCAGCTGTTTCCTACTGTTGCAGTTACTTTACATTACAGTCGGGTAACGAGTAAAAAACCTTTCACAATATTTTGCTTATACAATAGGCGTGTTCCACAAGATTTTGTTAAAGTTCGTACTAATGCGAGTAAAAAGAAAATTACTCTCTGAATGTGACAAAGTCATCCAAAATATCTGTAACACAAAACCATAATTGCACATCTTGAAATACTAACTAATGTTGCGTACTATTTAAATTAAATATAATTTAAGTGATTTTAATCGCTTAAAACGCATAACATAAAAAAAATTGCATCACTGGCCTGTAACTGATCCGTAAAATAACTTTAATATATTAAAGAAAAAACATTTTTTTTTAATTATTTTTTTCAGTTTCATATGTAAACAAAAAACAGCTGATTATTTAATACTTGTCCAAAAGTTCGTGCAAGTTCGTACAGTAAATGAAAAAAATTACTCTCTCATTCGCTCGCAAAATTGCACAAAAATTTTATCTTTTGTATAACTTTGTACAAAATACCTAATATCACAGTATAAATAAAATGAGAAATAGCTGAACGGATGAATGAATTACAACAGCCTTGAGTGCATATACTCGTATTTTCTTCTTTTCTTTTTATTATGGCGGCAAACAAACCAGCAACTTTGAATTTGTTGTTCGTATACACAAAAATACAACCCTGATGTAATGAAAAATTTTTATGTTTAGAAAGTTAGATGAGATTAGAACCATACGAGCGTCAAATTTCTATCGGTATTTTTAGAGAGATTCCTAATATATTCCCCCTTATCGGGAGAAATGGGTGAATAGTTTTATCACGAAAAATTTTGCTTCTTTCCATACAAAATACCAAAGTTTCACTTGAACAAATTGTTCGCCTTTGATTCCCGAGAATTATTACATTTTATACATTTGCCCAAAAAGTGTAACCACTAAATACTAATGAAAAACGTTTCGATTCAGACACTTATTTATTAAGTTAAATTTCAATTTCCAATAGTGTTGGATTCTATAACGTTTTTTATTAGTTATGTAGGTAAAAAACTGTTTGACTTAAGTAACACGTGTCTGCAAGTGTGACCGTACCTTTAAGGCTCAGTTACCCGACTGTAATGTAAAGCAACTGCAACGGTAGGAAATAGCTGATCAATATTGTTATGTGAAAAGTAATGCAAATGGTTATAGAGATGTAATGTAACGTAAGCTACTTTTCATATAAAAATATCGATCAGTTTTTTCCTACGTTGCAGTTACTTTACATTACTGTCGGGTAACTGAGCCTTTAGACTACCTTATAACGATTTTAGAAGAAGAGAAAAAAACCACCGAATATCTCCTCTGCCACCACCGAATATCTTCTCTGCCACTGTGTTCTAGATTATCGTGAGTACCTGCCATTACGGCCTAATCTCACATGCGGTCTAAACACCGGGTGTAGGTAAGACGCCAAACCACCGCCCCATGCACCCTTTAGTATAAATTATGTGCCCACTCCACAAAGCACATATGTTGCAATCTTCGATCATAGTAGTTATCCGTGTAGTACGTCAAGTGCTTTGCTGTGGGGTACTCAGAGCTATCTAAACTCTTTGCCGTAATGACTTTGTCAAAAAAGTACTATCTGTTGTATGGCAACAGCACCTAGAATAGTGTCTGGCTGACCGCGTCATACCAACCAAGGCGAATTCAGTATCAGGTGAACTCTTCCCTACAAAAATTTTACAACACAAAAAACAACACGTAGTTTGCTATGCTACAAAACCAATCTGTCAGAAGATTTCTAAGCAAATTTTGACATTTTGGTTCAAATTGCTCAATTTGGCATCAACAGCTGATAATCAGCCGTGCGGAAGAGGTCACCTGGTACTGAATTCGCCTTGATACCAACCACTAGCATTTGTCTAAAACTAGAAAGCCAAGAATATTCTCCCAGCGAATTTGGTGGCAACCAACAGCCACCACGTACAGCCACCGTACGCCGCGAGTCTAGTTGCTTACACTCACAACGAAGTCTTTAAGAGACTACCTCAACATTGCCGGCACAGCTCGACCACTCATCAGAGCTGAACGCATGACTGTGCCGCCAAATATCCAGTTCCCACTCCACATTGCTCAAAATCATCCCTTTAACTCGCTGGGGTAGGACGAACTCGACCTTTTAGCAAAGGATCCTGATCAAAGACAAGCATCTGGTGATACCTCGAAGTTCCACCCCGAAATTCTTCACCTCTATCATCTTTTGAACTCAGGGAAGTTCCAGGTGACGCTGCAGCTGGTTGACATAACAGACCTGTTTCCTTTTATAAATATGTGCACATCCGTTACTCTGTTGCCAGAGATTGGGTAGTAACACATAAGTTCTATAGATAATGTACCAAAGGTACGTCAACGGAAAAAGCTATATCACCCCAGCTGAGGCCCTGGGATTGCCACACCCGTAATCAAAAATAGATCCCCCAAATGGGGGCCCAAGCTCGGCAGCTGTTAAAGTCAAGCGTCAATGTCAGCCGACAAAATTGCAATTAGGGTGCGTTCTATTTTTGTCTTACAAAGCATTTGACATCAGCTGTTTTGGTATAACAAAAATGTGTGTGTGTGTGAGTGTTAGAAAAGAGCTTATGTCAGATGTAATTACACACGTACGTTTGAAAGCAAAAATTGTAAGTTGTCTGTAAACTGGTGATTTTGTTGAGACATACCAAATTACATATCGATGGCTTAATATAAAAAGGGCCTAACTCAATTTTTTTCGAAATCGCGTTTTCCGGGCGACAACGTATAATTGCATCCTCCTTGATGATCTTAGTACGTTACAGTTCAAAATCAAGGACTTATGGCAACTTAAAAAACTTTCTGCATGTAAATGCTTTGATTTTTCTTCAGTTTTTTGCTTCTCCTGTAAAATATCGTATGGCTGGAAAGTTAGATGTCAAATACAGGCCGTGTGAAAGCTGCTTAAAAGGTTACTCACAGATGAAAGCTGTCTCAGTAATATTTATTGACACAGAATTTATAATAAAAAATGGCGAATAAAGCCAAGCCAAACATTTAGGACAAATTGGCAATTTTAATACCTGTACCCAAGTAAGCTATGCTTAAGGCGGCCGCCAATTCAACCGTAAGGTGCAATTAGACGTGCCATAGACATAATGACATAGCCATAACCAAATTAAAATTCAATTGGTTTCTATGGTAATGTCCATGGGGTTATGGGCTATAATTAAATACAGTGTTGCCCATTAGTTTGGTTCGAACGGCTGTTTTCTATGGTTAGGGCAGGTCTGATTGCACCTTAAACTGACATATGCAAGCTAAATTAGTTGACACGCATATGTTCGACTTATTTGAGAACAAGATTTGTGAAGAAGATATTGAGAGGAAGATATCAAACCATTTGCAGATAATTTATGATAGAATCTGTTTGTTTGCTGGGAATAAACTACAATGAAAATGAAGATGAATTTTTTCTGTTGCTGTTGTTCTTGTTGTTGTTGTTGTGTCTCTTGAAATGATGTTTATTTTAATTTTCTCTAAGTGAAAATTTTGAATTTTAGCCAACATTTTTTTTTAGCTTCTAAGCAATTACGAAATGTTTTATTTGATTTATTTTTCTTTTATATTTTCTTTCAAAGAGTTTAATTGTATGTATTTCAGTATAAAGTTTTTTTTTTTTGGATCATTCCATGTTCTAAATATATTTAAATGTATGTATACGTATAAGAGTATAAGTGTATAAGTTTAAAAAATAAAAAGTATAAAACTGCTAAAAATTAATTTTGGCTATAAAAAAATTTCCCGAAATTTATGTATTACAAAATACACAAGCATCTACATACATGCATACATATGTATGTATGTATGTATTTGGTTTACATACATACTTAAGTATTTATTGTGTTGTTATGTTTTATTTATTTTACTTCAAGTTATTTCACCTTGTAATTTATGAGTCAATCAAATATTTCAAAATTTACTGAATGAAAGCCGGACGGACGATGCTTCAATTAGTGTCCGCTTGAATGTTGTTGAGAACATAATTTTTTTTTGCCGAAATTTTTTTTAAATGCACTATGTCTACATATAAATTTTATATTTTTTTAATCAATGTATTTGTATTCAATTTTTAATTCTAATGGGCACAACTATTTACGGATTTTCGCTTTCTTCGCCAATGTGTGTATAAATACAATATAAACCGCTCGTAACGTGCAGAATTCAACAACTGAATTTATATTCTTTTCAGTATGACCCCAAATATGTTTTTTTTTTGTTTCTATTCAACATCACATACATACATACAAATACAAAATATAATTATTTGAAAAAATAAAAACAAATTAATTCTTTGCACTAACGGATACAACAGCTCAATACGAGTATAAAATTTTTGTGATTGGCTCTCTTTTTTTAGTTTTGCTTGAAAACATTTTGAAAATTAAAAGAGAAAGAAAAATCGAAAATGAACTAGAGAAAAACTATATTAGCGCTTGAATTACTTTGTTGTTGTTTTTTTTTTAGATTTGCTGTCTTTTGTTAATGTTTTTTTTTTGTTTTAACTGATATTTGGCAATAATAAATTTAAGTCATATGCTTTACTCAGAGGTTTGCAAGAAGTCATTCTTTTAATGTACTGTTCAATTTCGTTTTTAAACAAGTCATTATAAATCAAACACGTTGTGATTATACAACACTAAAGGTACGGCTACGCCAGGGAGACATTACACTACTAATGCAGAGTATACATCTGGCACACATGTGCCCAAAAAAGCGTAACCACTAATTACTAATGAAAAACTGCTTGATTCAGACACGTACATATTTATTAAGTTAAACATACATAACTAATGGACAATCCAATAGACGTGTCGAACTCGTTCACTAGTTAATTTTTGCAACAAACCAATGATCAAACCCATTTAAATGACATGGGTTTGATCATTGGTTTGTGGCAAAAATGAACTAGTGAACGAGTTCGACCCAAGTAGACTTGTGTCCAACAGTTCTTTTTGAACTAGTTTGAGAACGTTTGAATCAAAAGTTGTTTCAAACCCATTTAATTTACATTGATGTTTTTGATCTGACTTGTGTCCAACTGAACGAACTAGTTCAAAAAGAACTGTTGGACACAAGCCTAGACCCAAGTCTACAATCCAACATGATTGGAAACTGTTTATACATGTCTGAATCAAACAGTTTTTCATTAGTAATTAGTGGTTACGTTTTTTTGGGCACATGACACACATATGTAAACGCGGCCTAATAGACAATTTTAGACTTTTGTCCAACAGCTCTTTTGAGCTAAAATGAGCTGTTGGATACAACTTCGCTCAAAAGCGTCAATGTAAATGAAATGGGTTTGAAACAACTTTTGATTCGAACTCTCTCAAACTAGTTCAAAAAGAGCTGTTGGACACAACTCTAGACAATTTTATAGAATCCAACATGATTGGAAACAGTTTAAATCAATAAATATATGTCTGAATCAAACAGTTTTTCATTAGAAATTAGTGGTTACGCTTTTATGAGCACATGTGTGCCACATGTGTACTCGGCATAATGAAAAAATTGTTGATTCATATACGTGTTTATTAAGTTGGAATAATAGAAAATGTCATAGAATCCAACATTATTGGAAACTGTATAACTTAATAAATTCGTGTCTAAATCAAAAGGTTTTTTAACAGTGTTTAGTGGTTACGCTTTTTTTGGGCAAATGTTTGCCAAGTGTGACCGTCGTATCTCTATTTGGTGTTTTGTGATAAAAGTGTAATTTTTCAAATTAGAACTACTTGAGCAACTAATAGCGTAATAGCGATTGCTATGGTCGCACCGAAATTGGTTTCGAAATCAATTTCAATACACTGAAAATATTTTCTTTTTCGATTGTACTTCTACAACAAAAATTTAAAAAATGTTTTCACTTTTTGCTCATTAAACAACTACAGTAAATAACGGATATCAGCACATCTCTTTTGCGAAAAAGAAAAATCTCAAGGGATTTTGATAAAACAAAGATTTTTTTAAATGCCAGAGATGACAAACACTGCGATCTTATAAAAAAATTTATTGACAACACCAAAAAAATGCTAACATCAGACAAAGATAAATTCACAAAAGATAGCGTCTAAAGGCCGTGATTCACCAATCGCGCGATGTGGCAAATATGACGTATGTGCTAAAAAAAGTGTGGTAGTGTGGTCTAAAACTGCAACTGTGTGACAGATCACAGTTGTTTTTGTTGTCAGACAGCTGAGAATGTTGTTTTTTTAGGGTTCCGTACACCAAAGATGAAAAGAAACCCTATTGTTTTCGCTACGCTGCCCGTCTGTCCGTCTGTCACAGGGTATTTTCTCGAGAACCGTAAGAGCTACGGGCCTGAAATTTCGACAGTGTGTAGACCTTTGGCCGCTACAACAACAAATACATGAGAGTTTGAAATTAAAGGGTGTTCCAAAACGAGCAACGAAAAATTAATGTTAAAATCCCATGTAATATACATACAATTATATGTGTATAGGCACTTGAAATTTTTAAAGTTAGTGTATTTTTATACAGACTACAACAATTAACACTAAAATTAAAAAAAAATTTAATTAAAGGGTGTTCCATCAGTTAATGCAATTTTGACTATGTAATTTTGACAACTTGCTGTATCTTGGAAACCGTAAGAGCCAAACTCTTGAAATTTTCAAAAACAGTAAAACAAAAAAATCCCAAAATTATAAAATCGCCAAACCGAAAAAAAATCGCCTAAAACAAAAAAAATCGTCAAATTAAAAAAATTTCTAAAATCGCCAAGATAAAAAAATCGCCAAAATGAAAAAAAATCACCAAAATGGCAAAAAGTGCCAAAAACTGAAAAAAATCGCCAAAATGGCAAAAAGCGCCAAAAACTGAAAAAAATCGCCAAAACGAGAAAAAAGCGAAAAAAAACAAAAAAAAAATTATTTCAGCTGAAAAAACGTCAAAAAAGCCAAAAAAAAAAAACGCCATATTAAAAAAACGCTTAAAGCCCAACGTACAGAACCTTTACATGAATTTATACATACACTTTACTGAATTTATTTTTGTATGATAGTGTGGCACGTTTTTTTTTAAATCGGTCAGACTTCTGCAAGATTTTCTTGCGAATGAATCGTGTGATCGTGTAGGATAGCGAATTAGGACCTTAAGCGACAGCTAGATGTTCTTAATACATAGTGGCTGATGGAAGCCGCTGCAAAAAGAAAACTTGATAACTTTTTTCTATCTAAGTAGTCTAGAAATTTTTGTATCGCTATCACGCATTGGAGTTGATAGTTTCGGTTCAAAGAAAATATAGGCGATCCTCCGATTAGATGGACCATTATGAGAGTAGTGAATAATTTTGCAGAGCATGGGACAGTCCTTCCGTTCGAACGGAGGAAACTATTGCTGCCATAGCTGCTGCCATTCAAACCAACCCCAGTGTTTCAACAAGCAGATTATCTGCTTAAATGGGTGTTATTAGGCAGAAGTTGAAGTTATTCTCCTACAAAATGCAAATGGCTAATAAACTTAATGCAGCAGACTTGTCGATTCGCTTGGAATTTTGCCACAGGATGCTTGAAAATATGGAAGAGGACGAGAACTTGCTGAATTGTCTTTTCATGGCTGATGGAGGCTCATTTCGATCTGAACGTCAACGTAAACAAAGAAATCGATAAATTTTCGTTATACAATATACTTTTTATTATAGCGATACGATTATCGTAATAAAAGTTACTGAATCCAGGTACAGAACTCATTCATTGCAACTCTGGCTGCTTATTTTTGGCATTAAAGCAAATTTTGGTAATATGTACATACATACACGCTACTGCTAACTTTTGTTAGTTTTAAATTGCATGAAAAATTATTTGTTCGCTTGTGCATGCACATAAATAAACATATTTGTATTAAGAAAAAATATTTGTGTAGTCATTTTATCTAGAACAAACGAATCTGTCTGCACAGTTAATTAATGAATTGATAATAAATATACCAAACGTGAGACTAATGTTTATATACATACGTAGAAACATACATATGTACATATACTATACATGTACATACATATGTATGTGTGTATATATATGCTCTTTTAAAAATAATCACATTTTAATAAATTTTTAATTGTGCAATGTTAGTGTACTGAAGTAGTTGAATAATAAAAATATATACATATGTATGTATATTTATCCAAGTTAACCAAGTTAAAAACAATATTGATATTATGATGACATCCTTTGGGTTTCTATGTTGCTGCAGACTTTCAAATATCACATTTGAACTTCAGTTTATTCGTTACACATCGCGTACTATATACATATGTATGTACATATATACTTTGTGAACTGCACACTGACCTTGAATAACTAAAGTTCAGCATGCTGGTGCGCCTAAAACAGCGGTTAAAATTTTAGATTTATTTCCATATTTAAAAAAATGGGACCGGTTTAAATAAAGCTGATAAGCAAAGTTAGTAAGTTTTCGGTAAAATGGGAAATTTATTTTTTTTTCATCAGCCGTAAGATAAAAAATAATTTTTTTTTTAATATTTATGATTTAGTTAGGCTAACGTTCGTATCGGTCTTTAAGCCAAATTACATGTTATAATTTTCATGGAACAAATATTTTCAAACCCTGTCCAACAATGTTCAGAGACTGCGTATGAAACGTTTTTAGGCTAAGGGGTATCCCAGCAGAAAGAAGCGAAGATTTTTTCATATAGATTCCTTATTGTTTTTATGTCGTAAATCTTATTAATTTTATCAAGAAGAAAACCACATAAAATCAAGTAGAAATCTTATTATTCACAACTTTTTTTACTCAATTTCCGTTATTTTTGGCACCAAAAAACAATCCATAGAGAAAAACTTCTTGATTCTATTAGGTTTTCTTATAAATTGTAAACTATAGGGATTTCTTATTGATTTTATTAGGTTGCCTTTTTGATTTTTTTTAAAAGGTTTTCTTCTTGATTTTATTAGGTTGCCTTATTGATTTTTTCAATAAGGTTTTCTTCTTGATTTTAGTAGGTTCCTATATGAGTATGTGTAAAGCATCTTATTGATTTTTTTTAATAAGAAAATCTTCTTGATTTTATGAGGTGTCTTGTTATTTCATATCTATAAATAGACATAGAGACAATTTTTTCATGATCTTTTTCATTTTTGTATAAGAATGTTTGCACAATAATTTCAATTGTTGCTTAGGCTACTTGTTAGCATATTGGTTAGAGTGCTTGTCTATCAGGTAGAAGTTTGCTGGTTCAATACTTGGTGATTAAGTTAGTAAAGAAAATAACATAATGTGTATGTATGTATGTATAAATAAATAACATCTACAATATACTACATACATACATACATATGTATATGGTATAGAATTTAAATGAAAATACATAAGTACGGAGAATAAAGATGCAATTTTTTTTATTTTTTTATTGAAAAACTCAATAAGATAACCTCATAAAAAATACAAGATTTCTTCTTGATTTTTTCAAAAAGATTTTCTCTATGAAATTAATAAGATTTCCTTATTGAAAAAAAAACCATAGAGATTTCTTATTAATTTTGTTCTATTTTATGAGGTATTTAGTAGGCACTGTTTTCTCTGTGTAATGATGAATAGTCCTAGTTTCTTTTCCCCTCATCTCTCTCTCCTAACAAACTAATCAACTTAGCAATAAGACTTGCATAGTGTAAACTAGGACATATTATGGAAAATACGGCTCCAGATATCTTTGGAATGGCTTTTTCTCAAAAACGGTAAATCTTAGAGAAAAAAGTATTAGGAAAATTTTAGTAAATAATTACCTGATCTACAATTTCGTCTCAGATATTTCTTTAGTAGGACTAATCTTTTAGCCAAAAAATCCAAAAAAAAACTTTTTTGTGATCTTTGACTTTGAACATTTTTTTTTTACATACACGGGATCAATGGGAACATTTCAGGATTTCAGAAGAGTGATATCCCCTACGTGCCTGCAGTTTCAGCTTGTTGTAAATTAATACAGGGGTCAATGTCTATTTTGACCGGGCTATACGTAACACCAAAGTTAATTATAAATAATCTGAAAAACACAAGCAGAACGGAACAACATGCTGTTTCTTGTTCAATAATGCATAAATAGTGAGGGCAATTATGAATTAAATTCCGTGAGAAATTTTTCCCGGGGAACAATTCCAACTAATGGCAAGTGATAGGGAAAACAAAAAATTCTAATAAGAAAAGGGAGAAATTTCCCTCGGAATTTTATTCATAATTGCCCTGAGTATGCATATGTATGTGTATCCTAAAAGTATGCAATAGTTTTTTGCATTTTACTGAAAACTTTCTTGTTTTCTTTCTTCCTGTTCCGGAAATTTTCGAGAATTATATTTTTCTTAAATCGAAAGAAAAATGTCCACCCTTTATTTTATTAAAAGAACAGCTTGGGGAAAGTGGAGAAATTCTATAATTTTTCCAAAATTATACATATACTGCATTGTGTGAAAATATAAGTCGTTTCTTTACTTAAATTCTTACAAAAAAAAAAAAAACATTTATTTTAAAACCAGTAATGCACATTTTATAGATAAACATTTCTCTATAATAAATACATTTATTATATTTTTAAAATTGAGCGGTCGAAAAAATAGGGTTTTTGACACCAAAATCCCACTGTGCGTCGGCCGAACAGAGCAAAAATTTAAAAAAAAAATAATTTTATTACTTGCACGTTTTGTTGAACGCTATATCCGTGCAATGGGGCTTGGCAAAACTGACTGAATAAATTACAGCCAATTCGACTGATGTAGCTTCAACAATATGGACGCCATCAACTGTCAAAGCTCGCAAGTCCCTTTAGGGCGTTTATACACGATTTGCCAACATTACACAAAAGTTAAGTTTAAGATTCCAAAGTCAAGGTCACCTAAACTATTTTATTACTATTATTATTACTATTATTATTACTATTATTATTATTACTATTATTATTATTATTATTATTATTATTATTATTATTATTATTATAAAACAACAAAGATAAAATAATAAGTGAAAAAATATGAACAAATGAAAAATTGACACTGATACTGATTTGGAAAGGCATCATACTTAAATACTCAATCATCCATGCAATCAATGGCAACGCACATATAATATATGTACATAAAAGTAAACTAGAAAATCTTATGAAAAAAGTTCCATTTCATTGATTTGCATTTTTTTTTTTTGCGAAATACATACTTGATGAATTTTTCTAGTTCAAATAAAAACGTTCTCGTTCTTGTACTAAATTGCTTTTGAAAAAACTTTTTGTCGAAGTGGTAAATTTAAATGCATATGTACATACATACATACATACATACACATACATATGTCTGCATATACAGGCAAATCCCGGTATAACGAACGATATAATGTCAGGCCCATTCGTTATACCGAAAAATTCGTTGTATCGCAAAGTTTTTTTCAAGTATTATTTTAACTATTAAGTATTATTGTAGACAATATACAATTCGATAAAAAGAATGATGGCAATTTTTTTCAAATAAGCTACCTGTAGATTTTTTTAATATCTTTTTTTAATATTTTTTTTGTTAAATATTTTTTCCCGTTCGTTATGCAGAGCACACATTTATCAAAACATTCGCTATATAAAGTAAAGGGTGTTTTTTATTGAGGTATAGAACTTTAAGTTGGCATCACTTTTTTAACTGGCGGCCATTTTGTCAGCTGTCAAGTGATTAATATTTAGTTTGGTTTGCCATTTCATCATGAACAGGTTGACAAAAGAACAACGCTTGCAAATCGTGCAAATTTATTTCGAAAATAATGGTTCAGTTCGCGAAGTTTACCGCAAGCTCCGTCCATTTTATGGTCGACATAATCGTCCATCAGAGCAATTAATTCGGTTAACCATGGATCGTTTTCGCACTACGTTTACTCTATGTGATAATACGCATCCGCAGAGACGTCGAACAGTGCGCACCGAAGAAACAATTGCCGCTGTAGAGCAAAGTGTTGAAGAGGACCCGAATGAATCGATTCGCCACCGTGCACAGCAATTGGAGCTTTGTCCATCAACTTTATGGAAGATTTTGAAGATTTTGAATGTGGATGAGTTGTGGTTCCAGCAAGACGGCGCTACATGCCACACAGCGCACGTCACAATCGATTTATTGAAGGAAACATTCGATGAGCGCATAATTTCGCGGAATGGACCTGTCAATTGGCCACCAAGATCGTGTGATTTGACACCATTGGATTATTTTCTTTGGGGATATGTGAAGTCGCTCGTCTACGCCAACAAACCAGAAACGTTAGGGGACTTGGAAGCCAACATTCGTGGCGTTATTGCCAACATACGGCCCCATATGCTCGAAAAAGTGGTTGAAAATTGGACCTGTAGAATTGGCTTTATTCGAGCCAGCCGCGGCGGCCACATGCCCGAAATCATATTTAAATATTAATGGCATAAAATTATCCTTCCAATAAAGCCAAATTGATGGACATTAAAACGATTTTCTTGTGTTTTATTTCAATTCGAAGTTCTATACCTCTAAAAAAACACCCTTTAGAACTAAATGATTGAAATATGTTCCTAGCAAGTTTTTGTTTTTTTATTCCGCGCTCTATTCTTTATCATTCGTTATATCCAGTATAAAATTAGGATAATATTCGCTATGTAAGGTTGTTAATGTAAAAAATTGGGACGTTCGTTATATCGGATTTTCGTTAAAGCGATATTCGTTATACCGAGATTTCCCTGTAATTACATATTTATATAGGTATATGTATGTATGTATGTAAATTTTGCCAGTGTTTATTCTTTCTTGCAGATCTATTGCAATTTCCCTACAATTGCAAGGCAGGCACAAAGTGCTTGATATTTCATTTTTTAATGATTAATTAGAAATGTATTGTTTAAGTTAATTAAACATTTACATTTTAATTTACGCTTGTACATACGAGTATATATGTATTAATGAAAGAATGTTTTATTTATTTATAAATTAATTCCAAATAACGGCCGGCGTTGCCATTTTTTTTTTTTTTTTTGGCGAATTTTATTATCTAATAATGTGGCATAAAATTTCCATCAGTTCTCGCAGTGCCGGTCTTTGTAAGAACAATGTGAATGGCGTTGTCGACGTCACATCAAGCCGACAGTAAATATTGGCCCTTATTATGAGTTGCATTCGATTTTCGATCTTCGCTGGCTATTGAACATCGAAAATCGAATGTTCAATTCATATTATGAGCATCGAAAATTTCGTTGAGCAACGAATTTTCTATCGAACAGAATTTAGCTTTCGATAAAATATTTTAATATGAAAATTATTATAAACGATTATTTTTAATTTTTAGGTAAAGTTGTTGCAAATATTAAAAATTACTTTGAGTGATATTCAGAATAAGGACATTCTTTGTCGAATGCTCTGCATAATACCAAATGAAAATTCGTTCGATAAGTACTTTCGACTACAGTCGAAGATCGAAAGATGTTCGTAATAAGGGCCATTGTCACTTGCCGCCTACTCTTTATCGGCTACAATTGGCTATATAACCAAAAATCGATTTTAAACTTTCTTAAACGCAACCCAGCAAAAAATTTTCGAAATTTTGTAATGGGTAGTACTCTTTTAATGGCTTACAAAGTAATGACTGATACTTATTTATGTAATTATTTTATGTGCGTAATAATGACTGTCCTGTAATGAATAAAATAAGAACTTATTTATATCATTACGTGAAAGTACTTATTGTAGTGCTTTCCAGTTAATAAGGAAATATATCTAGAGAAAAATTTATTGATCGTGAAAATTATTTTAATTAGAGAAGCTAGCAAATTAATTTAGAATAAGTTTAAGCAAAAATTAATCTATAAAATTTTGCATATTTGTAAGCAAAAAAATAACCCATTAAATTTTGAGTACTTTTAGGCAATCAGTAATATATTAACATTTGCATGTTTGTAGACAAAAAGTATAGGGTACCGCATACTTTTTGAACTTCTCAAACAAAAATAATGGGTTATTCAGTCAAATTGTAAGTACTTACGACTGAGGAGTACATACACTTTTGTGCATTCTAGTAGGCAAAGTTTTTTGCTGGGAAATGTCTGTGTCATAACTCAAAAAATGCACTTTGTGAGCTAATGATGCAAAATAATTCGGCATATCGTATTTTATCTTGTGTAAAATTTTTATATAAATAGCTTGTACTATCCACCTCATGAGAGAAGAATATTTTTTCATGTCTTCATTGCGTTGTATGTAACTTGAAAACTTTAAACGCGTTTTCTGCAAAACTATTTTTTTTAGTTGTGACACTACACAGAGAAAAAACTGCCTCATAGAATCAAAAACATTTTCTCTATGAAACGTTTTTAGGGTAAGGGGTATCCCAGCAGAAAGAAGCGAAGATTTTTTCATAGAGATTCCTTATTGTTTTATGTTGTAAATCTCATTGATTTTATCAAGAAGAAAACCATATAAAAGCAAGAAGAAATCTTATTATTCACAGCTTTTTTTACTCAATTTCCGTTATTTTTGGCACCAAAAAAACAATCCATAGAGAAAACCTTCTTGATTCTATTAGGTTTTCTTATAAATTGTAATTAATTTATTAGGTTGCCTTATTAATTTTTTTAAAAAGGTTTTCTTCTTGATTTTATTTTATTATTATCTTATTGATTTTTTCAATAAAGGTTTCTTCTTGATTTTAGTAATAAGGATTTTATGAGGTGTCTTGTTATTTCATATCTATAAATAGACATAGAGGCAATTTTTTTCATGATCTTTTTCATTTTTGCATAAGCATGTTTGCACAATAATTTCAATGGTTATTCCTTGTTAAATTAATAAGATTTCCTTATTGAAAAAAAACCATAGAGATATCTTATTAATTTTGTGTTATTTTATGAGGTATTTAGTAGGCACTGTTTTCTCTGTGTATTGAAGTAAATGAGCGATATGTTGTAAGAAAAATTTCGCCATATATTTTTTTTTAATCACCCTTATTCCAGTTGTCGATACCGACGTCACTTTAACACAATACCAAAAAATTGGGGCTTGTGTACCTGTTGTCGAAAACAACTGAATCCTGTTGGCAGGTTTATGCTATTTTCTAGACCTTAGGGAACGGAAATAGATTGTCAGTAGCACAAAATTGCTCTCGAGAGCGAGTAAACAAACACCAATTTTTTGCTATTGTGTTAAAGTGACGCTGACGTCGACAACTGGAATAAGGGTGAATATTTTGCAATTTATTGAATAGTATGGAACAAAACGACAATAATAATAGCTATGTAGGTATAAAGTACTCAATAATATTGCATAATCTATGGGTAACTTAACGCATAATTATACTTTCGTGTGATAGGTATTTTCTTTGCATATGTAGCAACTTTCAACTGGAACATAATGCAACATAATAAAGCCAAATTAGCTGAAGTCGACTCAAGAGATTATTCCATATTGACACAAGTATACATACCTACATATCATGCCATAACTGTCAAAAAAAAACTTAACGGACATAATTTTCGAGCTTAACTTAAAAAATCTTTAAACTTTTTTTGTTGGTAATGGCTCGATATATTTATATAGATATTCTTAATGTAGAAAAGTAGAATTTTATTTTGTAGAATTGGATAATATTTTGATACTACATACATATTTGTTTTTCGCCCCAACAAAGTTAAAAACATTTATTTACTTTGCTATTTAAGTATATGTATATCCATACATACATACATATGTATGTATATCTCTCTCTCTCTCCCCCCTCTTTCACAAACACATTGAACTATAATTTCCCACTATTATAGGTAATTCTTTTATGAATTCCCTTCGAAAGCATTCACAACTTACCGTAATTATTAACAACACTTAGGAACATATAAATCATATTTTTTCAACAAATATCCCAGGAATTATTAAATTCAAATGCAATTCATTCGATACAACAATTAATACTTATGTAATAGAAAAAAAAAACACGGGAAAGTAAAAATAGGTTTAAATTTAAAAAATAAATACAAAATGAATCGGTTGTTAGTTGTGTTTGAACGTTTCACGACATGTTTACCGTCTAATCATTTTTAACGTACTGGTCTTGACTTTTTTAACACGACAAGACAAAACTACAGTTAAATTTAACCAAATCAAACTAACAGGCAGCCGAGCAAAAAAAAAAAAAAAAAAAACAACATCTCCATCATCACCTCACGCCCGGCTAGAAAACCAATTCGAACATTTATTTATTTTCTCATAAAAACCCAACAGAGTCTAATAACGTAAAATGCAAAATAAAAAATTATTTTGTTTGATATTTTGCCCGTCTAGAACGTCAAAAGCGAAACCTTCTAAATTTTTTCATTTGCGTTTCTTTGCTTAAATTTTGTATGCACATATGTATGTATTTATGTACATATATGTATATGTATATAATTAGATGTGTATGTAAGTATATAAGCAAGTACTTACATATTTAGATACCCTCTAGTCAGCCTGGAACCATATGTCTATGTCAACACTCTTATCTCTAACGACAATTGCACTAGTTAAAATGTTAGATACAACAGTTCTAGTGTATTTCTGGTGAAATTGTCAACGAACGCGTCAATAGTTTGTTTTCTTTTTTTATTATGCTATACATTCAATAGCAGAGTTGCATGCCGCTACAGCTTTTGATTGACTGTGTCGATTTTAAACAAATGTTTTTTGGTTTCGAATGAAAACTTTTCATTTCAATTAATATGTTTTAAGCTACAATCGAATAATATTTCGGTCTAAAGAATTTAAAAATTATTTATTTAATTATTGATAAAAAAATAATATTAAACAAATATATAGTATGTGTGTTTAAGTTTGTTGCAACAATCCTTATAAAACTATAGACGAGGGTCACTAAAATGTAAGAGTGAACCTTTGGTTCAAATGTCTCCATATGGTCGCAAAAGAACTTCTGGTAGATTTTCAATGACAACCATATGTTATATGGCGATTATATTTGTTGGGGTACACCTGGTCAGTAATACTATTGACAATGTCACTGGGAAATCACTACAATTTTACTCTCGATATCAAGCGAGGAAATATCGATGTTATAGACTAGAGCCCCTTACATTTACTAGTGAATCTTTGGTGCCAATGTCGCCATGTGGTACCAAAACAAGCTACTTAGTCAGTAGTACTACAGTCTAGTGGTGGATTTTCGATGACAAGCTAATGTTAAATGTCAATAGATAAATTACATTGGCTGGGGTAAACCTGGTCAGTAGTACTACTGACAATGCCACTAGTAAATCACTACTATTTCACTATTCGCATTTCCTGCAGGGTACTTACAGATATATGTACTCGTATGTACATTTGTGTCTATGTGCTTAACATTATTTGCTTTCCTAACAGTTCTCGACTATTTGAAAACTATTAGAGTATAACCATTGGAAGTTTGTTTTGTCAACTTTTCGCGATTCTTGATTTTGCAAAAAAAAATCTGATTAAATTTATTTTCTCTGAATTAAAAAATAATTTATGTTTTAGCTAGAACTAGAGATGTCCACCGTTCACGTGACTGTTGTAAATCATCGTGCATGATAGCGCCTAATCAGGGTGGGAATTATCATGCATGACTGTAATCAAATGTACATATGTTCCCAGCAGGAAAACTGAGAAGACCATATCAGTTCAGACCTTATTTAGGATTTTTTTTATGCAATTACTATTCGTATCTACTTATGCAAGGCCTATTTATCAGGTCAATGCAATCGTCCTGATGATATTCTATGTTTTCGTGTTTAAGCTGTCAAAAGTTGTTTGCACCATATACTTTAGTTCAGAGGTTCTCACAAGCTCTTTCTTCGGAGACCCCTTCAGAAATTTTAATAGTAGTACGGCCTACCGCAATGCAAAATATACGTTTTACATTTATTATGCAAAAGCCATATTACTAAATCTTATTAATATTAACTTTTGAGGAATCATAACAATATTTGTTTAGCTCTTCGCGGACCCCTTGGAATTTTCATACGGACCCCCAGGGGACCGCGGACCCTCATTTGAGAACCGTTGCTTTAGTTCATGTTTGTGTGTGTTTCTGACAACTTAAACAAAAAGTTGTTTTTTGTATTGTTGTGTTTTTGTAGAGTTGCCTTGTACTTATGTATCTGATAAAGAATGTCTTATAACAAATAAAATATAAGATACACTTTCCTCATTTCCTTGTATGAGAATGGAGAAGAGAAATGACAAAATTTTTTTGTTTTATCCATTAGTTTGAAGGCCTTTCAGAATATCTAGCTAAATAAGCGCAAGCGGGAGGTCTGCCCAGCCATGACAGCGCATGTAAAAAAAAAAGATATGAGTATGAATGGAGCGAGCAGGCATTGTACATCCGAAATAAGGCTAACAGAGGCCTTCTAAAAGGCATTTTTACTACTGGCCCTCTGTCACTGGTTTGGTTTAATAGAATACTCACAGATAAAAGCTTTCTCACTCATATTGATTTGTACAGTACCTATGCTCTGTAAGTTGTGTAGCCGAGCAAAGTTCTTTATGTTTTGGGATTATATTTAATGAGAATCATATTCTAGAGTATTTTGTGAGCATGACTGATTTTTCTATGAGAATGTCAGCATATATGACCATCACACATGCATTAGCGTGCATAATATATTTTTATTCCCAGGAGCATTCTTGAACGTGAGTGAAAAGTTACTCACGTACCCATCGCTAGTTTGAACACTCAGAATGGTTAGATAAACATGTATTTATTAGTGTCTGCCCGAATAATCGGCTTCGGCATCGGGAAAAAATTGTTAATCGCTAGTGAAAGCAATGGTCAAGTCAGGTAGGTTAGGATAGGTTAGCAGGCTGCTGCTGAAGAATGAAAATTTAGGATCCAGCTCACTTGGGTCAATACGATGATCCCTTTATGCTGCCTGTAGAGAGGTGGGACAGGAGAGGGTCTAGTACATACACATGCCATAGAGCAAGGCTAACGCCCATACCAGCCGCTGCTCCTAAACTAAGGTTTCTAAGTCCTATTTCCGATAGCTCGGACAGGCTATTGAAGGATGTTCTGCCAAGGAAGTGCTGACGGAGATCCTCCAAAGCAGGGCAGAAGCATAGAAGATGCGAAATGCTTCCCTTCTCTTCCTCATCATTGCAGCTGTAACAGTAATCATTATGCGGGAGACCCATACGTTAAGCGTGGGTTCCAAAAGTGCAGTGGCTGGTAAATGTGGCCAAGAGATTCCTCAGGTGCTTCGGGTAATAAATTTAAATGTTTGAAAATGAGAAAATTCCTCGTCTTACAACAACAACTTTTCCAAGACTCAACGTTGAACGTTGTCAAAAATGTGGTTCTCAAAAAAAAAGTTTGGCGGCCACTGGTGCACAAATTTTGTACTCTTTGTTGATAAATGTCTATTAAATTTTACTTTCATCATCCTGGAAGCGTAAATACACCAAAAGCGTATAAATAGAACGCTAAATACATCATACAAGTAGTTTTTTAACAAAAATTCTTCTGATAAAATATTTAATAACTCAGTCAATTTCTAGAGAAAAAAGTCGAAAAAAATCGAAAGAATTATATTTGGTGAAAAAATACAGACATATGTATATCTGACATTTTCTGAAACAAGATATAAAGGTCTTAGGCTCTTCTTTCTAAATCCGTTTTTAAATTTAAAATTGGTTGATATTTAAGTTAGTTAGAGGTTGATAAGTACATTTCGGGTACGAAACACCGGTTTTTTACTCGTAACTCCAGATTTTGGAGGTGTTTGGAAAATTTCAAATACAGATTGTTGTTATACTCGACAATACTTGCCAGAAAAAAATTCACACTTCGCAGGTATTTTGTTTTTGTCACACTGTGTAATCAAATACAGTGTTGCCCATAAGTTTGGTTCAAACAGCTGTTTTGTATGGTTATGCCACGTCTAATTTAAGCTTAAAAACGTTAATAAACAAATCATTTATTATTATCTATTATATTTTAATAAATTAAAAGACCTAAAAAATATCGAAGTTGTTTCTTATTGTGTATTCGGCTTCAGTTTGGGCGAATTCAGGTTTCGGCATCGATCTAAAAACTGACTTCGGTATGACACTAGAACAGCTACGTCCAAACACACATACACTGATATTTGCATTTGAGGTGAACAGCTTTTAAAGCTCTTAAATTTGTTCTTGTTTCTTTGCAAAGTAAGTAAGGGTGCCCCTGTGGCTGAGTGGTAGCGATGCCAGCCTCTCAGTCCAGAGGTCGTGGGTTCGATTCCCGCGTTGTGTTGTTGTGGATGTTGTACTCTCGTCGGTGTGAAAGCACAAAAAGCTCTTTATAAAAGTTTGCACATTGTGCATATGGCTTAGACGTAGCTGCACTAGAACATATAAATATGTACATACGAGTAAATAAATATGTATACTTATACGTAACATTTGTATTTTCACATACATACATAAATTATGGAAAAATATTAAGGCAGAACTCAAAGTGGTTGCTTTAACAAAAAAAGAATATAAAGTCACTTCTGTTCCCGACAAACCTGATATGCTACTGAATCTAATTTTTTAAATTTTTACGTACTTAGATACATACATACATACCCAGCGGTAAAACTCAGAAGACCTTCTTGGTGCAGGCCTTATTAAAGGACTCTTTCTATGAGAAGGATGAAGAGAAGGAGTAACAAGTTTTGTTTTATTTTTTTTTTTACCAAAGCAAAAGCAAAATATATTAATTTGAAGGCCTTCCAGAATCTCTGGCGAAAGAAGCAAGAACAGAAGGCCTGCTCCGCAATAACAATGCGTGTAAAAAAGATATGAGTACGGAATGGAGTGGAGTCTACATCCCAAATAAGGCGTACATAGGCCTTCTAGAAGGCATCCTTACTCCTTCTAGCTCCCCCTGGGTATGTATTTAGTACATTCAATACTTTTAAACGTATAGCAGACAAAAGAGCTGAAAATTATTTCACATTAATTGTTGTTTTTATAAAAAGCATATGACGTTTATAAACATGTCATTTTCTTGTGATTGTGGCGTACTCGTATCGACGTTTTCCAAACAGTTTAACATTTAGAATACATTTAGTCTGTTTTATTTTGAATTCATTTTCAAGACATGTGTTTCCATAAATACTAATTCATTATTTTGTAAATAAAAGCTGACATTGTTTTTGTCAAGCTCTGAAAAGAAATTGTAATAAAACCATTATATACATACATACATACATATATTGCAAATTACTTAAATAAGGAATTTAATTTTAATAATTTTGAACGAAAACTTTTCTGACGAAAAATGGTTTAGTACCGGCGGACCAAATAGATAAAATAATGGTTGGACCATCGTACAAAAGCATATTAATGGGCGCATTTCCACAATTTAAAATTTAGTTGGAATCATACCGTGGAAATACCTATATGATAAAGGGCCAATTCACACTAGCAGAGCTGTAAAACAGTGAATTCATGAGCAAGATGTAGAATTTCTAAATTGGTCTCCATATTATCCGGATCTCAACAGAATCGAAATGTCTGGATAGAAAAGAGCAAGCAAGAGAAATGCCTAGAGCTCAATATCACTAGATTATGATAGGATAGCATTTCCGCTCCATACCTAAACGAATTTTCGAAGTGTTAATAGCTTTTGCGCGCTCCATTCTTTTTAAATTCAAAATAAAACTGTTTAAAATTGAAAATGTTTTAAAATATAAGAATTCTTGTTTCAAGTGATACATAAAACACTCTTGACATGTGTATATGTATATATTATAGTTAAATTAAAAAATAGCAATTCACAATTTTCACCAAATTAATATTAAGATTGAAATTTGATAGTAAAGCAATTTGTAATGCTGCAACATCTGCCTCACAAAATACATATATTCGTTCAAAATTTATAAAATTAAATTCCTTATTTAAGTGATTCGCAGTGTATAAAAGATGTAAGAAATGCTTGTGCATCAGAGAACAGAAATGAGTAGTGAAAAAGTGAATAGAGTTGAATCATGATTGATAATTTCTTGTACTTATGCGCATTCATACTCATTGCAATGTTGTCTAGGAATCATAGACATCAGAGAAGCGCAATTAATAGTGAAAAAAATGAGTAGAGTTGAATCATGATTTATAATTTATAAAATAATTTATATTGCAATGTTGCCTATGGATCATATTCACTGGAAAGTTTGAAGTGCGAATCGAACTCATACTTAGCAATATTTATGACGTTGTTGATTTCGACTCTCCTTGACTCAATGCCTATGGCCGATGCAAAATAAGTATGATTCCCAATGCTAACTTCGCATACGAACATTAATGTTCTCATTATTAGGTTATGTGTTTCTCTCTATCTTTTTCTTTTTCTTTTTGCTGGAATTGAAAAACAACCCTATTTACTACTATTGTATACTATTTGCAAACTCTTTAATGACTAAAACTTTAAATAAAGATACATGCATGAGTTGAGTGAGCTGAATCAATATGAGTAGTAGAAGTATATTCCTGAAATTATAAATCAAACTGAGGTGATTTATGAGTGTGAGTGTGGTATGACTATGATGTTGACGTCGCATTCATATTTATTTCAACATATACTTATAAATCAATGTATACTCACTTATATTTAAAATTTTATGAGTCAGTATGAATAACGAAAACATGATTCATTGCCAATCTCTGATAAACATCGAACTCATACTTAAGGCCCTTTCACACTATAATACAAGTATTTATACTTTTGACGAAAATGCATCCCTAATCTAATTTCTGTTTCAAAAATTTCAAAAGACAATAACAACTCAACATGTCAGAGTTGCATTTTCCACAAAAGTATTAATACTTGTATTATAGTGTGAAACGGCCTTTAGAAACATTTATGACGTTGTTGATTTCGACTCTCCTGAAGTCAATGCCTATGGACGATGCAAAATAAGTATGATTCGCAATGCTAACTTCTCATACAAACATTAAAGATCTTATTATCTTCTCTGTTGCATTTTTTTTTGCAGGAGTGACAAACAGCCATATTTACTACTATTGTATACTACTTGCAAACTTTTTAATGACTTAACCCCATATGCAAGAAAATTAGCGTGTGCTTCAAGTGTACGTTAAAACCGGTTTTTGTATGGAAATTTTATTTTAACGTGCACTTCAAGCACACATTCATTTTTTTTCCATATGGGTGTAAACTTTTAAATAAACATACACGCATGAGTTGAGTGAGCTGAATCAATGTGAATAGTATAATTATTTTCCTGAAATTGGAAATCAAACTGAGGTGACTTATGATTGTGAGTGTGGTATAACTCTGATGTCGACGTCGCGTTCATATTTATTTATGGCTACTCACTTATATTTAACATTTCATGAGTCAGTATGAATAGCAAAAAAAAAAAAAACTATTCATTGCCGATCACTGGCGTGCATAATCAGTTGGCATAAATACTCGTATTGCTGATTTTCGTTAATAAATCTCGCAAAGAGCTGAAAGTTGTTGCTGTTGCATTATTGTATTTTTATCTCTTTGTAGTCTTCAACTTTGTGGCAGTTTTGCAATTGAAAAAGAGTATAGAATCGGGGAATAAAATTAAAATTTGTTTAAAAACATTTTGTAATGCAATTGCTGGTACTTTTCTTCAAATGTCAATTTGAATACACACATTTACTTTGAATATCGTTACAGCAAATGCAAACCTCCTAATATAATATTTGGAGCATTTAACAGCAGTTCATAGAGAATTCTCATGACAAGAAATTTTACATACATATGTAGATACCCACATACCTACGTATGTATGTATGTATATTTAGATATGTTTGGACGTACCACCCCGAGATCAATAGAAATCATATTTCATTTGTTAACTGAAAGGGCGGTTTGCATTTGCTCTAACGATATGTATGATTTAATTTTAATGTAGTTTTAATTTAACTACAGGAATTTCCTTCTCTAAGTTCTATAAACGTTTTCTGCTATTTCAATGTAAAAATTTATTTTTATTCTTATCAATTGGAATGCTAATCTAAAAGAACTAAAACTACAGCACATTTGTTTTTATTTTTATTTGTGTTTTTCCTTTTTTCTAAACATAGAATATATGTAGTTCTTTGAAAATGCTTTAGCACAAGCTTTTGGCACAAGGTCAAAACTACAGTACAATTTGTAAAACATTGTAAATGCCCAACAGTGTGCAGTGGCTGTGCTACAAACTCTCGCGCAATCGTAGTTTGACTGTATGTCAGAGCTGATAAAAGCTTTTCGTTAATTTTAATACTACATACATACATACATATTTATATATTCGTATAATTTCCATTACAAACTCTGGTGAATTTAATAAAAAAAAATTAAATATTTTCTTCGAATTGTTTAACTTTATAAAACTGCATTTAATAACTTGAGCCAGGCGCGAAATTTGCATTTATTGTTTTAATAAATTTCCTAAAATTATTACATATTTACTCGCATTTCAGGTGAATGGAATTGTCATTTGGAAGTGATTTATTTTAATAGCAGAAAAATTTCTTACGAGACAAATAACAATTAATGTTCAAAATTAAGTTGTAAAATTCAAAATTCTTAACTTTAGCGAATTTTTGCTAGAAAAAGAAAGATACATATGAGCAAAATAATGTTTTAACTTAAATGCCATAGTCATAGCAATAATCACAATTCAATTGGTTTCTATCAAATACCCAAATGCCCATTTGGTTTGAACAGCTGTTTTGAATGGTTATAGTTATGGCTTAAGCACTTCGACTCCTTAAATGAAATAAAACAAAATGTGTGAGATATTCTCGAAATTTATTATTAGTTTGAAAGTCCTTTTTATGGCTCTTCGATCAAGGGCATGGGATATTTTTAACCTGACGAGACATCCCGCTTTTCGTAGGTCGATCCCGCCTCGAATTTCTATCCCTCTTTATACTGTTTTATTTGGTCTTTTTTTGTTGGTCTGGCCAACGTCGTTTTTAAAGAAATATGAACCGATGACCAAAATTCACACCAAATAGCGACTTTTTCAGAATTGATTAGATGCTCTTGGATCTCATTTGAAATGATATCGTCCCACAAGCGTACATATTTCATTTCCAAAACTCAGATTCACTACTGCCTACAAAAAGCATTTTCCCTTTTCTTTTAGGTTTCATGAATTTATTTATAAATTTTTCGAATATTCGGAAATTCGAATACGAATATTTTCCCATCACTACTACATACATATGTACGTACACACGTAATGCTGAGTACACATCTGGCATTTCGTGTGTTGTCATTTTCAAAATGTGTGCAACGCCGTTGACATTATTTTATTTTTATCTGGAATTTCCAGACTGGAAAGCAATGCCACAAAAAGAAAAATATCCAAAATGACTAACATTGCCACTAGTACACACTATTGCGCTGCCACAATGTGTACTCGGCATAACACACATTATTGCCTGTATTCAACCATTACACCATTAGATAAATTTAGAAAATAGACGTAAATGAGTATTATTTATTATTCTATTGCTGCTTTAATTATTTATAATTATTTTTATAAAAAAGAAAACAATTTTAAATTTTTGTGATAACGTAGTACATGACTTGAGAGTTTTTCAAGTTTAAATGGACGTGATAGATCATAATCATTTCATTTAATGAAATCAGCAAGCAAACATTTAAAAGAATATCTACGAGTATGATTTAAAGTAAATTTAACAAATTTACATGAATTTTTATCGCAATTTCTTTAACAGTGCTTAAATGTTTGCTCACAATCTTATTAAAGCTTTTAGACCAAATACTCTAATGAACGAAAATCCTCAAGTTTTTGGTGTGTGTAGTATGTTTAATGTAGATTTGGGTTAGGGTGGTCCCAAGTTTTCTTAAAACCGGTTTTTTTGCTTATATGAAATTGTAAAAATTGAATATTTATCGGTTAATTGGATTTTATTGCTTTTTTATATCTCATTGTCCATGATTTATTTATTATTTTTTTCAATGTATGTAAAACATTTAAATACCCCCTTAGGCTGATGACAGAGTGGCCACTAGAAGCGAAACGAAGATAAAAGCGATAATAGTTTGAGCTATATCATGATAGAAGGTGCCAGAGTGGACGCTATATTGAACAAAGCGATTTCTACTGTTGATATTAATTTTTTTGTGTTTTATGAGCGCTTTTGTATGAAAAATGGATTAATTAATGCATACATACTTTCAATATATTTTTGTGTAAAAGTTAAGGATTAACAAATTTTAAAAATTTTATAAAAAAAAATACCATGCAAAAAGGAAACAAAATATCATGACAAAAAAAAAACAAAAGGGAAGAAGCTACAACGTGCTGAAACCATTACACAAACTGCTTTGTAGCACAAACTCGCATCTAGCTTCGCTCGCACTCTGACTACTTTTGAGCGATCACATAAGAAACCACAGGCGATGGTTTGTAGCGCATTGTAGCACCATCTTATATTATAGCTTCTAGCGGCCATACACTCAGGGAAAAGCTGCAACTTAAAAATACGAACGCGTCACAATAATTCAATGATTTTCAATATAATAGAAAATGTATGGTGATATACTTAAAAATAAATAAAATTAATTAATTAATACTGTAAATTAATATTTTTCGATATTGAAATAAGAAATTTCAACATGACTATACTTTCGTTGATGTTTTTTATTAATTCAATATGGTTTTTATAGATTTTAAGCTGTTTTTTCCCTGGGTGTATCTATATATAAAAAAATGTGCTCTTGTATTCACTGCAAATAAAATGAATAATGGTGCAATTTATTTGGTCAAATGAAACAAAAGAACCTCTTGATTTCTAATATTTATATAAATAAACGAACTCCTCTATAACAAAAATTTAGCAACAATGCCGTATCGCTAATATTATTTTATATGTTCTATTTTCTTTATTCTTTCGCTTCTTACCAACGTATTCGCGAATTGATATCACAAACTTTGCTGCATGTTTAATAGTAATGTATGCTACACGTTCAATAAACATCGATATACGCGTGCTTTGAGTTGGCATCACTGCTTTATTTGAGCACCCATTTAACAGCTGATAGTTGCTATTTATTCAGTTTACTTTGAAATTTCATTATGAATCTACTTACACCAGAGTCAATTCGGCGAATGGGCTGAAGCACAAATTAATATTGATTTTGAATTTCCATTAAAAATTTTATTTTTCGATGAAGACCATTTTTTGGTTGAATGGGTACGTAAATAAACAGAATGGTCGCATTTGGAATGAGGAGAATCCACAAGATTTTGACAAAACACCATTACATCCACAGAAAATCACTGTTTGGTGCGCTTTATGGGCTGGCGGAGTCATTGGCCCATATGTATTCCAAAACTATGATGGCCAGAGTGTTACTGCCAATGGTGAACGGTAAAGGAACATGATTATCGGCGAAATATGGCCGCAAATGCTGCGAAAAGTTTTTGAAAATTGGTGTTCCAGATTGCGCAAATGCAATACGGGCATGACAAGATGTCATTGTTTAATTAAAAATTTTATAACCTCATTGGATCAGAAAATTACAAAAAAAGAATGTAGGTGCAGTAAGTCCCGGTCCACACTTTAAATTTTTGTTCAGGCAATTCTTGAATATGTGATAGAGCTTTGAAATATGTAGATACATATACATATATGTATATGTACATAATAGCTTTGTAACTATTCCAAATATATGGTTGAATTCTACTGACGATTTGTTAAAGCAACAATGGCATGCATATAGACCAGCTACGTCCAAACAAACATACACTGATATATTGCATTTGAGGTAAACAGCTTGAAAGCTCTTAAATTTGTTCTTATTTCTTTACAAAGTAATAGCGAGGATTGTTGTGTTGTTGTGGCTGGTGTACTCTCGTCGGTGTGAAAGCACAAAAGCTCTTTTGTAAAAGTTTGCACATTGTGTATATGGCTTGGAGGTAGCTGGTTTAAAGTAAAAATTTACAAATATAAGCGGTGGGGTGGGTGATACAATGATTTGTAATAAAGTCTCTATTCCAAAAAACCTTTTTTTTACATTTTCTTTAAAAAGTGCAATAAATGTAACATATTTTCATAGAAAAGAAAACGCCATTAAGCAGCTCATTGGTGGCAATTATTTAGATAGTGCTTTATAAATAATCGGTGTGCTAACTTCATGTCAAATATTTGTTATATATATTTAAATTTAAAAGGATACTGTGTACTAAAAATGTTTTGTAAATAAATTTAAGTTAACCAAAACAAATAAAATTCTATTATTGGTTTTTTATCATCGGCAATTGTTAAGCCCATGATTAAACCCGGTTTTCAAATATTTCCGTTTGCCCTAATTTCTTCTTTATTTGCTTGTCTAACTTAAATATAAGTACGAGTATTTCTACTCATGTGAGCTTATTTAGGTGCAAATTTATAAAAGTAGCACATCATAATTGTACTATTGTATGAGAACTTGGTACATTGGTACGCTTGGGATATGTATTTGCAAAGAAATAATAAATAAAATAAAACTAAATTTATGGGTTATTAAAAACAAGTCTGCAGTAAATGGATTAAGTTGTTCTTACCCACAATTAAATTATTATAAATTTCTAGCCAAACAACTTCTTTTATATACATATGTATGTACATACAGCAATCAATGCAACATTTTATGTTGTAAATTGCGTAAATGTTTTCTTCAGTTGTTCAATAGGAGGTATAAATTTAAATTCAACTGAACTTTGTTAATTTGATTTGACTGCAATTGATTTTAATTGTTAAAGCTTAACTATTTGTGTGCATTTTGTTATTCGCCAAAGTGCAGATAAATCTATAAATTGCATTCCACTACAAAGTTCATTTGTAATAATTTTTTATTTTAAATATTCAAGGCAACGTGCTAGATATGTAACTTTTTCCATCAGTATCAAAATAAATAATAGATATCACTCGCATAATGCAGTGCCCTTGAAATGTGTTTTCAAACAAAATTGGCGAAATGTATCCAGATTTATTCGTATCCGCCTGAATTTGGCGAATTCGAATACGAATATCAAAAAATGGCCGAATATTCGACAATTCGAATACGAATATTCGTGCATCACTAGTATGAATATGTCATAACTCGAGCTGTAACTACTTTTTTTAGACATTTTTAGATTTAATTGAACTGTAGTGAATTTTAATCAGAAATAATTTCTTAATCAGGCTTAAGTTCAGTAATTTCAATTCTTATTGAATGAAATATTTTTATTAATTAATGTGAGTTTCTAAAAAGGAGAAGAAAAATTAAACTAGACTTTATCATTCAATATGAATTGAAATTACTGAACTTAAGCCTGATTAAGAAATTACTTTTGTATTTTGTTAAAGATAAAGGCAATGCATGCCTAGAAGACAGGTGGTGAAGGAAGGGATAGGGGAAAGCTTTATTCTTTTACAGCTCTGCTTTTTGCACGTTTTTAATAAAGCAGTGGCAGCACCCCTGGTGTCAATGAGATGTATTAAATTTTCAAAGCAGTGTTTAGTAGCCATTTTATTGATTATTTTACTTCCAGGATGATTCTGCACCCCCATAATGGGAACCACGGCAGCTACTGTATAATTCGAAACGAAAGAAAATTCTCCCAAATTTGTCAATCAATAACATGTACATAAAACATTTAAAACATTTTTTTTCGTTTCGAATTACAGAGAATATCCTCAGGTTATATCGATTATGTAAACAGATTCTAGTAATAAATTCTTGGATATTGAGGGTCGCAACACTTTTAGGATTCATTGAGAGAGTTCTGAGGATGTAAAAACGGTTGCTGCAACACGAGAAATTAACTGCTTAATTCCTTTAACACAAAATAGTTTTTTTTTCTATACAAATTGTCGAGCTAAATTTATTCTCCGATACAAATAGAGACATGCTAAAATTTTAAAGTGTCTCTTGAAAAAAAAAATACACGCTTAAAAGCAGTGATGCCAACTTTTTTGGCTCTAAAAGCACATCAAAATTGCAAAAAAGCACTAAAAAGCGTAATTTTGAGATCTAAAAAGCGTAAAAAGCTAACAAGTAAAAAAAGTGAAGATTCAAACGAATGTGGTTCAATAGTGTTTAAATATTTTGTAAGATATTTTCTATTTCGGCAATAGTATCATCTTTAATGAAATATATCAGACGAAAAAGGTATGCTTTACACTGAATGAAATAAATACACTAAAGTTCTATTAAAGTTATTTTTTAGAAATACACAAATTTCTCAAAAGTACACTCAGGGAAAAGCTGCAACTTAAAAATAAGAACCCGTAACATTTATTCAATAATTTTCAATATAATGGAAAATGTATATTGAGACACTTAAAAAGAAATAAAATTAAAAAATAAATACTGTAAATTAATATTTTTCGATATTGAAATAAGAAATTTCAACATGACTAGACTTTCGTTAATGTTTTTTTTTATTAATTCAATATAGTTTTTATAGATTGTAAGCTGTTTTTTCCCTGGGTGTACGTACTACTTAGTGCATTATCTTAGTTTGGCACTAACGCTCAAAATTTGGCGTTTTGAGTCTTCAAAAAGCACTAAATATAGTGCCAAAAGCACCAAGTTGGCATCGCTGCTTAAAAGCACCTTTTTACATTAACAAAGTATTTTCCTGGCTTTTCAAAATAACAATTAAATTGAATGCAACTATACAAGAAAATTTATATGTATGTAAGTATGTATGTATGTATGTATTTGTGAAATGTATCACAGTTTCGTTTTAAAACAATTTTGTCACCCATTTTTCTCATTTAATTCATTTGAATGAAAGCAAATTTCTTCATGAAATGAAAATGTAATTGACGTCACATGAAAAGAAAAACACTCGTAGGTACATATATAGAACAAAACACCAACGCAACTCTTTGACATTTATAAAATGTACGTATGTATATGAACAAGCATACATACATACATATGTAGTATGTACATAAATGTAGATATGATATACATACATACATACATATGTATGTACATGTTTATATGTATTAATAAAATATATTTATGGAAATTCGTTTCAAACACTACTTACAAAAAGTACTAACAACATCACCAAATCACAAACAACATCAACTAACTACAAATTACAAATGATCGATCATCCCCGTTGTTGTACTATTATGTAATTATAATAAAGTAAATGATTTTAATTAACGCACAATACAATATTTTATTTATGTAATTATATTTTTGGTATGGAAAAATGGGAGAAAATCCAACAAACATTATGAATTCAACATATCGTTGACAGAACGCCGTTCTACACAATCACAACAACAACAACAAAAAGCAGTGTTTTTACACAATGATAAACAAAATTAGAAAAATAGCAAAATATTTTACCCATCACTGGTGCCACAGAAATTAAAAATCTTGTCAACGATGTACCCGTACAGTGTATATTTGACAAGCCTGTAAGGAAGTGTAGGAATTAAAATATTTAAATCATAATCATATTGTTTTTCTCAGTAATAATATGATTTCAGTGCAAGCCAAACCACATACATACATATGTATGTATGCAAGGCAATCGCAATCGTCCTTATTTCGGGCCAATTATTAAAATTACAACTTGGCGATAGCTAAAGGCGGGATGGAGCTACGCGCCATATGGCGACCCTAATATCCAGCTTATTGAAATCAAAATTTGGCGATAAGTTGATTTCGAGAAATGGACTTGTCATTTGACCTCCAAGGTCCCGTCCACAACTGGACGTATATGAATAAGCCTCGCCAGGAATAACCACGCGCGCTGCTCATAGGCCCGAAATCATTTTCAAAAGTGAATGCCCTGCATTGATCTTTCGAACAAAAAATTGGGATATAGGGCTGGTTTGTCAATATCGAGAACGTTCGACTTAACTTAAACTTGAATATGCTGTATTATTTTTGTATATGGCTGGAAAAAAAACACCCTGTATAATTCTAGTGGGCAATAAGGAAAAATTACTTAAGTCATTATCGTCGCCCCAGAATTGTTCTGCTCCACCGATCATTCTTAAAAAAAATTTGTTAGGTATGGAATATATATGTGACGCGCAAAATAGAAAGGGACCTAAGGGTAAAAACCGGTTTTGTTCAGGAGAGCCATTTTAAAGATTTAAATACGTGTATCTTTGGTGTACCATCAATTTCATAAAACGCGCATATCTCTGGGAGGGAACACTTTTGGGGCATGGGATCGGTCTCATTCGGTGCTCAGATGTTGTCCACATCAAAAAAAAAAGTGAAAATTGATTTTTTTTTACCCTTAGGTCCCTTTCTCTATGCGCTGTCACATATATATATTGAATACCCTATTTCTGAATCAAACCCCCTTTCATAAAATTTATTATGGTTTCTGAGATATTAAGCATTCATTTTGCTCCATATCCACTATTTTTAGGTTTAATAAATATTTGTTTGCTGTACACGCCACTGTTTGGCAATTGCGTCAAAACGCACAAAGTAAAGTTTACTCTTGATTTGCTTCATTTCTATAAGAAATGAAATTCAACGGCGTCTGTTAAGCAAAAACATCAACACCCAGTCGCAGCCGCCGTTTACATGTTTTAATACAAACTTATTAAAAACTAAAATAAAATAAAAGAAACCTTAATGATGCATGTTTGAGTATAACAGAAATCATTTAATTTCATTCTTTATATTAAATACACTTGTTTTTCTTGTGTAAGTGTGTAAGCGGATCGATAGTTAAAAAATACTACAGCGACGGCTTCTTGGTTGGCGTTAAACTATCGGCTTGTTTCTCTGAACAGCAAGAAAAATAAACAAAACAACAAAAAAAATTCTTAATTCACAGCATCACGAAAAGCTACTTTTTGAAAATAAATTAAGAAAAGTGGTGTATGCGGCAAAAACATATTTTTACTTTTACAATAAAGTAATATTTACCCTTATTCCATTTGTCGACATCTACGTCACTTTAACACAATACTAAAAAATTGGGGCTTGTTTCCCGAAAACAATTGACTCCTATTGGCAGGCTAATGCCATTTTCTAGAATTAAGGGAACGGAATATGTTGTCATTAGCACAAAATTGTTCTCGAGATCGAGTAAACAAGCTCCAATTTTTTGGTATTGTCTTAAAGTGACGTCGATGTCGACAAATGGAATAAGGGTGATTAACTTCTAACTTCATTCGTGGAAGTTTACAAAAATTAAAATTTTTCTTTAAAACATGAGTCGGAAAAGAGTGGTGCAAATACAAAAAAAATCATCGGGTATATTTTGAGAAAACTTCATGTAAATCTTCTTTGTCGTTTTTCTCCACTCCAACTTTGTGGCGTATGGGCTAAACCAATTCTGAGGCTACGATATATATTTTATTGTTTTGCAGGAGTTCACTTTTATACTGGGGCTGTATCTCAAAAGTTACAAAAACTTATTTTATTTCCATGCGAAAAATACCTATATATTTTCACTATCTACTATTTTACTTGTATTACAACACTTGCCAGTTTTGAAAATCAGGCCCAAGTCGATTTTAAGACATTTTTATTTTGCAGTTAAATTTGGCAATTCGGTTTTCGCTTTAATTCTGTTTATGAAAATATTGTTTTCTACTGTAACTAATGATAAGTTAAATTAGACAGGCTATTATTCCATATAAGTGGAAAAAATATAAACACCAAATCATTGCGCTATAAGTAAAAAGCAAATATGTACGTACTTTTTTATATTATATTCCATTAACTCAAAATTTGCTTATCTCGACTTAAGCACTTTTTCCTTTTTGCTCAAATATGACTTTAATCATTTCACTAATATGTATTTTTTTTACTAACAGAATAAATGTTATCTAATTAAAATTTTTTTTTTTGCTTTTTCACTATTTTAATGAAATACATATTAATATTTTATAGTTCTAAAATTAATAAATCTCATCAATATAATTAATTTCATAGAGATAAGATTAAATTCTTATTATTTTGTTTTGTTTTAGCTTCACATGACAGAGAATACTTGTTTTAAACAACAAAGATGATAAATTTAAATAAGACAGATTTTATTACTAAAAATGAAAAAAATAATAATAATTTTCCCATGTTAAAAAAAAATGTTTGTTTTTGTTTCAGTTAAATAATAAAAAAAATAAGTAGATTTTACAATAAATTTTAATTTATATTGAAATCGGAATTACCTTCAGGGTCCGTTTCCTTGTTCTCGTTATTACTGGTAGCAGCTTCCTCCATTTTATTGCTGGTCTATTTTTGGAGTAGTTGAATTAAGATTGATATATGTAGGTATATTTTTTTTGTAAAAAACACTCGTCTTGAATTTTTTATTTTTTTTATTTTATTAGTAGAATTATTAAAATGAAAAATTGTTCGTTACTTTCGCGTCAATCATGTGTGTATGAAAATAGACATATTTTCATATTTTAGTGATTTTTTTCCTGGTTCGTTTGCTGTATTTGCACAAATGCAAACACAAATCCATCCACCATCTATAAAAAAAAATTTTTTGGTGACACTTTTTATAATACAAAACTTTCAAGATTTTTATTTTCCTCCTTCGAATGAATATTTAGAAAATGTGTTATTGGTGTTAATGTATTTATAAAATATATTTCACTTTTCGCGTTTCATTTTATTTTTTTCTTTTTTATATATTTTAAATTTTATTCAGCGTTTCTTCCGTTAAATTTGTTTCTTTTGAAATTTGTATTTATTTCTGTTAAAGCTATTTTTAACAAGATGATTTAATTTCATCAAATATTTTATTCATATTTTTTGTTTTCATATACGAGTAAATATGTATCTGCAAATGTATAATTTTTGTCCAACGCAATAGTTTGAAGTAGAGAAATTTAAACAAAAAAATAAATTTAAATATTTTGTTTAGCGGTGGGGTAAGCAGAATTAAAAAAAAACGTTAATATTTTAATCTTACTAAAATGTTATTATTTAACTTGTAGTGTTGTTTGTCTGTCACTGGCCAAATTGCTTTTAGTAAATTTTAAACAATTGAAGCTTATTGTTCGCCGTCGTAGCTTGTTTGAAACTACTAAAATTAAAAAAAAATAAAATAAACTTCTCATAACTATTTTTCGCACACAAACATACACAGTTCCACTGTAAGAAATAACACTATTTGCATGTACATACATACATACATTTACAGCAATAACTCACACACACACACAGACTCTGATTTTAATAATCGTTATCTAGTCGTTTGATTAAATCTCTCAAGTCGTTTGATTTTGAAACAAATTTGTTAAGCCGGTACAACACAACACGCAGGCATCTTTTCTTCTCAGTTATTAGCAAAATATATACCTATTAGCACTTATTTTAGTTTGAATTATTATTGTAATACGTTAGAATTATTTCGATATCCGAACTGTCCCTGCCCAGAACTGATTGACTAAATCCATCGGTTTTCTTTTAGCTAATCTAAATTGTCGCTCAATCGAGTTCTACCTTTTGAATGACTAACCAAGTGTTTTCGAAAATGTGTTCCACGGTAATTTTATTATTTTTATTTTGAACTGTTGTTGCTCTGCCACACGTCCGTCAGTCGTTTGCAGCTTACTTCGGCTAGCTCACTTTTTACTGCTGCCTAGCCTCTAGGACGTATAAAAACTTATACATGCATACACCGTTCGCACACCTATTCTATTTTTTGATGCCAATACACTAATAAGTTGTGCGTCCGCGAAATGCTAATGTTTGCCTGCTCTTCAGTTACTTACGTATAAACATACTATATAAAAAAAATACATACAACATATATACATATATGTATGTATGTATGTATGTATGTATGTACGTATTTATATGCAAATCAATTTTCTACTATACATTTTTTGTATATAAACCTCTCTCTCGATTTACAATATACTCTTTACACAATTATTTATTTTCATTTCTATTTGCCCCCACGGTTAAAAAGGAGGCCAATCAACATTTAATACTAAATCCCAGTTACTTCTACTCAACTGTTTTCTAAAGCGGCCCCATCCATTATATAATATTATTGGAGCTATGCTCTTTATGGCGCGATACAGGATCTAAGGCTCAGTTACCCGACTATAATGTAAACTAAGTGCAACAGTAGGAAACAGCTGATCGATATTGTTTTGTGAAAAGTAATGTAAATGGTTATAGAGAAGTAATGTAACGTAACCTACTTTTCATATAAAAATATCGATCAGCTGTTTCTTACGTTGCAGTTACATTACATTACAGTCGGGTAACTGAGCCTTTGGAATGTGATTTTCGTAACAAAATCTATCGACACTATTACAGTTATAAATTTATTTTTGTTTTGATTTATTTCTTTGTATGTACTTACGAGTAAAAGCAGAGTACGAAAATAAATTAAACGAAATGTTTGATTTCGTTTTGTTTCATTCTCTGAAGTGAGTGAAACAATAATAAAACATAAGCAATGATAACGATTGCTCAATTAGTTTTTGTATTGATCTTGCACGTGAGCACACACCAAAGAATGAAACCGATTGATTGTAAGCCGGCTAACAGGCGCCGCCTGCCACACACAATACATTAATTGTAGGCAAATAATGGAAAATCAATGTAAACGTTTTGAAATATTTGCGGTGAATTTGCCATCATAATATTAATATAAATAATATTATAATTTTATTGCATTCTTATTTCACTCGTATGTAACTAAGCAGCATAGCTCTAACCGGGTGTCCTAAGACACCTCTCCTCCTTTTTTTTTTGTATATTTTATTCGTCATATTATTTTCATTTTGACCTATACTATGCAATAAATGGCACAATCCATTCCAATATAATATGGCACAACAACTAAACATCCCAACATGCAAACGTTCACATTTGTAGTATTGGTAGGAAGTACGTATTAAGATAATAATATAATTTATTTTAATATATAATATGCGACCCTGATCTGTAAACCGATAGACTTGAAATCGCACGATTTTAGAAAACTAACTTCGACAATAGAAATATTTTTTTTAATTTTTTATTATACTCATATATATAGATTCTCAAATATCAAATCTGAAAGAAAATGATTTTAAACACGCCTGCAGGACCATTGTTAATTTTTTGAAAACGAGAAATTTACTCGGATTCGGCTTACATAACAGGGGCGATAATATTGCAAACACATTTCACAGTATATTGCACTTTTGGTTCCACCTCCAAATATGACACACACACATTAGCGATATTATTGTACAATACGAAAAATTGCACAATTATATGGCAAAGAAAATTTGCGCATAGCCTGGCCTCTTATAATAAAAATATATTGATGCTTGTAAAAGTGGGCGGAGACACCCATAATCATCCCTGTCGGGAATAAGAATAAAAGAAAATAATACACTGAAAAAGGGAAAGGCTACACATTTTATATTAACTTTTATTTCCGATCAGGGTGAATATGTCATATACATACTTCTATCTAAACACTTCTTACGAAACTTTGAACACAATTTGAACTTTTGATTTGACAAAATTTCGATTTAAAAAAGTAGGCGAGGTCACATCTATTAAAAATTTAACATGTTCCTTAACTTACCTCAACCAATCGATGAAAAAATCTCTGATTTGAAAAAGTGAACTAAGACAGACTTATTAATGTTTAACATTAAAGCAGAAATTAAACGTGTCATAACCATTACCATACAAAACAGCTGTTCGAATCACTTTATTTCAATGTTAACATCAATTCAATAACAAGTTGACGATGACTTAGCAAATATTATATACTAGCTTAACCCGGTGTGCTTCGCTACCCCTCCCCTCCACGCAAAAAAAAATAAATATATATATGGCATTGGTGGTGCAATATGAAAATTGGATTTAGCCACGCCCCTCCGCCCGCAGACCGAAAATCAAAAATCATACTTCACAGTGTCACCCGCCTGAATATTCTGAAGATTCCCTAAAAATTTCATCAGAATCGGCCCAGCCGTTTTGGAGTCCATACGTTACACACATCCTGTTTTATATATATGTATATATAGATTGTCTATGCTAGAAGATTCGTGTATTTGCTTTATGATTTTGTTCCAAACATTATATCCAACACTTATTTTTTCATATATTTTTCAAACTATTGTATAATACTTTAATTGAATTTTTATGTTTTAAAAACATACTAATAATGGCGCATAGTCATATTCAAAACAAAGTACACTTTAAAAAGTTAAAATCAGTATTTTGTTTGGTAATACTGTTTTTAACTTCTTAAAGTATACTTTGTTTTGACTATCACTATGCGCCTATATTTCTATTTTTCATTATCAAAGACAACAACCATTTTTGAAGAGAATAATTTAGAGAATTCAAAAACAAGTACATACTCAAAAATATTTTCAAACAAAAACGTCATAAATCTTCTTACTGAATTAGGGCATTAAAGAATCACAACTGCGGCTTTTTTTCGTCCATAGACAAGACTATACAATCCTCGAATAGCATTAGGGCATAAGACAAAGGAGGTTATTGTATAATTATATTCGAAAATAAACCTGTTCGAGTTTGTATGTTGTTAACTTAACAAATCATAAACATTCCCTTTCGATTCCAATTACATTAAAATTATAATGGTTTTTGATTCAAAAACCTGTTTTTCATTCCAAAAGTCATGGACCTCCTTTATCAATAATCGTAGCTTTAAGTTTCTCTTGATACGATTTTCTCACTTGTAAATAGAGGGATAAGGGTATATAATTATCTTTTACCCCAATATCTTGTCAACTTGTTAAATTCATGTGGTTTGGAATAATTTTTTGTGTGTTTTTCGTTTTGTTGTGAATTGTTTTCATTCTACGAGTATTGAGAATAATTGTTGTAATTGGTGAGCGAATACAGCTGCTGTAAGCAAGCAATTCTTCTCACATTTGTATGCTGTTACTTGAGTTACAAGTGTATTGTATTGTAAGTATGAATGCTTATAAGTATATGTACATATATTTACTTTTTAATGTTTTATAAATAAAATGTTCTGATTGTTTAGTTAATAATTTGCAATGCTTGGCAATCCTAAAGAGTCATTCACACACAGTATGCCAATGAGTTGATAAAAATATAATATAACGTAATGTTTATTCTTTTTATTGTTTAAAGGCTCAGTTACCCGACTGTAATGTAAAGTAACAGCAACAGTAGGAAACAGCTGATCGATATTGTTATGTGAAAAGTAATGCAAATGGTTATAGAGATGTAATGTAACGTAAGCTACTTTTCATACAAAAGTATCGATCAGCTGTTTCCTGCATTGCAGTTACTTTACATTACAGTCGGGTAACTGAGCCTTTACTTTTACATTACATTACCGTCGGGTAAGTGAGCCTTAAAATTTTTTTTCAATTACGAGTGCACATGATCATTGACAACTAATTAGAACTGATGTCTTCAAGTTAGAATTTAACGCGTATTTATTTTATTAAACTACATAATTATTATATAAAGGTATCTATATATGTACGTACATATGTATATATGTATGTATATTGTATTTCGTATTAAACTTTTTATTACCAAATGAACTAAATTTGTTTTCTCTTTTTGTGTGACTCAACCAACAATATCTTTACTAATTTTTTAAACTTGTTTATATCTTAATTTCCACAATTCAGAGTCTGCCAACAACTGTGAACGAACGTTTCAGCAGCTCTGCCGTTAAGTTAAGTAATCTTTATTTATTATTTTTTTACATTGAGTTAACCGCAAATTCTGAATTTATACAAATATTTTAATTATTACAAAAATTAGCATTTTCCTTCTCTTTTTATTAGTCTTTAGAAATATGAAATATTTTAATAATTATATTCTCAGGTCTGCACGGTGATCAAGGATGACAGTTGTTTCTTATTTTACTTGGAACGCTGAACTCATACATATCGAGCCATAACTGCCAAAAAAAAAAAAAAGCTTAAGGAAACATTTTTTATTTTCGTTTTTTGAAGAAAATCGATTGTCTACGGTAGTAAATAAACGATTTTCGTTAGAAAATTAAGCTCGAAAATCATGTCGCTTAAGCTTTTTTGGCAGTTACGAGACGATATGTTGCTCTGTTTTTAGGGTATACTGTTACATATGTATGTATGTTCATAATAAAGGTTACGCATAATTTACAAACATATACTCGTATAACATGTTCGATATGGTATATGTAACGTGACCATTTTTTTTTTGTAACTCAAACCGGGACACCGCAAAATACTAACGTACGGAACAAAAACTTTTAACCTTGTTAAATTTTCAAACATGAAGAAATTTATTATTTGACATATTGTCAGAAGTATACATACAATAATTGAAATTTATTTGCTGGTAGTTTAGCATGTCTATGTATATATGTACGTATTTCATTGTCGCTGGTAAACACTTTTATTGTTATCCGATGGATTTCTAATTGTATAAGGATGTAGAAAAATAAAATGAGTTCACCTGAATATAAATTATTTGCTGGGTTTTGTAACAGTTTCAAAGTCTACTAAGTTTATTTTTTCTTTTGTGATTTTCAAAAATATTATTTTATGAATTCTCGTATAGTTTTTGAAAGTCTGTGCATAAAGTGAGAGGTTTGTGACTGTTGAAAATTGTGGTTGAAGTCTACTGATGATTTGGTTCAAGCGCCAATGAAATACGTATATAGACATGCTAAACTACCAGCAAATAAATTTCAATTATTGTATTTTCAAACATGTTTATTATGCTACAGGGACACCGGGACGGATGGTCAATTAGCTATATGTACTAAAGTCCTGCACAAGACTATTTATAAGAACTTTCAAGACATGAGGGATTTTTCAAATGCTTTACTACAGCGAAGTCTTCTAAAAAAACGCTAAGCAACACTGTTTGCAAGAATTTGTTTCAGTTATTGCAAGTATAGGAGTAAAGAAGAAAATACTTCGTGACTGAAAAATTTGTGATGCTTGTTTCTTTCTACGCATGGGCGCGTATAAAAGCGTCATGCATGTACATACACACACACGTTGTGTGTATGCTCTTCTATTTTTCTGCACACAAACAAACGTTCACATGCATTTACATTAGTTGTGTGCGCTTGCTTAAAAAAACCTCCCTTAAACACATAATAGCTTACCATCAGCGTGACCGTTTGACCGACTAAAGTGGCAAATTGCCACTTTTTCGACTGCCATGCCACTTTTTTGAGTGCCTTGCCACTTTTTTACTCCCTTTTTTTTAAGGTGAATTATATAAAAATACATTAAAAATAAAAAGTTTGATGTAGTTTTCTCGTTTTTTTTAATTTTGCCCCTTTTTTGTGATAAATCCCCTTTTGGTGCTACTTTTTGAAAAATGTCATCGGTCACCCTGCTTACCATCTACATCTTACACACACACTCAAACGTACAATATGGAAAATAACAAGCATACACGTATCAACACTACTTTGTTGACTGTTTGTTCGTAACAAGAAGTCTTGACGACATTGCTTGTTAGCACTCATATACACATATACCAATGCACCTATCGTGCTTTGCTTATAATGCGACAGCATTTATTATTGGTTAAGTATAATGCAGCAATGAGAATACATTTAAAAAACAAGACGTATTTAAATTTCAAGACAATTTACGCAGGTCTATAATATGTACCATATCAAGCCTTATTTTCGATTTTTATTTTAAAATATACTTCTTATTGAAATTAGAATTTTATGGCCCTACCCATATTTTCGAATTATCAAAATGCCAATATTTCTGATAACTTTTAAGATACAGACTGCAAAATTGTATCGTAAGCGACAATTTCCGTACAAAGACATTTTTGAATATTTCAAAAAAAAAACCTTCTCCTGCAAACTTTAATTTTTGCCCCTTAAGATTAAATCTAAAATAAGGCTATAATGTTTAATAAATCAGTCAAAGCTTAAACGCTGGTTTAGTTAAACTAAACTCAAATTTATATGCAGTTTAAGCTCAACAGGAGTAAATCAGTGAAGCATACCTTATGTGTAGTTTAAAAAATAATATTGTGGCAGCACTAGAATAAATGTCAAAAGACAGCTGTTTTGCAGCAGGCTATCAATTCTTTGCACAATCAAAAGGGCAAGCAAGTTAAGAAATTTTAATTAAAGTTCGCTAAATTTTACTGAGAAAGGAATTGTATTTATGCTTGGCGAAGTAGAATAGTTAGTATAAAACAATAATAGAGTGTAAGAAAACAAGTCGAAAAATATCTGAAGAAAAAGTAGAGGCTTGGATTAAAGTTGGGTGCTTCTTTAATGCAAAACATATGGTCTGTAAGTGAAAAAAAAACCATATAGCCTGTAGTATTATTGGTAGTTTAAACGGCCAATTTTGTACGTTTGCAGATGGTTTAAATACTGTATTGATTTATAGGTTTGCTAGTTTAAACACATATTAAACCAAAAATAGAGATTAACTTGGACTGATTTATTAGCCCTAAAGGTGACTTTTTGAGTTCAAGATTAGAGATTAAATTAACCTTAATCTTCATTCGTGATTTTTGGGTAGTCGATTATATGGTTTTACTTGATAGTTTAAGCGGCCAGTCGTAGTGGTTTAATCTTGCATTAATATTGACAACATACACTTGTGAAAAATATAATTTTTTGCAAAAATTATATAATAAAATAATTTAAAAACACACAAATAAATATTTATGTTTTATATTATTTATCTATTTCCTTTAACACGTGCAATATTTTACTTATAAATAATAAAATATGTCAGTTTCTTCTTCTTTCCACAAAAAATCCAAAGTGTGTTGATAACATGTATGACTTTTGCACTGAAAATGTTGCCACTATTTTGTTCCTCAGTATGGTAATACTACACATAATGAGAAGTTTAAACTAGACTTGGGTCGAACTCGTTCAGTAGTTCATTTTTGCCACAAACCAATGATCAAACCCATGCAATTTAAATGGGTTTGATCGTTGGTTTGTGGCAAAAATGAACTAGTGAACGATTTCGACCCAAGTCTAGTTTAAACTACCACTCAAAAATATCAAACTCAATTAATTAAGATTAAGTTAATTTTAGGATTAACCCAAAAAGCCGCCCTAAGTCTTTTTTGAAGTTGCACTGATTTTCGCAATATTTGGAGGGTCATAAAAAAAATTGGTCACCAAAATCGCCAAGCTGGGTATAGGGTTTTACTACCCTTTAATAGTTCTATCGAACCTATGTATATTGTCAGGACCGTGTGTTTTTCAAAAAGTCTGAATTTGTTGCCTAATGACAAACTGTTTCATTCAGAGACGTATTCAATAAGTTAAACAATTTCATAGATATATAACTAATAGACAATTTTATAGATTGCAACATGATTGAAAACTGTTTAAATCAATAAATACATGTCTAAATAAAACAGTTTTTCATTTGTAATTAGTGGTTACGCTTTTTTGGACACATGACACACACTTTATAAATTAATTGTTTGTTAATGACTTTCAAAATTTTTATATAACCTTTTCTAAAATTTTTACACTTTTCGTTTGTTTACTTGTTGTCACAAAATGCCACAATAACTATGCACTCGGCATTACAATCCTAACCACGGAGATATCAGGCAAAAGGTGTGTTTACACGTCAACTTGTTTCTACTCACGCTCGTGCAAACCAATCTCCAATCTTTGCACATAAAATGTTTGTTTGTAAGAATATCTATATGGATGCATTTAATGCATACAATTACATACGTATGTATCTATACAAAGTGTGTATGAGTTCTAGTGTATGAAAGTGAAAGAAAATTGTTGCCAAAAATAAAATTTTAAAAACGTCTACGAACTCATTCAACTTATTGACATTTCACTATTTATATGGGTAATTTCAATTGAATTTTCTTTAAATTTGCATTCATTGAAATTCACTTTGATAGTCAAAAGAAAAAAAATGCATAAAAGTTTTTAAGAATACGTATGTATGTATGTATGTAAATGTACGTATGTATGTATATACATACATACATACATATGTATCTGTGTATTTACGTATGTATGTATGTAGTATGTACTTCTACAGCGAGCTTATTGATTTCTCCATTTCAATTAAATTTTAGACATTGGTTTTAATATTTTGGCTTGTAATCATCTTCATTTGTAGTTTTATAATTTTTTTTTTTATGAAAATCGTTCTTGCACGTTTTGAAATTACAGACCTTGGAAAGCTTTTGTGTACGTACGTATGTATGTACGTGTAACGTGTATATTTTCATCAAGTCTCGTGAAGTCTACTAAAGCTGTTATTATTGTGTTTTTCACGGTGGTCTTTTGAAATTAGTTATTGATTTGTTAATTTCGTTTTTCATGAGGTCATCGATATGAAAGAAGTAAATGAAAACAACTTTCAAGGAAACAGGAAAATCATCATGCAACCATTAAAGCAATAGATTATTGAAAAAAGAAAAGACTTTAATTTTTTACAAGGACATAAATACACACATACAAACAAAAACAAAAGCACATGCATACAAGTACAAATAGATGTACATATTGAGATTTATAAAAACATGTATGTACATAGATAATGTACATACATATATCCCTCATTTACTAAAACAACATCATAACTCGAAAAAAAAGGAATTTTTGAGTTGATGATGCAGAATTAATCCTCACACTGTTCATTCATATTGTGCAAAATTTTAATACAAGTCTGTGGCAAAAAGGAAAAAGTGCTTAAGTCGAGATAAGCTGTTTTTGAGTTAAGAGTACCCCCTTTAATCTCCATACCCGAAAGTACCCTTGGGCAAAATTTCATTTATTTTATGCGCTTTTTCAGGAAGTTATAGCGCAATAACTTGCTTCTTATATTTTTTCCGAAAAAAGCGTAACCACTAATTACTAATGCCGGCCATACACTACACAAGTTCAGTGTTCAAGCCTGGCACTGCGTAAACTAAGCTGGTGACACACACTATACAATTCAAATGTGCAGTTTTTATTTGAATGCGCCATAATGCAGGTGATTCTTTGCATAATTCTAGGAACTCTGTCCAGAATATTTTTTCTGCGCTCATTTCTTGTTTTGAACTCTTAAAAAATAACGAGACAACTGAGCGTTTGCAACATACACTACACTACAGTGCACTGTACAGTGCACAAACGCACTGTACAGTGCCAGACTTGTGCAGTGAACTTGTGTAGTGTATGGCCGGCATAATGAAAAACTGTGTGATTCAGACATGTATTTATTGATTTAAATAGTTTCCAATCATGTTGGATTCTATAAAATGATCTATTACTTATGTATGAAACTTTTTAACTTAATAAATAGGTCTATGAATCAAACAGTTTGTCATTAGTAATTAGTGGTTACGCTTTTTTGGGCACATGGCACACAGATGTAAACTCGTTCATAATCTTAGCTTATACTTTGGTATCTTTCAAATTAAATGTATTATTTTCTAAAAGAAATTTAAGTGAATTGCAAATTTCCTAATTTGACTGTAAAAGAAATATATTTCTGAAAATCGACTTGAAAGTTTGAAAGTTCTCTACTGCAAAACAGTAAAATATGACTTAAGCACTTTTGTTCCTTATTGCCACAGGAGTGAAGTATTTTGCATACTCAACTCTTGAAAGAAAAATAAATTTATTTTTTTTACATTAAGTTTTGTGTAAATTGAAAACTTTAAACTCGTTTTCTGGCAAACTAGTTTTAGTAAATTAGCGATACATATTCGCTAAAAAAACAAAAATTTACCGCCTATTTCGTATTACTCACTTTTCAAGCAAAACAGTTTATGTATTAATTTTTCGTTATTGATCAATCACAAAATTTAATTTTTTTTTCTTTTTAATCTTATAAATTAATATAATTTTCGTTTCCTGTACAATATAAACACTTGTTTTAACGAATTGTACTTTTTAACACTAATTAATTTAATTAATTTTGTCTGTCGTATTTTTCTTTGTTATTGTTAATCTGCCATCATGCCATTGCAACGACCTAAAACTATTTGAATTTGGTTTGATTTTATTTACCCGGCGTATGCTGGTGTTGTTTGTAATTATAATGGGTTATTCTCGCAAACCACCGGTAAATTTCTACTTTCCACACTGTAGAGTCATGCGTATTAAAAAAAAACGAATTGTTGAATCGCAGCAGTGCATTGTGCAGAAGGTAAAATTTGTGAAGTGCATCTTGATAATCATTTTAGTTTGCCTTTTGTTGTGACTATCACCATCATTATCGTTCTCTTTATTTTCTTAAATGGTTTATTCACCCACTCGGATGATGTATTTTTTTTTGTTGTTTTTGCTGTATCCTCTTACAAAATTACAAGACTTTGTTGCTTACTGTTCTTTTTTTTTTTTTGTTTTTTAGCGATATTTACATTTTGCATTTTTATGTTTTACACAATGTCTATAAAGCATTTTTCCTTTTTAAATTAGTTTTTTCTTATATCTTCTAAACTGATTTACATCATTTACATTGTGTGCACTCAAGTTCATTATCATTTGCGGCTGTCTTGTAATTTTAATATTGCTAAGAAAAAAAAAGTTCAATAGCCCATATACAAACAAGTCAAGTTTTTGCTCCTAGAACGACGAAGCCTAAGTAATCCTCAGTGAATACAGAATAAACATGTAAGTATGCATATGGAAATGTATGTGTGTGTGTGTGTGTGTGTGTGTGTAGACTTAACGATTCTAAGCAAATTTGCACTCTTTATAAAAATAATGGCGCATAACCATAGTCAAAACAAAGTATACTTTATGAACTTAAAACCAGTATTTTGTATGACAATACTGGTTTTAAACTCTTACCTCCATATTCATAAAAAAATAAAATGAATTTGAAATCCATTTTAGGAAAATTTGGTATGAAAAATTTTAAATAAAATACATTTCAAATTCATTTTAAATTTTATGAATATAGGGGTTAAAGTGTACTTTATTTATGACTATGACTATGCGCCTATATTTTTGGAATAGCAATCAGTGAACTGCATAATTACGAATTTTGAGACGTCATATACCTGGCTAACAAGCCGCCACTACACATTTTCCATTATGTTAAGATCCGCAAAATAGGGAGGTCAATTTAGAAGTCCTACATCTCGCTCACGACTCCAGTGATTTATAGCACTGCTTTCTATTAAATTGCTTTGAGCGGTTGTATAATTTGCTAGCAGCACTCCACCACGTATTTTCCATTATATTGAGATCCGGAGGTAAATTTAGAAGTTGTACATCTTGCTCATGAATTCACTGATTGACAGCTCTGACAGTGTGAGTTGAAGCATTCTCATGTTGATAGGTCAGCGGTATCGGTCCAATTAAGTTTTTAAGTAATGAAAATGCACCTTCTAATATTATTTTGGACAATGCTCCACTAAATTTTTTCCTCCTCCTCTGATGTGTCTTGGATGCAAAAATATATCTTCCTTGCTTAAGTAGTCGAAATAAAAGATGATGAAATAAAATATCTGTGTATGTATGTATGTGATTCGAAGTGTATGCATATACAGTGGACACGCGAAACCGTGAACTAATTTTTACCAAGGGTGTTCATGTTTCAAGTTTGCTCCCGTTTTCGATTGTGAAAATTTTAGAATAAAAAAGCAGAGTTTACCTCCAAATAATAACTTCAAACAAAAAAATTCAAATATATACATATTTTAGAAAAATTTAAATTTTTTAACAGTTATTCACTTTAGCAAAATATGTGTTTTGTTTTACCATTTTTAGGGGAGTATTTTCCTTACATATACCACGTACATACGTACGAGTACTCGTATATGCATGACTTGTTGAAAGCAATCAACGTAAACATAAAAATTTGTTCTGGGATTTCGAAAACTAAAAGTAAACTCAAATAATAATTAAGAAAACTTTTTCACGTTTTAAAGCTTTCAGACTTTGTTAACGTTTTAGAGCAGCTACGTCCAAACACACATACACTGATATTTGTATTTGAGGTAAAAAGCTTTGAAAGCTCTTAAATTTGTTCTTGTTTCTTTGCAAAGCAAGAGCAAGCATTGGTGTCTGCTGTGTTGTTGTTGTGTGTTGTACTCTCGTCGGTGTGAAAGCACAAAAAGCTCTTCATAAAAGTTTGCACATTGTGCATATGGATTGGACGTATGTAGCTGTTTTAGAGTAATCAATGTAAAAATTAAAGTGTTCATGTTTTCGAGTCGTTCATGTATTCGAGTATTCACGTTTTCGCGAGTTCACTGTACATTGAAATTGGTATAAACAAATATTTTTGATAGCTTCTTAAAAAACATTTGTTGAAGAAGACTTGATGTTATTAAATTTACAATGTTTCGTTTGGGACACGTACTTCAAGTACATACTTAAAAATGAATATAAATACAGTGGAGGCTCAAAAAAGTTAAGTAGTTTGTTTTGGGGGTGATGAACTTTTCCGAAATCTTAACTTTTCCGTAGTATGAAAAATTCAAGAGGTTCTATGTGTATTTGTACATTGTCTATTTATTATTTAATTGTCAATTAGAATTATATGTACATATATATTCTACGACTAATTTCTTTTACAACCAACTGATGAGAGCAACTACATTATGCATATATATAAAATTCACAAAAAAAATATATAACGGTAACGGTTTTATTTTTGCATGTATACAGGCGTATATGACTCACTATATGTATAAATATGTATTGAGGATTTACATACAAAAGTTGAGATCATCTTAGAAAGAGAAAAAAACTATATATAAAAAAATTGTCTCAGAAAAGTTGAGAATTACTTAACTTTTTGGAGTCACCAATGGTGAATAAAAGCTGCTTAACTTTTCCATATACTTAACTTTTCTATGACTTAACTTTTTCGAGCCTCCACTGTATGTTGCAGTGAAAAAGAAATACTTTCTAAGCCTGCTTGAGGCTAAAAATCGAGAGTCATCGATACACAGAGAAAACAGTGCCTACTAAATACCTCATAAAATAGAACAAAATTAATAAGAAATCTCTATGGTTTTTTTTTCAATAAGGAAATCTTATTAATTTCATAGAGAAAATTTTTTTGAAAAAATCAAGAAGAAATCTTGTATTTTTTATGAGGTTATCTTATTGATTTTTTCGCGTCTTTATTCTCCGTACTTATGTATTTTCATTTAAATTCTATACCATATACATATGTATGTAGTATATTGTAGATGTTATTTATTTATACATACATACATACCATTATGTTATATTCTTAACTAACTTACTCACCAAGTATTGAACCAGCAAACTTCTACCTGATAGACAAGCACTCTACCGAATATGCTAACAAGCAGCCTGAATAACCATTGAAATTATTGTGCATAAATTCTTATACAAAAATGAAAAAGATCATGAAAAAAATTGTCTCTATGTCTATTTATAGTAACGAAATAACAAGACACCTCATAAAATCAAGAAGATTTCCTTATTAAAAAAATCAATAAGATGCTTTACACATAATCATATAGGAACCTACTAAAATCAAGAAGAAAACCTTATTAAAAAAATCAATAAGGCAACCTAATAAAATCAAGAAGAAACCCTTTTTAAAAAAATCAAGAAGGTAACTTAATAAAATCAATAAGAAATCCCTATAGTTTAGAATTTATAAGAAAACCTAATAGAATCAAGAAGGTTTTCTCCATGGATTGTTTTTTTGGTGCCAAAAAAAAAAAAGTTGTGAATAATAAGATTTCTTCTTAATTTTATGTGGTTTTCTTCTTGATAAATTTAATAAGATTTACCACATAAAAACAATAAGGAATCTCTATGAAAAAATCTTCGCTTCTTTCTGCGGGGATACCCCTTAGCCTAAAAACGCTTCATAGAGAAAATCTTCTTGATTCTATGAGGCAGTTTTTTCTCTGTGTAAAAATACTACTTTTTTCTACATCAGCAATTTTTGCACTGATTAGAATGTGTGATGCTGTGTTGCACACCTTTTTGGCATCACTATCTCCTTTATTAGCCCTCATCAGGTGTAAAAATTATCTATCAATAATGAACAGCGTTAATCGACCGTTTACGAACTTTCGTTACTACCAACTGGCTATAATGCAATGTTTAATAGTTACGTACATACATTGCAATTTTCTTTAAGCAAATTGCAACTTTTACCAGTTAAAACCAATAAAAATAAGACTGTTGCAAAATTATAAAGAAATTATTTTCAATCATACTTTTTATAAAGTTTGCTGGATTCAAAATTATTTATTCAACGCCGCTGTAAACTTCAAATCAATTCAAAAAAGACTTTTGAAAATCATTTTTCTATAACGGCCCAAAAGTTAAAAAATGCTATCGATAACACTATTATTGTATTAAAGACTGCAAGCGCTCTTTTAGTGCTTACTAAACAAATCCCGCTTGTAACTAATCGATGAGGCTGCCACACTGTTAATTATGGTGAATATGAAATTCAATTGTACAAATTTTAATACATACTCGTAATATAATGCAATTTGAGAATTTTTAAACATCTTGGTTAACAAAATTATAAAATGTACCTTTTTAAACCATAATTAAAACCCGAATTATTAAATTGAAATCAAAATAAAAAAAGTGTTTATCATGAAACCATATGGTAGCGCTAGCTGATAATGATCACCTGTTGTATAATTCCTACATACATATGTATATATGTAGATAAGTATGTGTGTACTTATAAACATAGATATGTATGTATGTACTATGTACTTGGGCAAGTGCATGTGTATATTTGCAAAGAAGAGTTTATTATTTAATTATTGTGGAAGCAGAACAAACATTACTTTTTTTTGCATTTCAAGAACATTAGTGAAAGAAAGATGACGTTGCGTTTATCAGGTAAATTTTTGAACCACTTGACCCGCAGGCTTGTTGTTGGTTCCCAATCTACGTCAGCTAATAGACACATGTCCCATTATCCCGTAAATGATCACATTTATGGATTGGATGAGGATAAGCAGAAGTTAAGAGAAACTTGCTTTAACTTTTTTCAAAAGGAATTGGCTCCATTTGCTAAGGATATAGACAAAAATGACGACTTTCCGTAAGTTGGAATACTAATTGAAATGAATTAGGGGACATTTGTCAATATATTATTTTGTAGTGCAATTAGAGATTTTTGGAGGAAAATGGGTGATTTGGGCTTCTTGGGTATAACTGCTGAACCAGAATTTGGTGGAACTGGTGGTTCATATTTAGATCATTGCATAATAATGGAGGAGATGTCAAGGTATGCAAATAATTTTTTTTTCATGTACCTATACCATATTGATGGAGAAGTGTTGTTTTTAAAGAGCTTCTGGTGGAATTGCTTTGTCTTATGGTACTCATTCTAATTTGTGTATCAATCAGTTGACTAAGAATGGAACTACTGAACAGAAAGAAAAGTATCTTCCTAAATTGTGCAATGGCGAACAGGTTGGAGGATTGGCCATGTCTGAGCCAGGTGCTGGCTCCGATGTTGTTTCCATGAAATTAAAGGCTGAACTCAAAGGCGACTACTATGTCTTAAACGGTACCAAGTTTTGGATTACAAATGGTTCCATTGCCGATACTTTGATCGTGTACGCCAAAACCGGCACAAGTCCGTCTGATGGTCATGGTATTACGGCATTCATAGTTGAGACTGCATCGGAAGGTTTTAGTGTGGCTCAAAAACTTGATAAACTGGGCATGCGTGGCAGTCCTACTTGTGAGCTTGTTTTCCAAGACCTTAAAGTACCAACCAAAAATATATTAGGCAAAGTTAATAAAGGCGTTTATGTACTAATGTCTGGTTTGGACTTTGAACGTCTCGTACTGGCCGCAGGTCCAGTTGGTCTTATGCAAGCAGCCATTGACATCTCATTTGAGTATGCCCACCAGCGTAAGCAAAAGCAAATAATTGGCGAATTCCAACTTATGCAAGGCAAAATGGCCGATATGTATACAACATTAAGCGCTTGCCGTTCATATTTGTACAATGTTGCTCGTGCCTGTGACACCGGCAACAACAATTCCAAGGATTGCGCTGGCGTTATTTTATATTGTGCCGAAAAAGCAACACAGGTTGCTTTGGAAGCTATACAGATTTTGGGCGGCAACGGTTATATCAACGAATATCCCACTGGTCGTATAATGCGCGATGCCAAATTGTATGAAATTGGTGCTGGCACCTCAGAAATTAGACGTTGGCTCATAGGACGACAATTGAATCAGGAATACAAGTAAATGGCAACGATTGTAGTAAACAATTAAAAGGTGACGATGCGGACTTTTGCTGCATTCGGATTTATATACATACATATGTATGTATCTATGTACATATGAAAATACATGTTTTTTGTGTAAATATTTTATTATGAGACTAACCTGCTGCATTTATTTTATTTTTATATTTTTATGTAATTTTAACCATTTCAATAGTATACATGACCTTTTATTGCTGTACATAGTTTTTAAATAAATATGGGGAAAACGAAATTTTTTTTATATTACGAAAAGCAAATTAAAATTGAAGATACATTTTAATTGAAAAGAATTTAATTTGAAGGCGGCCAAACAAAACAGTAACGATCAATCAAACCAATAATGTTTGAATGTTTTGAAATTGAATCTGTTTTAAAATAATCTTAATTTTTTTGTAATTATTCACATAAAACGCGAAAATCGCGATGTATTTGATCTTTTTTTAATATAGGCAATATGGGTATCAAATTTTTTTATTTTTCAAATATTAATTTTTTAGTTGAATACATCTATGAAATGAGAATAATAGTTACTAACAGATTAAATTAAATTGGCTAACTTAGCTATAAAAATAAATTAACGTTATTTGAAAACAGATTCAATTTAAAAAGCAAAACATTATTTCCAAATAAGTAGAATTTGTATGAAAACCCTAAACGAAAATATGTATTTAGTTAAATATGTATCTCAATTAGCAGGTAGCAAGTGGTCAAGTTTTATATACCTTCGATAATACCAAATTTTGTTTACGTCGTCTTGGAGCAAAGTACAAAAAAATTCGAAAAACTGAAAAAAATACATTTTTTAAAAATGGTCCAGCTCACGGATGGTCAATGCTAGAACCAAAATATTTTGGGAATCATCATAAAACATATGAAGCTTTATTTTCAGAGGGGTAACAAAATCACTTTTTGTTTGAGTCGCTCTAATGTACGTATACTTACCTACAAAATTATTTATTTATTACGCAACAAGTACAAATTATATAGTAAGTCTATATAATAAGCATAGTAACAAAGACCACGATCTCCAGGCTGATAGATTAAACGTTTACTACACGATATAATTTTCTCCTGCAGATTTCTTTAATTCTCTTTTGTGTTACTACCCCTCTTTTTGCTCCGTTCGCCTATTAACTCTATAAAAGGGGCTATAAAGTCATTTATACTTACCTCTAAAATCAAACTAAAAACTTTTTCAAAAGTTTATTTTGCATCACAGCCGTCTTTAACTACAAAAATTGTATTATGCCCGTTTTATGTTACTTGCGAGGCTTGTAAAGCATCAACAACTTTTGCCTCTCCTGGACATTTTGGAATTTTTCAGTTCTAACTGTTTTTGATATGATGTACATAATTATCTTGCAGTGTTAATTATAACCTGATCGAAAAAGCTGTAAAGCTAAAAAAATAATTTTTCCCAATTGAACATAGCAAGTGACAAGTCACCTTCAGATTGTATATCGTTTATAACAAATATATTTAAAACATCCCAGCAGAAATTGTGTCATTTTCCAAAAAATATGTAAACACAAAATTACGACTCTTCTAAAATTTTTGTACCATCCCAGTATTGCAAACACACTTTACGTTTACTAATACCGCGTTCTTAGTAATCCTATACCACAACAACACTATAAATCAGAGCTGGCCATAAAGAGAAACACGAGAGAAATGTATGTGCGTATGTGTATTCATTTGTATAAGAAACCGATTGATGTCCGGTACGCTGGTGCTACTTTGGGCAGATATGCTGTAAATACCAAAATTCGACGTTAGTTCTCCAATGCCCCGTTTACAATAATCCTATACCGCTACAACACCGAAAATAAAAAATTTTACTTTAGTTTGTAAATGGCATATTTGCAATAATTCTATCACATTTTTATGCATGAAATTTTTTAATGAAAAAAATTATTTAATTTAATTATACAAGTCATACATATTATTATTTGCATAATTACCAAAAAAAATACCAAAGCATACATACTTTCAGGCTTTCAATTTCTTAAACGTTCAAGTTGGCAAAAATTTCGATTTCGAGGAAAACAACAACAAATTTTCTAATGTTATTATTGTTTGCAATACAAGTTGTCGATCCGTAAATTTCTTCAAATGGCAGCTTATATCTTAGGTTTTTTTAAAACTTGCGTCCAAAAATTGTTGGAAAGACTTAAGACAGCAAGACGCAATTAACGAATTTTTTAGTTTCTTGCATTTATCTCGGAAATGCCTGGCCGAAAATGGCCATTTGAACTTATACGACGTACGAATTTCTCCTGCTCAATCCGAAAATAAGCATTTAATTTTGATTCGAACGAATTTTCATATTTTCTAAGTTTGGGTCTTCAGTCTTTTGTGATTTTTCTTCCTGCAGCATGAACATCAAAAGACTTAAGACACATACATAAAAATGAGAGAATCGAAGGAACATCAGCCTTCAAGTGAATTTTTGTCTCTCCAGTTAAAAAAAAAATAGTACATACATAAATTTTCATATTTTGGTTACAATTTCTATTTATTTATTATTAATACAAATTATACACAAAGGAAGGGACATAAATATATGTAAGTATGTATGTATAAATACATATAAACATAAATGTTGGCATACATAAAACATGAAGAATAGATGAATGTACAATACAGAAAGGTCAACCATTCAATAATTCGAAATATGTTGAAATTAATTATAAAATAACAAATATAATCATAATTGAATTTAGTTAAAATTACAAAGGAAACATGTTATAAACAGACGACAGAAGTTTTTTTTTAATGAACATGCACGTAACTAATATAAATAGACTAAAAGATACATATTCGTACATACCGTCACATTAAAAGCAAACGACCGTAACTGCACAAAAATTCGAAATCGAGTTTTTGATTGATTATGGTTAATTTTATCAAACTACATGTTCACGCAAATATTTAGACCTCTGCGATCAAAAATGACGACTTTATTAAAGAAATTCAAACGGACGTAATTACGAATGCATCAATTTTTTATTGCAAGTAACGTAACGAATATAAAAGGTTAAATATATATAATTTAAAATGAAATAAATGGTTAAAAACATATAAATATCCATACTACAAGTAAATTCCGAAGAAAATATTCAAGAATATTATTATTATTGATTTTGTAACGTTTCTTGTTTCTCCTGTAAGGAATATAAAAGTGTAGCTACGTCCGTTTTCATTTAAGGTGACGATATGTATGTATGTAAGTAAATTTAAAATATTAAAGAAAACATACATATAATTTTTAAATTGCATTAAAAAAGCTGAACACAATTCGAGTTCGACTTGACACATACACATTTGATTAGATTTATTTTCATCTTTTGTATATTAGAAAGAATTTAGTTAAAAGTTAGTTATGTATTTAGTAGCATTTATTTATTATGGATTAGTGTTAGTACATTGAAATTATTGGCAAAAACATTGGCATTACAATGTAAATGTTTCAAATAAAAAATATATATATTATCTGTATGTATAGAATAATATTAATAATTTTATAGTCTTATTATTAAAAATTTTTTTTATACTTAAAAAGCACTTTTGGCAAACAGTAATTTGTTTTATATCCTTAGTTTCTTTTTGTTTAAGCTATCCTATTCTTTTTTCTTCCTCATTCATTTCATTCCATGCGAAAGCTATGCGATTCTGTTTTCTTTTCTGTTCTCGTTTCTGAGGTGGATGTAAATGATTTACGTTCCATAACACGCTGAGTCATTGAGGTTAAACGTTCGGATCCCTGATCAATGAGACTGAGTTTTCCCGACTCGGTATTCAGGCTCATCTGATTAAAGCTGGATTCTAGGGGTTTCACACCTAATTCGCTTGCGTTGTCATAATTACGGGTTTCATATCTGACAATAGATTCATTTACATATATTATTTTTTATGAAAAATAAAATGAGGAGAGAGAGGGAGAGAGAGAGAGAGAGCGTATTTACCTCGAGGTATAGCCTTCATAATTTTGGCCAGGATATATATTACTGCTTGTTATTTGTACCACGCCACCCTGACCAAATGTTTTGTCATGCAAATCTTGGACACACGCTTCTAAATTACGATTGTTTTGGTGCTGGTGGCTGTAGTTCGTGTTCGAGGGCCCGGCTGCTGTATGCTGTTGTTGAGAAGTGACAGTAGATTTTAATGATGATGATTGCTCAAAGTTTTGTGAATGCTTATTAGTAGGTGTTAGAGGACTACTTGGTTGTGATAGACGACCACCACCGTTAGTACCGCCGGCTGTCACCGGACTGCCGGGATAGGGACGTGGTACGGCATTGGCTGTTAGTTTGGGATTAGATCTATAGGTATGAGTGGCGGTTTGCATATTAGAAATCGTTTTTGACAGTGGAGGCGGGGGTGGTGGGAAGGCAGTTGTATCATTATCCAACTGAAGGTGATTCATAGGTGGTGGGGAAACGGCACCTGGATGGTGGAAATGTTGTGGATTTGTGGCATAGTTGTAATGATGTTTCGATTGTTGTTGATGCTGTTGCTGACTCAAATAATTCGGTGATGCAGGTGGCTCCATTTGCCCATAGAAGCCCGAACGATTTAGTGTCTAAATTTGAAAGAGAATTACGAAGTTTGTTTTTTGTTAGTTCGACATTTGTTAATTTGTTAGAACAAATTTTGATTTTCGGCAACAAATTAGTCTAATTAGAATTAATGTTGTAAAATGATAACAGAAAACATATAAAATAAATTGGAGCATACTCGTATGATATTAAGTTATTATTGTTCTTGTAAACCCTTTAAGAAATTCTGTAAACCAATTGTTTGCAAATTAAATTACGTTTTAAAGAAATCTAAAATATAAATTTCTTGTTGGTGCCAAATTTGAAGTTTCTTTTTTCTTTTTTGAATCCTTTGTGTCTGTATATATCTACATACATGGAATTAATTACTTATTCAAACATAAAGACGAGTATAGTGTAAAATTAACTAAGATGTACATAAATAAATAAAAAATAAATGTTTTTTTTTGAAAAAATATATTCATACATTGTTGTGGCTCTTGTTGAGAGTTCCATAGGTCGAATGGGCGTATTCCGAATCGCTTTCGTCTGTAGTAAATCCTTGAACGGTCTTTTGCCGTTGACGGGCATGACGAATGAGAACAAGTTTTTGGCGGGCCTCTTCAAGTTGTTTTTCCATGCGCAAAACATCGGAACGTGCATTAATTTCTTGAGCCATACCATCAACCATCGAAGTATTAATTCTTAAAGTACGCTCCTCTTCCACTTCAAGTCCTTGTTGGGCTGCTCTAACCAAGTTGTCAGTGGATTTAATGACAGCATTGCCAGCGGCTTGCAAACGGCGACCGGCTTCAGAGTTGGGATTCGATTTAACTTTGCACGCAATCAGCAGTTGGGCAGTTGAAGCTGCAACTTGCTTAGCGGTTGATATTAACATTTCTTCTGTGCCGACTCCTCTGACTAAGTTCTGAGCAGCTTCTACCAAGCTGTGGGTAGCTGCTGCCACTAAACGAGCAGCAGATATCAAACCTTCTGACCATTGGCCATCATCTGACGAGGTCAGAGGAAGTTTGGCTACTTTGCCTTGATCAATTAGTTCTCGTTGCGCCGCATTTGCAGCTCTAACCAAGGCCGATGAAGCGGCCATGATTCCTTTAACAGCTTCCAAAATCATCTCGTCAAACTTCATGTTTTGATCAAGTTCAATCTGATTTCAAATAAAAGCAAATTAAAGATTAGAACAAAATTAAATCGTGACTTGGGTAGTTATGTATTTGAAACGTCAGTTATGTATGTATGTAAGTATGTGTGTATTTACATATGTACATATGCGTGTATGTATGTATTAGTTGTGAAATTGGTATGTATTATTAATGATTCATGTCATTGTTAGTTGTTTAAGAGATTAATCACAGTAATAATATGTTTGATTCCTGGGTGAAAGTGAAATTATGACAACCAAGAATATCAAACATATCTTACTGGAACCATCGATCGGATTAAAAGGTTAAGGCAGCAGAAATAAAAGAAGCACATTCACAGAACACACCATTTGTAAAACTTTTTACATTGCATCTAAATTTATGTTAAAATATTTAAATGATTTAATATTAAGTATTAAAAGGCGTTTATCATTTTCCTTTGTTATTTAGCACCAAGCACCACATATGATTATATCTATGTATGTATGTATGTATGTTTGTAAATAAAAGGAATGTCTATAGAACGCACCTTGACATCATCGTTACGTCTGGGACGCAAAGAAGCCAATTTCTTAGCAGCGGCATCAATGGAAGCAGCAGCACCTAACAGTTCATTTTCCGCAATTACAGTAGGATCTTCGGGATCAATCCAGTCAGATCCTTTTAGGAGGCGGGCCATAGCTACCAAATCTGTTACACACTTTGCAACACGTCTCGATAAATGCATGCGATCATCGGCCGTACAATTGTGTAAAATGCCATTGAGTAATTCGCGATAGGATTCACCTACCGCAGCACCAGCTTCTAATGTACGTTGCCTTAAATCATCTGTTTCAGCACAATTCCAGGCAACCGAACGACACACCAGTAACATTTCCGAAATAGAACGTCTGCCCAAGTTGGCAGCCATCATAATGTCCTCTTGCAGATTGGAAGCACCAGCAGCAACAGCTTTAGCTGTGGCCAAAGTAACATTCTTTGTAACACGTATCAAATCTTCAGGGCCCACTTGAGCGCCGCCATTGGGCGGTGGTGAGTGCATGGCCTTTAAGTAACAAAATATGATTTTAAATACATAAATATTTGGAGGATACAAACGGTAGTCATAAAGGCCATTGTGTCATAAATTTTATCAATTATTTAAACACAATTATTTGACAATATGATCCTTATAACTATTATATTATAAATGGTAAACTTACTCTAATTTCCTGTGATATGGCCTCAACAGTAGATTCCATTGCACGTGTACCACGTGTGTGCTCATCCTCTACAGCTTTGACGGTTTTCAACAATGACGATACATTTAAAACCATTACCTAGTTTTTTGCATTTGTTTCAAAAAATATTTATTTATTGTTTACGGTTTTGTGTTATTTTAAGACTTTTGCTGGAAACAAATATTCTCTAACTACTTTAGTGTAACGACTTTTTATTGAACAATGGTCCACATACTAATTATCACTCCAAATCATCTTTCAATTTCGTTTTATTTATTTATGTATTCTTCTTATTTAATTATTTGTTTAAATATTCTTATTCAAAGTTAAAGATTGATAGATGCTGCAGCTTTAAATAGAAAGCACGACTAAATATTTGGCTTAAGTGGGTCATAATTTAGGACATATGCTCGTTTGTTTATTGCAACAGTGACATAACTCGAAAAACCTAGTTTTGCAGAAAATAAGTTTTCAATTTACAAGATTTTCTAAAGATTAATATGATGTAAAGATTTGTTAGACATTATTAACTATAAGAAGAATTTTTGGAGATAATCGAATGTGTATGTTACATTCAGGGATAAATACATAGTTGCTGCTCTAAAAATTCAAATGATGTAAAATACTTCAAACTTTGTAGACAATCAATCGCATTGGAGAAAATGTGGATGTCTCTTTTGGAATACTCGTCGACTTGGTGAAGGTTACATGGAAAACAAAAACCCATTTCTAAAACTTTGTTTTTGTTTTAATGAAATCGAGCCTTATTTTCGATTTTTATCGTAAGCGACAAAATTAAAGTTTTCAGGAGAAGTTTTTTTTTAATATTCAAATATGTTTCTGTACGTAAATTGTCGTTTACGATAAAATTGCACGTCCTATATCTTAAAAGTTATCAAAAATTTTAGCATTTTGATAATTCTTAACTATTGATAGACCCATTAAATTTTAATTTCAATAAAAAATTCAATTTTCAATAACATGTCGCTTACGACAAAACCGAAAAAATGGCTCGATATTTCAATAAATCAAAGTTATTTCGAAATTTATTATTGTGAGTATTTAAAAAATATCCGGAAAATCGTATCATACATATATAAAGCGTTAACTATCAAAGGTTTTCTATTACTGAGGTTTATACAAACCTCAAACCAATCCATGATGTTGTCTCATGTCAGCCTCATTAAATTTTATGATAGTTCGCAAACTATTTTGAACCAATTTTTAAATAATCTACTTATTCGTTTCTGTAAATAATTTATTTTCGGCCCCGTTTTATAAATCAAGTCGATTTGAAATCGTAATGCTCCTGGAGACTTTTTAAAATGATATATGTACATATGTACATACGATAATTATCAACATACATACGATAATTTTCTTTCAGATATAATTGCTTAATTCACAAAACCTCATGTATCTTTGTATCGATTGTATTATCGTATTAAATACAATAGTGTAAAATTTGTTGTTGATAATTTTCATATAAAAATGAAATACACTCTTGCACTTTTATTTCATATGTTTTGAAAAAGTCGTATTTAATACGATACTCAGAGAGTATCTGTATATACTCTCAGAGAGTATTTGTATGTATCTTGTTCTTCTTTTGGCCAACAATACAAGATACAAGCCGATACAATACAGAATAGACCACCCGTTCTAAGTCTTTTTAGAAAAATAACGAACCAAAACGTATGCATTTAAGTCTTTTAACTGACTTATCTAAGTATGCATGGGTGAGTGTGTGTTTTTAAGTTTTTATGTAGCTATAGTTTTGTAGTTCAAGAGATCTTTTTTCCCAATTTTTTTTTTTTTTTTTTTTTTTTTTTTTTATAAAGAGAAGTAACACTCAGGCAATTAATGCCTACTACTATTACTAGGTGTTACCTTCTTTAGGAAAGGGATAGTGAGAGAGAAGACAGGTGGTGAAGGAAGAGATAGAGGAAAGCTTCATTCTTTTACAACTCTGCTTTTTCGCACGTTTTTGAATAATGCAGTGTTGCAGCGCCTCTCTGATGTTAAATGAGGCGTATTAATTTTTTGAAGCTGTGTCTTGTAGCCATTTTATTGATTATTTTACTTCGCCAATGATTTTGCTACACAACGAAGGAGGGCGCTCTGATGTTACATTAGGATTAGTATCTGCTGAAGTCGGTATAGTTCAGTGACCAGTGACTATGCCTTCATCACTTGAACTTTCCTACAACAACTGACACAAAGGGACACTAATGCACATCAGAAAAATGCGTGGTGTTGTTATTTAATGACTGTCGGATACAGGGATTGAACCCAGGACCTTCGGTTTTGTAGTCAACGTGCTAACTACTTCAGCCAACGCCACCCTCATTTTGAGAAAGATTCAAAAATAGTTATACATTTATAACAAACGATCATCTGCACTATTTCAGATTTAATCCAACTCCATATATGTATGTATAAGGGCCTATTCATTAAAAATATTTTTGATTTATTAGGGCTTTATAAAAAGGTTTTTCATACAAAATTTGTTTTATAAACCCTTTATAAAACAAAATTTGTTTTTTTATTAATAAAGCAGGAATAACAGTTCTTATCGATTAAAAAAAAAAGATTGCAGCCTCGATGTTTATTTACATATATAGTCGCTTAAGTCTGTTCGACTTTTAAATTCTTACATGATAGGTATGAGTTCAAATGGCTATATTAGCGAGATAAAAAGCATGCTATCTTTAAAAAATTATAATGCCTAACAAATTGTAATAATTTATATTTATGTAATTAAAAGTGATAACAGCGTAAGCTAAAAAATTCTACAAGAGAAGCTTGATATTTATGTGAAATCGCCATGTCTTTAGCGACGTTTACTATAAAAATTCAAACAAAACAATATATATTCAATGAATATTCAGCCCAATCATGAATATTCCCTCGGTATTTATTTCTCAAGAAAAAATTCCTCCAATCAGAACTCTTTGGGATTAAAAACTGGTAATAGTTGGTAGTATGTTTCCAACAAAAAAGCCGTATTCATTAATGTCTGAATGTTTTATTGATTCAATAATAATCGTTAAATAAAATATATACATACATACATACATATGTATGTATGTCAGTATTATAAAACCACGCTTGCATACAATTTACACACAAAGCGAATTATATAAAAACAAGTTGCCAGACAGAGAATAACAATTCAAAGTTACCATACTGATACATAACAGTTGGCATCACTGCATTACAAAGCCAGTTGTTTATCTTGTTTGTTGTTATTTGTTTTCTCTCTTTCTTCCCGCATTTGGTAAAAAAGGAGGGAAATAACAAATTTATAACGGGAGAAAAGTGAAAAACCTCGCGCGGAATTTTTTTTTATGATTGGGATGATTAATCTAAGTCTAAAAAGAATTTAATAAAATTTCTAATAAACGTTTAATTATTTATACAAAAAAGTACATTTTAACAAGAGTTTCGGTGCATTCGTTAATACAGCAATCTTTAATTTACGATAAAATGATTTTTATCATAATTTATCATTTTGATTTTTTTTTTTTTTTCAAAAATCCGTTAAGTGGGTTTTCTCGAAGTTAAGTTTTTCGATTTACGCTTGTATACAATCGCTTGTGGCTACATATTTATATGTACATATGTGCTAGTCATAGAAAAATAAAGTTCAGCAAACATTGTTTAAGCACATTGCAAATTCACTTTTCCAATCTAAACACAAATTATTTTAAAACTATAAACATACATACGTTTGTATGTATGTACTTCCTTCCGCAGCATCTATAATCAGTATGTGTTACAAAATTTACAAATTTTGCAGCATAATATATAATAAATGCTCTAGGAGTATATTTAAATGACATTATGAATATGAATATGGCAAACAAAATTCTAATTTTTTTTATTTCATAAATTTCGGTTGTTTTAACATTGAAATGCGTAAAATGTTTATGTGTATTCCGTAAGAAAGTTGTTCTTTAGATGGCGTAATTGTATGAATGTATGTATGTATATGTAGGACAAAAAGACAAAGAACAGGCTCAATATCCATAGTTTGATGATTGCTGGCTTATGTGGTTAGTTTCGATAGCGGCAGATTTGCATAATTCTTTAAGCGTCTAGATAACAAACAAATTGAAACGAGAATAATGAAATAAAAAAATCAGAATTTTAAAATTAAAATCAATTTCAATTTTAGTTCATTCAATTCATCAAACATCAAATAGTGCTTACGAAAACGTTAATAATTTTGAAAATGTCCAAATATTTGTTTGAAAAAGGAACGTATGTACGTGTTAAGGGAAAAATACTGTACAAAATATAAAAGAAAGCAATAGAACTATATGCAGTAAAAAGTTAAAGAAAAATAAAAACATAAGCAGCAGCACCAGCAGAGATTTGCAAAGAAGATAACCAAACCAGCCTTCGGGTAAAAAAAAAAGCTTTTTAGAAACACAACAACTAAAGTCCTTATAAAATACGTTGTGAAGTTTAGAGCTCCGGAAACTTTTACGACGAAATGAAAACTAAACAATTTTGTGTTAAAAACGTACAAATATTTGTGGCAACTTTTTTTTTTTAATGCGTGCGGTAGTGATTGTTAAAAAATTAATAGATTTTTGTGATATACATATGTATGTACGTAAAAAGCCATACTCGCTGAAATGTAAGAAATAAGTACAAAACATACATATATGTATGTATGTATGTATGTAGTCTTAAATACCAATAGTAGGGGTAGTGCAAAAGTACCATTTTAATCTAATTTTAATACCTGTATTAAATGTTTGTATTTAGAAAAAAAAAACAAAAATCTTTTTAACATTGTATGTATAAAGAAAAACTTATAAATTTTACTGAACAAGCAGTGATAAGTGGTGGAAATCAAAATCACGACATTTAAAGCGTTACACTTAAGTAGTTTGTTAAGCTTTGTTTTAAGTAAAGGGTTTCTTTTTTTTACAAACAAATATTTAGTTTTAGATTTGTAACCCTTTAATTTTTTTAGAGAAAGTAAAAGAGAACGGAAATGCTTACCCTGGCACTTTCTTTTAGGTCTTGCATGGAGGGATCATTGATGGGTTTGCCGGAAGCTAATTTGGTGGCATTTATTAGATCTCCTAAAGCAGAGGCCACATCTTTCACTGCATTGATAACCATCACTTGAGAATCAGGTTGTGCTGATCCTAAAGAGCAGGCTCCGTGTTTAACTGCCTCTGCCAATTGCACTTGAAAATAAAATTTCAAAAGTTAGATTTATATAATTTCTCGGCATATGTTTTATGTGCTTACCGATGGTTGTCACAGCATTTTGTGCTGCATTAGCCAACTGATCTTGAGTTCCGGCAGCTCCCGTAACCAACACTTTTGTATCTTCTACCAAAGCTTTAGCTGTTTGTAAAATATGCTCGCGGTGATCGGCAAAACTACTTGTGCTATCCGAATGCAATGTGCCAGCAGTGGCAAACATAATTGTTGTATCTAGATCACCAATAATGCCCGAGATGGTGTGAGCAGCATTGATGCATGCCTGAGTGCCACGTGAACCAGCCTGTAAGGCCGCTAAGACTTGGGCAACTTTCTCAGAAACTTCGCGAGCATTACGAGATATTTCATTTTGATGTACGGTATCGCCAGCTCGAGCACCGCCAGCACTTGTTTGAATCAATGAACTAACAGAGCGTCCCAAATCAATGACATTATTCCGAATACGCATGGCTACATCTGGCGAAGTTGTTGTAGTAGATGCTCCCACAGAATCTTGTGTTAGCTGGGTATATTGTTTTGCCATTTCCACCGCTAACTTGGGCATAAATTGTGGCTCCACAGAGGACTTAGCATTCGTTTCATTTGCCAATCTGGCGATTTCTTTTGCTGTTTGGACCATACGGGTTTGATAATCCACAAAAGTGTCTGAATAAGAGGCATTCAAGAGAGATTGACGTTTGTCTGTTAAACGAGTGATTGCACGATTAACTTGCTCCATAAGGCCAGTGACAATGCCAGTTTCAGCGTTTATTTTTTCGACAGTTTGTGTTAGCTCTTGTATAGCTTCGCGAGTATTTTCTATGGATTCGTCAAGTCTGGGATGAGCATGAGTAGCTTTAGGGTTTCCAGCAGATTCTTTAGCTGCTTGTACTAAGTTTTGGGCACTTTCGACGACTGACTTTGTCTGGTTAATTAGACACATTTGTTGATTTGTGTGAACAATATGAGTACAGGCGCCAATGCCGCCATTCACCATTGGAACCACATAACGCGAAATTTCACCCACAGCATGACCCAATTGTTCGGCATTGTTTTTACCCGCCAAACGAATTGGTTCTAGTTTGTCCAAAAGTTCAGCGGCTGAATTTAAAGTTTGACCTGAAAAACCATGCAAGTTGTTGTCGCGACGCTGTGATAAGCCTTGGGCATTTACAGCCATTGCACAGCTGTCTAATTCGCGCATGCATGTGCCTAATGTTTGCAAAACTTGATCGCATTGTGCTTGCCCGGGAGCCTTTTCGCGAATGTTGTCGACCAAACGTTTAACCGACTCTGACACTGGAGTTGAGGCATTTGAAAGCTTTTGCCATACTGGAGGATCGTCGGGTGATAAAGCTAACGATTTAGCAGCCTTAACCATTTCAATAACACCATCGATTACTCCTCTGCCAGCATTTAGCACTGGTTCTTGCGCTTTTTTGCCTTCGGTGGATATTTTAGCTGGAATTGAAATGAATTCGGGACTGGATGCATATTGACGTACTGCTTTAACGGCTTCCAATAGAGGTTCAACTAAGCGAGCTCTTGAAGGTTGCGCTGGATCGTCTTCTATGGCCTTGATTTCTTGCACAAGGTTCGAAGTGGCAGTGGCAACTTGTTTAGCCAATACGATGAATTCATTCTTAGCCACCGGATTGTTAGTATTCATGCTGGCTTGGCGGCATATGGAACACAAGTAACTGGTATGTTTCGCAATTACAGTTAGGGCGGAAATCTTCTGTTGCTTAGACGATTGGGAACTGTTGACAATGTCGCAATGCTGTCGTATGCCTTGGTAAGCCCATGTTAATTGAGCCTGGTCGATAATACCTGGACGTCCAGAACTGCTGCTCGGATGCGAAACACCAATCAAATAAGCTGCTTGGGCTGAAGATTCAATTAGACCATGAATGGATTCAGAAACGTTGTTTACAGATTTAGCAAACTCCGCATGGTTGGACTGCTTGGCATTGGTTATCATTTCCGAAAAGGCATAACCCAAATTGCGTGATTTTCCCGTTGCAGACTCAACGCAATCGAAATAACCCTGATCATTAACAGGTTCATGAGGATAATCTAGAAGTACTCTCAGTGCCTCAATATTTCGCGTTGCGTTATCACACTCCTTTTGGCCCGGTGCAGATTGTATGCTCGCATCCACCAATTTATTTATGCTCTCTGTTACACTTCGAGCCGCTGCATGTAAAAGATTTTTGGAGTTAGGCTGACCGGGATCGGCGGCAATGGACTTGGCAGTAGAAAGAAGCGAACATGACTGAGTGGAGACATTGCGTAAGCAATCGATCATTTCTGAACGAACAACCTCATCGGGGTTTTGACCAGCCATTTCCATAGAAACGGAAAGTAAATCACGATAATTTGCCGCAAAATTGCTACTGGATTCTGCCAATTGAGCGGGACTGGCGTAGGATTGCACAATTTGGCCACCGGCGGCACTGAGACTTTCAGATACTTGTTTCAGCTCACTCTGCAAAGTATTATAGCTTCGGTTCGAAGGAGGAAATTCGCTCATGGATAGAATTTCACTCAGTTCGCTAACATTGCGCAGAGCCTGATCGACCTCGCGTTGTCCAGGTATGCAATCAACTGTCTTGGAAAGTGATTCGGTGACGTCGCGACCGGCCTGAGTCAAAGCATTTGGATCTCCCATACTTTGCAAAGTTTTTTGGGCTTCTTCGATAAGACGAGCAGAACTCAATACAACGTCATCGGCAAAATCAATAACTTGCGCATTATTAGTAGTCGCAGCCACACCGTGAACACTTTTTGTGAAATCGCCCAAAGCTAGAGCAGTATCTCTACCTGCAATACCAGCATACATGCGCTGGCCTTGCAGAACAGAGGATATCATACGACTCAAAGCAATGCCAACACTTTTAGCGGATTTGCGTAACTGTTCGGCAGTGTTTTCCACCGTTTCGCCAGGCAAAGGTCTCAAAGCTCCTGACTGAGCGGCATTGCGAGTATCTTCTAAAACATTATGCAAGTTTCGCACTGCTTCCAAGGCAGATTCCAACTCCTGTCCACCACAAGCTTCTCTTGCTCTTTGTGCAGCAGAGTTCAGCTCGGACACTGTTTGTCCCAAATAAAGGGCACTCTTGGATAATTGCGACGCAGCTGGTATATCTGTAACAGTTGGTTGGAGAGCGCGTGCAGAACGAGAAACCTGTATGGCTGGCTCAATAAATTGCTCGGCAGCTTCAATCAAATTAAATTGCGAATTATAATCATCAGGATGGCTACGTGTTGTTTTGACAGCTGTCACCAGACGAGGTATGGTATCAGCAGCTCTTTTACAATCTTGCAACAAAGATTCTTTCGTTTGATGATCATCACTGTGTTGCACAGCATTTTGGGCAGCACTGATGCATTGAGTGGCAGCAGACGCTGCTTGTTTTGAACAATATTCCAAACGTCTTATTAAATTTCGTTTGATGGCTGGAGTATTAGCGGTGCTGGTAGTGATTTCACGCAATTCTTCAGCAGCTCTGCGTAAAGCATTTTGGTTTTCCGTATCATGGGGGTTACTGGAACATAAGCGAGCTGCTTCTACTAATTTCGCTGTTGCATCGGCCAACTGCTTGGCAGCTGACAAAAGACGTCTTTGCATATCAGCATCTTGTTGCTGATCGGCTTCTCCTTTAATACTTTGTATTAATTGGGCGGTGGCTTGTCCCAATGTCTTTGCGTGCCTAACCATTTCTTGAGGATCATTTGAAGAGACTAGAATGTCGGTACCGATGATGACATTTTCAACCGGACTCATTTCTTGACTGGTGCGACTAGCGTATTCGCGAGAACTCAACTTGACGTGCTCCAGCATATCACTTAAACTCTTTGAAACATCACGAGCTGCTGCCAGCAAATCATTTTTCAATTTTGGATCGTTGGTCGCTTCATTGCAGACCTCACATAAACTGTTTACAGCACGAGCAACATTTCTGGCTGCTCCTTCCAATTGTTCGCGGCAGGCCGCGTTATGCAGAGTAGGAGCTACAACTTTAGCACAAGCCACTAACTGGCTGGTGGCCAGAGCGCACTGACTAGCTGCACCTATAACACGATTGCGTGATTCATCATCTTCACAACTAGCAGCAATGGACTTGGCACGCAAAACTAAAGCAGCTGTAGTGTTGGCCACTGCCTTTGCCAAAGCCAAGAGCATATCTTGCAAGTCGCGATTTTCCGGCACTTCCTCCTCGGCAATAGTACTCAGCACATAAGTTGTAGCTTCTCCCACACGACTGGCAGCATTGATAAGATTTTGTGGGGGTTCCTTACTCTCTGGCTCGGCAGCCTTCAATAAGTCACTAAATGCGCTACACAAGTTCCGTGCTGCTTCTAATAGTTTATCACCATTCGTATCGTCTTCCATTAAGGCGGCTATTAAACGTACTTCCTTCGTAACTTCAGGAATAGTTTGGGCAATTTGGGAAACTGAGGCCGATATGGCTTCCGTATCTACCTCATCAGGTTGCTGAGTGGCTGTTATGATCTGTGCCGTAGCTGCACTCATAGTGGCTACATGACTAGTGACAGCTTGTTTGGAAGTGTCGAGTGTATTTTCTCTCCACTCAATGGAACGCAGGTCGTTGCCAAAATCTTGTATGGGAGCCTAAATTAATAAGTTAACATTTCAACAGAATATTTAAATAACTATGACAATCTTTAAATAAAAAAAAAAGAAAATAAAAGAAGTGTTCAGTTGTATTCCTGTTTTCTTACCTTTGTTCTAAGCTCTTCATCTGCACGAACTAAGATTTCCCGACCTGCTGAAATGTAACTCAATAAAGCTCTTTGAGGTTCAGTTAAATTCACAGAACTAATACGAACTTCCTTAGACTAAAAACGAAAAGGAAATGTTTTCCAATAAATTACAATGCTGCAGAAAATAATTATTATGTACAAAATATTTATGGAAAAAAGGAGTAGTAAATATTTCACCGAACAATTTTGGAAACCTACTTTGTGAAACATTGATATTTGACCTTTTTATATATTTGCAGCATAAACAAAGAAAATTAATAGATAATAAATTTGTAATTAGTTGAATGGACATTTTAGAAATGTAACTTATTTATAGAGAAATATTTCAATAACGTGAAAAATTTAAATACATATATAGTGTTAAAACGAAGATGGACATATACATATTTATGTAGATTAGCAAATTAAATGTAAAATTAAAATTAATTGTGAAATAAAACTTAAAAGTGCCACTTACCGTGGGCGGCTGGTGGGCATAGTTTACTTGCCCAACAAATGCGCCATATTGCACAGTTTGCAATTCGCCTTGTGTATAGGGTTTCTCGCCTATTGAATATACGTAATAAAATAAAAATTGTTAAAACAAAAATAAAATAAAAATTATAACTATTATAAAAAAAGCCACCACAAAGAAGCGGAAAATAAAAATTTCATTTTTATTTTTGAGCACATTTATAATAAAGTTTAACTTTAAGTCTTCGTTTAAATATAAAAATAAAAAATATACGTTATTGCAAATACTTGGTGCTCGAATTTTTTTTATACATACATACATATTTTAGTTTTTAGATTATTTAGTTTCGATTTCAATTTTTACTTACCATCAACAGCTCTCATCATACCGGGATGAGCCAATGACTCTGTATTCATTTTTCCAATTTTATTGGTTTCATGTTGCAAAAACGTCGCTCTATTTAGGAAAAATTATATTAAAAAATAAATTAAATAGATAAATGTCTATGAACTTACTTGGAAGGTGCCACAGATTCCTCCACCATGGTTGATCCCTCGTCCCCCTCAATGCCAAAATGATCCTTGGTCTGTTTCTTTTTCAATATGATGTCAATATAACCGGCAATCAGCTGAACAATTTGCTCAGCCTCTGTTGTCTGCACCGAATAATACTGATTGGCATAATCACCAAAGTCAAGTGTAAATGTATTGGGCGAGGCACCCCAACGTCTTACGGTGGTCAAGGGCCACGAAACCAAAATTTCCTTGGTACGTTCGTCCAAACGCAAAACAGAATCCTTAGTTACACCTAACAGGCGTGGCACTAGTTTGTTTTTGCCATTCATTTTTTCTTTCACCAGAAAGAAAGTTACGCCATATGTTGGCAGTTCTCTGGCAGTTTTGGTATACAAGACCTTGGCATCGATTTCCGAGAGATCAATATATTTTTTGTGTTCGGCAAATATTTTCTTTTCGATACTTTTAACACGCACATACGATTGCGGTAAAAAGTCTTTTAAACTGTTTGTTGTATATATATAGTTTTAAAACATTTAATTATTTAATTTAATTTAATTTAATTTAATTATTGGATGCTTAAGTTAAGTGCACTTACTCTAAAAATCCAGGTTTATGCTTGGCTTCATTGTGAGGTCCAAATTGTATATGAACCTGTATGCCAGCAAACTCACAAGCTGAAATAAATTAGAAATTAAATTTGAATGTTTCAGCATTATTTTTATTATTATTATTTAAATTTACCCTTTTCTTGAGTAACCGGATGTGTGCCATCCAAAATAGCATCACGTGCTTGAACATACAATAAATTCAATTGCACCGGATCACGTGAATCTATATTTTGATCGGAAAAGAAGAATCGACGACGCAGCAGTACAGTTTCGGATTCGTCAATACCTTGTTCACGCAACGTCTTACCAACATCCACCCAATTTACTGAAGATAAAGATTAATTTGGTTGGTGTTTAACAAAAAAAAAATATATATATATATAAAATCTCTTACTTTCATCGTCGGTCTTTAGTTTTTTACGTAAACTTTCCATTTTGGTATCACGATCCTTTTCCATTATTTTTCGTCTCAAAGTCAACGTTCCAAATTTATTATCTGGCAAATTTTCATTTTGCGATTCAGTTTCTTCACGTACCAAACCATATTCCTCGTGATTTGTAATACCGATTTTGGTGCATATGACGACCATCAGTTGGGAAACTGGTTGCGAATCATCTACTAAAATTGTTTTAACAG